>JADQAV010000010.1:540496-679985 GCA_019775845.1 Myrmaecium sp. VS I D KN 1 | reverse complement strand
CCCCCCCCCCCCCCCCCCCCCACCCCCCCCTCAGCCGCCCGTTCTGCCTAAATAATCTACTACTACTGGCCTGACGACCCTTAACCGATGAACGAACCATTTGCTAATCATTCGTTTCCCCGTGGTGCACTCTAGCGGTCGCGAGTTTTTCAAGCTGCCTCGAATAGAACTAAGATGCACCCCCTCCGACGCGGTCGTCCAGCCCATCGTTGAGAATCCGCTGCCAGAATCCCGTGCGAACCGCATCCCGATGTCGTTTTCCGCCGAGATGGAGGTTGAGAAGCCTTCGCCAGTGCGCCAGCCGCAGCCGCAGTCGCAGTCGCAGTCGCAGTCCCAACCGCACGCGCAACCGCAACAGCCGCAGCCGCAGCCGCCGCCGGACCCAACCGCCGCCTATCGTCCCCCATCAACATCGGCAACACCGCACCACGCTGCCCATCCTCAACCTCCTCCTCCGCCGCCGCCGCCATCGCATGTCGCATCAGCGCCGTCGCAATCCCTCCCGCATTTCCACAAGCCTCCGACTCCGACTACACACTCCCCGCAGATATTGCCGGCGACCCAACCTCCGCCTGCTGCACCGTTTGCGACGAGCAAGGACTCTCCCGTTCCACGGTTTCGCGAATATGCCATCCCGGAACGTCATCATATGCAGCACTCCCTACCGTCGCAACCGCAACCGCCATCGCAACCGCAACCGCATCCCGTGCCTCACCACGTTTCCCCGCTCCAGCATGGTCTGCCCTCCCCGCAGTATCACCCCCGACCGTTTCAACCCCCTCGGCACTCCCAGTCGCCTCAGGTTCCCAACGCCTCAACCCCTCAGCCCCTCCACCAGATCGCGCATCAGCCGGCTTATGGCTCTCCGCAGCAGCCACATCTGAACCAGCCGGGAGTAGTGCAGCAAACGCCGCCGCTGCCGCAGCAGCAGCAGCAGCAGCAGCTCCCTACCGCGAATGGCCAACCGTATCCGGCACTTCATGAAGTCAATCGCGACATTCTCGCTCGTCTCCAGAACGAGGTATCCTATAACACCGCCGCTCTGAACTCGCAGAAGCGCGATATCGAGCGGATCGACGGTGTGGTGGGCAGGCTGCAACACGAGGTTAATGGCATGCGCGCCGCGATGGAGGAGCTGCGAAGGGAGATGCAAGCGCGACCGCCGGCAGGTCAGGGCCCGTCAACTGCGCAAGACGCCGCGCTGGAGCTCATGGCGACAAACTTGACGAACTTGGCCGGGAAGATCGGGGAGATGGACGGCCTGAAGATGTCCATCGAGATTCTGAAACGGAAGCTGGCACGGTTGGAGGAGAGCAGTGCGGCTCCAAGCGCGTCGGCTTACCAGTCGCCACATGAGCATCCCATGTCCAATGTTCCACCTCCAGTTCCTCAAGCGGCACCGACTTTTCATCCTCAGCCCATACCTTCCGTCAATACCCCGGTCCGCTCAGACCTGCGTTCCGTCTCATATCAGCAGACACCGACGCCCACAACAACTCTCGAGCCCCAAACCCATGCAACCGGCTGGGTCTCTGTCAACCCTAGTGTGAAACGTACCTTTCCCAACGGTGTTGAGAACAGGGGAGGTGCGCCGGAGTCTTCCATCACCTCGCCGAAGCGTCCGAGGCTGGCACCGATCGAGCCACGGATCCATCCGGCAGCAGCAGGCAATGCCACGTATGACCGGATGGAAACGGAAGAGACCGCAGCCAGGAACCATTCGTTCGAAAACGTCTTCGAAACCTCCACACCGTCGACATTTGTGCACTATCACTCGCCGCACGAGGATCCTGAGGCCAGCTGGCAGACGCAGCGTCAGGCTCATCCGAGCCCAAGAGGACGTGGTCGTGGTCGTGGGAAAGTTGGGCGTCCCAGGAAGAGCTTTCCGCCTGAAGTTATGGCAATGAGCACTCCGGAATGGGAAAAACCGGAATGGACTGGAACACCGGTTGGACCAGAAGGCTTCTATGACCCCAACAGTCCCGCTGGCATGAAGCGAGGCGCCCTCGTCCGACGAGGTTCCGGTGGAGGTGGCACGGCGTCCGCGCAGATGGAGATCAATCGCATCAATGATCCGTACGCACACACCAAGAAAACGCGGACCAAACCGACCCGGAACGCGGACGGGATCCTGATCCGCAAGGACGGCCGACCGGACATGCGCTCCCAAAGCAGCGCCGCGAACCTGCGCAAGGTGCACGCCCGGAAGGAGCAGGAGAAGGCGCTGGAGCGGCAGAACACGCCGGGCTCGTCGAGCCTGCCGGCCTCGCACAACAACTCCGGCGCGGACACGCCGAGTCCCGGGCCGGGCCGCGATCTGAGCGCGGAGCCGAGCACGCAGGAGCGGCACGACATGATCATGAAGCAGGTCTTCCCGAATGGGCTGCAGGACGTTCAGTCGCGCATGAACTACGCCGCGCAGGTGTTTGGGACCGGCAGCAGCAGCACCGCGCCGCCGCCGCTTGAGACCGGTGTGAAATCGGAGGGTTCGGCGACGGAGTCCCCTGCGCCTGGCCCTGCGCCGGCTTCGACCACCGAACTCCCTCCTCCTCCCCGGTCCGTTGCTGTCGAAGTGGAGGACAGCCAGGAGCCCTCCGGGCCGACGCCGCTGCGGATGGAGGAGCAGACGTCAGCAGCGATGAGCCAGCCCTTCCGGAGCGACGAACGACCCGAGCTACGAGATCACGTTGATAGGAAAGGAGGAACCGGAACGGCCGAGTCATGAGCACTGTGTGGTATCTTGAATCTTCGGCGACAGCCTTTTCCTCCCCCCTTTTCCTTTCTGTGTATATGCCCCCTTACGATGTCCCGTTGCGGTTTATCACTGTGTAATATCTTCTTGTTTTCTCTCTTATTCCTTATCATTCTGCCCTTTCGGTCACATACCCACGGCCGTGCATTATTCTTCTTTCTCACCCTTTTTTGCTGCCCCTAATGCATCGAGGAGGAGCGCTTGCTTGTATTTAGAGAGAGAGGGAGGCTTTCTGTGGATAGCCTTTGTATTTACCTATTTATATTCGAAAAAAGAAAATTGTATAATTGCTGAGCTAAGCAGATACCTCGCATGAGTAACAGATACTGTACTTTGAAGAGAGTTCGACCATATGAATATTCGCATGAGAAGATCAGTTGCATTCGTGGTTTCTGAAGTTCGGAGAATGGGATGCGCAATGTCGCCAGCCCCGCTCGGCATTTTCGGCCGACGGACGGAGATCCTTGGCCGAGCCCGTTTC
This sequence comes from Myrmaecium sp. VS I D KN 1, assembly GCA_019775845.1. Taxonomy (NCBI): domain Eukaryota; kingdom Fungi; phylum Ascomycota; class Dothideomycetes; order Valsariales; family Valsariaceae; genus Myrmaecium; species Myrmaecium sp. VS I D KN 1. The sequence continues at coordinate 676,752 of JADQAV010000010.1, read as the reverse complement.
GCTGACTTTCGGCGTCATGGATCCCGTCGCGGGTAAATAGTTTCCAGCTCTTTCAACGCACACACTCTCTCTCACCTCCATCTTCACAACTCCACACCCTCTACACCACAACGAACCATGCGCCGACTCTCACCGTCAACGCTTCACTTCCTGCGCGCGGCCATCGAGGCCGAACCTCGCAAACCATGCACGACATCGCACCCTCTCCTCCTCCGTCCCCGCGTCGTCACCGGCACGACAAGTCCTTGGTTCAGCGCGCGGCGGTATGAGTCCAGCGCCAGCAGCAACAGTGCTCGCGCCAGCGACACCAACACCGAAAGCAAGACCAAAACCAAACCACACCACCACGACTCAGCGCCCCTCAAAACAAGCGACGAGACACCCGAACCAACCTTCTACGACCTCTTCCCCGCCACCCTCCCCCAGGGTCCCCCACCCCACGGGCCCTTCGCCCTCGACGAGCGCGCGCTGCGGGCGGAGTACCTACAGCTCCAAGCCGGCGCGCACCCGGACCGACACGCGGCGACGCACGGCAAAGTCGCATCGCACGCCTCCTCCGCGCGGATCAACGACGCCTACCGGACGCTGCGGGACCCGCTGCTGCGGGCGCAGTACCTGCTGCGGCTGCGGGGCGTGGACGTGGCGGGCGACGAGCGCGCCACGGTGGAGGAGGACCCGGGCTTGCTGATGGAGGTGATGGAGGTGCGGGAGGCGATTGAGGAGCTGGGCTTCGGGGCGGAGGAGGAGGTGGAGGGGTTGAGGAGGGAGAATGAGGGGAGGATTGGGGAGTGTGTGGCGCGCTTGGCGGAGGCGTTTGGAAGGGATGATGTCCAGGCGGCGAGGAGGGAGGCGGTCAGGTTGAGGTACTGGAGGAATGTGCAGCAGTGTTTGGATGAGTGGGAGCCGGGGAGGCCGGTGGTGTTGCAGCATTAGATGGGGAGGGCTTGAGGGGGAATGCAATGTCATGGTGGAGAGAAGGGGGGAATATGGAGTAGAAGTCGATTCTATTTCACATTGGGAGTAGGGATACGAGGAGAGCAGCTGTGTGCTGTGGTTTCGGCAGCTTTTCTTTATCTTCATGCGCTTCACGGGTTACCTTGAGTTTCAGTGAATAGTCATATGATTCCCCTCTTTACAGTGAATCAGCACAATGTGATGTAGGAGTGCTTGTACAAATATTCAGCTATACGAAGATTAAAATGGCTGCCTCAGGCCGGATGCGGAGTCCCGACGCACCTCTCCCGCCGCACTTGACGAGGTGGCCATCTGGCCCCAGCGAAGCTTCCTCCGCAATGCAGCGACAGCAGCTTCTACTCCAGCCAACCCACCTACCAACACTCACTCCCGAGGCGATGCGACCATGAGGAACCTCTGGGCTCTCCCAGCCTTAGTCCGGCTTGCGACGGCTAGCCGACACTCTTTCAGCGTCCACGATGACCTCCTAGCTTACCCGCAGGTGAGTAGGTAGCAGGGTACCTCTTGCGATGCGACGGGGCTCAGAGCTTCTTCAACCGCCCCGGGGCATATCTGACATTCATGCTAACACCTGCGACGATTAACTAGTACGAGGTGATCTTCTCCGATCACGCCGTCCCCGACTCCTTTGCCTCCGCGCGACTCTCCCATACCGCCTCCAAGCCCACGACCTCGACCCCGACACAGCTCTCGCACACCAGCACCGACCTGCACCGCGGCGCGGGCAGCGCTCCCAGAGCCGACGCTGGCGACGACCAAGACGAAGATGGCGGCGGTATCCCCGTGTCCTCATACGACATCATCGGCCTCGAATCCCAGCGCTACCTCTGCAGCTTCCCCGTCGTCGAAGACGAGACCACAACCGGCAACAACGGCAGCTCCTCCTCCTCCTCCTCCCACGGCGGCGGCGCCTCCACGAGCGCCGACCACGACGCCCGCGAGCTCGCCCGGGCCACGGACCGGGGCTGGGAGCTGCTCCAGGGCATGGAGGGGACGTGCATCTACTTCAACAGCGGCTGGTGGAGCTACAGCTTCTGCTACAACGATGGGGTCCGCCAGTTCCACGCCCTGCCGCCCAGCCGCGGCGTCCCGCCGTACCCGCCCGTGGAGGACGCGAGCGTGCAGGCGTACGTCCTGGGTCGGTTTCCGGCGGCTCGGAAGGGCGGGCGTGTGCGGGATGGTGGTCGACGGACGGTTGAGGCGGGATCGGCGGGTGATTATGGTGTCGAGGTGGATGATGAAGGGTTTGGTTATGGTAGAAGAGGAGGTCAGGAGACGTCCGAGCTCGCTCGCCTTGAGACTAAGGGAGAAACGCGGTATATGGTGCAGCGGTTGGGCGGCGGCACGGTGTGCGATCTGACGGGCAAGGAGAGGAAGATCGAGGTCCAGGTGAGTGGTGCACACACATCCGTATGAGCTCACGCTGCGAGCTAGCCACTAACGTGTCTGACCAAGTTCCACTGCCATCCCGGCTCCGCCGACCGCATCGGCCTGATCAAAGAGGTCAGCACCTGCGCCTACCTCATGATCATCTACACGCCCCGCCTCTGCAACGACGTCGCCTTCCTGCCCCCGCAGGAGAACAAACCCTGCCCGATCGTCTGCAAGCCCATCGTCCCGGACGACGACGTCCCCGCCTCCCTGGACGCGCACCACCACCACCACCACCACCACCACCACGACGTGCCGACCAACAACAAGATGAAAGACCCGGCGCTGGAGAAGGATCTCGAAGCCATCCTCGCCGCGGCCGGCATCCCCGCCCGCGCCACGCCGCTGCCCCCACGAGCGCACGACGGCGCGGGAGCGGCAGCAGCGGCGCCTCCCATCATCGGCGGCATCGCCGTCGGCGGCCACCGGCTCGTCGGCGCGCCGGGCAAGGTGATCGAGAAATCGGTCGTGGCGGGCGGCGGCAGCAGCAGCGGCGGGGGCAAAGACCGCCTGCTCGCCACGGTGGCCAGCTCGACGGGGCCCGGGATGACGGCGGAACAGCTCCGTCAGCTCGACATTCGCGACCCGCGTGACATCGAGCGCCTGAAGAAGGAGCTTCGTAAGATGGCGGGCGGGAAGGGGTGGAAGCTGGAGCTTGTGGATACGCCGCGGGGTCGGGAGTTTCGGGGGATTATCGATCCGGATGAACAGCAGGAGGAGGAGGAGAGGGAGGGGGATGTGCAGGAGGGCGGTGAGAAGGGTCGTCAGCAGCAGCAGCAGCAGCAGAAGAAAAAGCAAAAGCCGAAGCCGAAGCAACAACGGCCGTTGGGGACGGAGGCGGATGGGCACGCGCGTGCCCATGACGCTGAGGAGGAGGCGGAGGATGGGTATGGAGAGCCGGGTGGTGAGAAAGGGAGTGAGGAGACGTATTTCCGAGATGAGCTCTGAATGGGATGAAGTAGCGTTACTACTATCACTACTGCTACCGCTACTACTTCTATATCATTGATGTGTGTCGCTTTTGACCACCTCTTCTTCTGGGCGAGGCGAGGCGAGGCGTTTCTATCGGGGGCGTTTGTGCATTCTCATATTCAATCTGTTCATCCTTCCAGTGGAGGATGTAGATCAGCGTCTTCTCCTTTTCTTCTTTTCTTTTCTTCGTCTATTTCTTCTACTTCTTCTACCGTTCCCGCAGGAATATACTACCCGCCTACTCATCGTCTCCCTTTTCTCTGTTTCTCTTCCTCTTGGGCTTTACGTGCACCGACAGACACCTCGTCACCTATCATCCATCATCCGTCATCTTCGCGGAAGACATCGATCTTTTCACCTCCATCTCGAAGAGAGAAAGTTGTGAAGAGAAAAAAATTAACAGGCCCACCCACCTGCCGAGCCTATGCTTCTTGCCTTTTCCTTTTTCTATTCTCTCATGTTACAGTTATGTTTTGATCTTCGTGAGTGGCGTTTGCAAGACAGTCATGCACACATACACACGCCCAACGTGGCGCGAAAACGTCGTCGATTGGACGATAACATTAGTGCAGTTGTAGTTAAGACGGAAGGAAAAACGACGTAAAGCGACAGCGACAGCGATAGAGAGAGAGAGAGAGAGAGAGAGAGACAGTACTTATACTCCACTTCACTCCTCCCACCTCCAGAAAGTATAGAGCGAAGAAGAAAGACGGCTAGAAAAAGCAAAGAAAAGTCTGGGGAATCAAGGTACTAAAAATCACATGCCACCAGAAAGAAGAAGAAGAAAGAAGACGACCGACCTTTTTTACACTTTCTTATTGTGCTTCAGAAGCGAGCAACCGCAAGGCTGGCATGCAGCCCCCTGCATATACAGCACCGCTTGGTTTTCCTCTCCTAGCCCGTGTCTGGCTCTGCCTCTTCTTTCTTCCTTTCTTTTCTTTTTCTACTTGCTGTACTCGCTCGTCACCCCAATTCTTTTGAGTTGAGTTCTCGGGCACCCCACACCATCCCTTCGGTATCTGGATCAGATATCAAGAAAAGTTAACTCATCGTCTCAGGTGAGGTTGACTTAAGTCACTGGACACCGCTACTTCCGACATCCACGACACCGCCGACCATGTCCACGGAGATCTCCTCCGGAACCTTGGCGTTCCGGCTGCTCCTCGAAGATCTCGATGCCCAGCCGCACGTCGGAGGCGATGACGGCCTCGCCATGGGCGCGATGCGTGATGAGCTCCGCGGAAGGATCGCCCTGATGGAGAACTACGGCGCCATGGCCGAGCTCCTCGAGGCCGATGACCGGGCCGAGCGTGCTAACCAGGTCACCGTCCTCCAGTTCGTCCGGGAAGATCTGCAGACTGTGAGGGACCGTGACTTCGCGCACCAGATGGCGAGCATTGGCCGGTTGCTTGATCGTCTCCAGCCTTTCCGGGACTTCGAAGAGGGCGACGCCAGCGATGAAGACACCCGGGCGGCCTCGACGAGCAGCATCGCTGGTTCAGAATCAGCATCGGTTGGCGAAACCATTGATGATCTCGGCTCCGTCATTGACGGCATCACTTTGACTTCACAAGATCTCGAGGAAGATCTCGAAGAACGCAACTTGGACGACGATGAAAGAATGGAGAGTCGTACGAGTGGATCGTTCCCATCGGGAGACCAGCAAGGAGAGAAAGATCTTACCGGCACGTTCATCGAATGTGTCGCTTGTACGGACAAGAAGCTCTATTTCGATATCATCCAGTTGCCATGCGAGCCGGCGCCACATAATTACTGTAAGGAATGCGTCGTCCGCCTGTTTGAGCTATCTTTGTCTCCCGCGGGCAAATTCCCGCCCATCTGTTGCGGCCAGTCGGTCTCCGTGAGCACGGTCAAGGAGTTCTTGACGGACAGGATGTTGAACCAGATCAGAGGGAAATTTATCGAGCTGTCTACCCCTAATCGAATTTATTGTCACAACGCAGCGTGTTCCGCCTTCATCCCCTCGGAAAATATCAATGGCAGTACAGCAAGGTGTCCCAGATGCCCGGCAAGGACCTGCACGGTATGCAAGCAGGAGGCCCATTGCGGGCTGTGCTTGGAAGACACCCACGTCCGGGAGCTGCTCGAAACTGCGGCCCACCAGGGCTGGCAGAGATGCTATGTGTGCGGAACGATGGTTGAGCTCCTCCAAGGATGCAACCACATGTCGTAAGTATCCCCGTTCGACCCCCGGGCGGGTCCCAAATACCGTGTTAACCGTCCTTGCAGCTGCACGTGCGGTGCAGAGTTCTGTTACGACTGCGGCGAGCCGTGGAAGAACTGCGACTGCGAGTACGCCGAACTGGAGAGGGTGATCCCGGGCGGTCCCGACGACGAGGAGTACTTTCCGCCGGTGATCCTGGATGTCAACCAATTCGTGCTCCCGGCCGGACAACCGTTGATGAGGCCAGTAAGACAGGATCGCGTCCAACGCCTCAACGATGGCTGCAACCATAACGCAGGCTGGGAACAGGTCCGGCAAATGGATGGATTCAACACGGTCTGCTCCCTCTGCCACCGGAACCGTCGCCGTCAGAGGCGTCCGCCTGCGCTGGAGTGGGTGTACCGCTGCCAGATGTGCTTCGGACATGTCTGCGGTCAATGCAGAAGGAACCTTGGTCATGCGGCAGACTGGCAGAGGCATCTGGAGGGAGGCCAACATGCCTTCCGCCACCACGCTCATAACGAACAAGCCGAGGTCGAGGATCTCCTCATGCCAGCAGCTCCTCACCCGACTCCGGTGCAGGAGGCTGCGGAGGACGATGCCGACCTCGACAGTCTCGCGGGCATTTGGTAGGCAGGGGGCAGCTATCTCGGGTGAGATGCATGTCTGGATGGTGACTAATAGAGACTGGAATTCAGGACTCGATGGACCAGAAGATCAAAACAAAACATGTACCCGCGAAGCTTGCTAGACATGGCCTCATACGACCGTACGTAGATGATGAACTCACGAAAGGAAATGATGGACTTCAGAAAAAAACAGTCATGTCAGATAGTCATCAATGAAACTCCTCGCTTACTCTATCAATCAGCCCGAGATGCCGTGAGCATATATATGTGACTCTATATTCATAGGATGGTGAGGATGGATTGTCCACTGTGATGTCGTGGGTGTGAGTTGGCGTCTCAGCGGAGGAGGTTGGCGATGTCAGCGCCGGCCAATGAGAGAAGTCAGGGGAAAAAGCGGAGATCTTCCGAGCCCCAGCATGGATGCCGCCGCCGCCCAGCGAAACCCTTCGCCGGGCCAGGGACAACAACAACATCGACAGGGGCCCACCAGCCTCAGCGGACAGCCGACAGCAGACAGCGGAACCCCTCTTCGCTCTTCCAAGGTTCCAACCTTCCCAAGGACGGTGCCTGGTATAGGCGAGTCGGCGCCTTTCGCTCCGAAAACCCCTGCTGTTTCCTCCAAGCCTCCATCTCTATCTCTCCTCCACTCCGCCTCCGCCCGCCATGTACATCACTCCCGACCTCTTCACCGGGAAGGAGCCCATCCTCGACCATCCACCGACCTCCTCGGACTGGACCATCATGCCCAGCCAGACCATGACCTCTCCCGGCGCTCTAGGGAAGCGGAAACGAAGCGGTGATCCAGACGCGGCGAGCACCAAGTACGTACACCCACGGGTTGTCTATTGATGTGACCTACGCTGACCAACTACTCCCCTCCCAGCCCTCTGAAGCTCAAGGCAGCCATTGCTCAAGATGCCGAAGTCCTCAACCTCCACGACCCCTCCTCTCTCGCCGCCCTGCCGTTCCATCCCAATCATCATCATTCCTACTACCCGGCCTACTCGCACCCGTCCAGCATCGCCTACTTCCCCATCACCAGCACCGTCTTGCCCGATCGGGACGCGGTGCCGCCGCCGCGAGCACGCCGACGCACCCTCGCCACCCCCCGAAGCAACCGACACCTGCCCCCAACACTCTTCCATCCTGCATACCAGGCCGCCGCCGCCGCCACCGCACCGAAACCCCCCGCCGTCCTCACGCCCTGCCACATCTGCCACAAAGCCCCGACAAAACGGCAGGACCTGGACGGCTACACGGACTGCGCCCGGTGCCGGGAGCGCGCCTGCTACGTCTGCCTGCGCCGGTGCGAGTCCGGCTGCGCGGCGGCCAAGATCTGCAGCGCCTGCTCCGTCGAGGAGGGTGAGGAGGGCACGGTTTGGTGTCTGGACTGCTGGGGCGGCAAGGACTGCGACATGCAGGTCGTCCGAATGCCTTCTTCCTCTCCGCAAAGCGACCACCAGCACCTCCGGGATGATAAGGATGGCGAGATGGTCGGGTGAAATGGCGGCTATTCGAGGAAGGGAGGCGCTTGGAAACCTCACCAACACGGGACGGACTTAGATCGAAGGACTCTCATCGCTCCACCCCTACCGTGTGGGGTGGAAGCCGCGATATACGCTCACGGACGAACCGAGACGGACTGCCACAACGTAACGCGGCAGTCCCCCATCGCTTCACTGACAGAGGCGAACACGGTGTACAGGATATCAATTTTATTTGGCTGGGAGGAATCAGAATAGGCTTATGGAAGGACTCAAGGAGAAGGACTCAGGACGGAAGATACCACCGGGATCAATCATGGTGTTCAATAAGTGAGGGATGTGGTGTTTTTTGGTTTTTGCCTCTCTCATTCACCCGGTCATATTTTCTGGTGTATCGAGGGTTGTGTTCATTTCATGGTTGAACCATGCATGGCGACGGCGCTTTATTTCTCTTTTTTCTTCCCTCTTGTTTGTTAGACTGCGGGTTTCCTGAAGTTGTATTCCTTATCAATAGTAGGTAGTTTATGTATACACACAAACACATACATATATACACATTGATGTACAGACTTTCTGGGCTTACAACGACCACCACAAAAGTCGGACACAGCGAGTAAAGTACCATCGGACAGAAAAAAATGACTGAAAAAGAAGAGAAGACAAAAACATACAGCAGCAGGGATTCGCTAATGGTCACCCACTTAACTACTAATCTGCCGGTAGGCTGCTTAACTTTGGAAGAGCGGACGGGGTTCCGTGTGCTCAGCCTCCTGTGGCCGTATGTGCTTGGACAAAAAACAATGGGCCTTATGAATCGCAGGCCGAGGGTTCTCTCTACCTACTCTTTGTTGGCTGGTTGGTGAGTGCGATACCGTCCGGTTGAGGGACCGTTACAACATGCCCAATATACTCGAGAAGAGTCGAGATACCCAGTCAAAGAGCCGCGTGCACGTGGCCGTCGTCGGTATCCCACGCGTGGGGAAGCTCATGCGTTTGGGATGGTCATGGATGTAAGTGGCATCCATACGCGTGCAAATGCAGTGTGAGGACGATCGATCCGTCGTTTGCTGCACGGCCTCGATCGTCCATTCCCTGGGTTAATCGGTCATCCAGCGCTTTGCGTGCACTAAGTAGGTAGCCAACGATGAGATCAGGACTTCGAAGAGAGATAATCAGCGAGCGTTGGAATCAAAAACCGCATTTTGGCCAGCCGGGTAACCGGGAGAAAGGTGTGCAACCGGTTTGGAGCGTAATAGGTCGTTAGGAGGTATGTTGCCGGTGGTTCAGATGAGGATTGATGATGTCCCAGAGATTGTGGATTGCCTTAGTAACCCGTCTGTACCATATCGGCGGCGCGGAAGATGGTAATCCTATATGTGTGGCTTGTTTGAGCTATGATTAAATTACTCCGCAGTCAGTTTGTTCTGACCTGGTCCACCGTCCCTGCCCAATCCACAATACATCGATATAGCATGTTCCGGAGAGGCCGGGAAGGTGCTATGCAGCTATTGTAAGCAGTTGCAGCGCTTCGGGTTTGAAATTCACATATAGTAATCCAAAGAAAAAAGTAATCCATTAAAGTCAAATCAAGCGAACCTCGCAGGTATAGCACCAGCGCCGCGCCTCGCAGTACAGTAAACATGGCTACATGCCCCATGCAGCCATGCAGAGCTAGGAACCCGAGAGAGTTTCGAAAAGGAAGAAATGAAATTCAGCACCGGTGGATTTGCACCTCATAACGCCGAAGCGACCGGTAGACCCATTGCGTTCAAATCGTCAATAGAATCCGTCCACTCCAGAGACTGTAGAGGTCAAGCCAGGTGACACTCGACTGTAGTCTGGGTATCCAAAATCCTCCATAACAGGCTTCGTCAAGCCAATCGACATGCGTTTATGACGGTCGGTTTAGCAGCAGTCTTCGGCGCACTCGCAGCAATCGGCGCAGCATTCGCATCCCTCCTCGCAGACGAAGCAGCAGCAAAGCATGGCAAGACTGTAATGAAGTAGATTAGCATACGGTCGTTCACCAGCGCATGCCCTGGGAGAACTTACCAGGTGCCCAAGCAGCCTTTGTCCTGCTTCTCTCGCACCACCACTTGCTGGGGAGGCGGCTGTTGGTACTGCATCTGGGGAGGGTAGTAGCCGCCTTGCTGGGGAGGATAACCCTGCTGCGGCGGGTAGCCACCTTGCGGCGCATAGCTAGACGGAGGTTAACATGATGTTTTCCAGCGCTTGGATAAGGAGGAACCTACGTGTTGGGAGGATAGTGAGGTTGCTGGTGGCCTCCATAGTAGTCGTTGGCAGACATGTTTGCGTTCGTTCAGGGATGTTCAATCTCGTAAGGGCGCTGAGTTGCGGAGCAGGCGATGATATGGATTGATGAGAGAGGGTGGTGAGATGGTGATGGTTGGAATAAGTACGAAGAGGACAGAAGAGGTGACGCGGGAGCCCTATTAAAGCGGACCCAGCGGCTGCCGAACGGGCTCAGCGGGGGCCTTTGCGGCGCAGTGCCTAGACGCGGTTCAGCCACAGTGCACTTTTAGTGGCGTCGAACCGAGCGGGTTGACTGGACCACATTCGCCCTGGCCTGGGGGGCTTCGTCATCAAGGCTCCGAATCCGGCTTGCCAGGCGCGACGCCCAGCCCCCAAGGAAAGCCGTCACAGCCGAAAAGCTTAGCTAAACGAGGCTGAGGACACGGGTGGGGATAAAGGGGAATAAGGCAACGAGCAGCTGTCGATTCACTCTCAATCGTGCATCTCCAATTCTAATGGAAGCTGTATAGGAGAACGATACCTTACCCCTTGCCCAGGTCAGAATCGCATATACTGATCACCAGCCAAGAGCCGCCAAAGATCGGGCATCATCCGAAAATCCTACTCTTTGCCTGCCTTGAACGGAAGGTCCCGAAGTGGACCTTGCTTCGGCAGCTGATGAGCATTGATCAAGCGACAGGGCGCGTAGCCCTCCTCACAATCTGCTCTCGAGGCATTCGGGATGACCGAGATTTCTAGCAGCCCTACAAGGATCTGACATATGATACTTTACGGATATAAAGCTTTGAATTCGCCGTGGCTCCCTTCCCTCCGCATCGTCCTGTCTTGTCTGGCATCCTGCTATTCACCTTAGCGGAAGTGTTCATAGCAATGATGACCAGGCATATACTCTCGTCGACTTGCCTACTACGCGGCGAAAAGGAGTCCTGCCTATTGAATATAAGAAACAACGGCATGATCGAAGCGGGACTTGCTCGTGATGGAAGCGTTGGCAGCTTGGTTGCGTGTTAATCACTGCACCGGGCCTAATACGAAGGCAAGGGCCGAGCCGCAGTAGGACGTGTCTGTGGCGCAGTGAGCATGCCTCAGCCACACTGCGCCTTCAGTTCTGACGTGGAGGTCACATCTCTGGACGTGTCTAGATCCAACGTTCATAGCACAGACTTTGACCTCCAATCCATGGATCAGAGAGACTAAATGCTGCAGAAGTCAGGATATGCAGTGTTCTCCTTCTGAAAACGGAGGACGGAGAGATCTTTCTGTACTCTTTTTGTCTGTTACGGAGAAGGTCTCTTCGAAGGAGAGCGTGGAGGTTGAAACGAGCCAGGATGTTGAAAGAAGAGCGTAATAGCTATATAGAAATACCGGGATATCATGATGTTACAAGGATTCGACGGAGGAAGATGTAGACTGTTGAGCAGACGTAGCTCTGGAAGCGAGCAGGTGGTGACTGCCCTGGCCACATTCTTTAAGCTATCGTGATCTCCATATGGAGTATCTCGATCAATGGACTGATACTGTCAAACCTCGGAGGTGACCCCAGAATTACAGACCAGGCGCTGGAGTAGAGAGAAGAGCACTTCGTGCCTGAGCATTTTGGTTTTTCCTCAGCCCTATATTCTGATTCACAGCTAGAAGCCGCAACTAATGTTATCAGTGTAATTCGAGCATTCGCAGTGTAAGTAACTATCCAATGACCTAACCCTCCTCATCCGCGGCAAGCCTCACTTCCAGAAGAGGGGCCATGTTTTCTGTCATCACCATATTTATCAACCAGCACAGTCCGTCAACCCGGTAGATGTGGATAGCCAGACCCCTTTCCGCCCTGCGACGTCCCCACAATCCCCAGACTTAAGATCAACACGCAGCGCCGGCAGGCTGCATTGGACGATAAGCGTCTGATATAGCATGATCCTTCCTGTTCGCCACTAAATAGGCAAATCCAAGAGTACACGTTGGGATTCCGGAGAAGCGGAGACCACCTATGTGATAGTCTGTTGGCAGGGCCGGTGGTTAGCCTTCTTCATCCCTCTCTAGTAAGACGTGTATAAGATCATGCTGAGCACCGGCTGCGCCAGGAGATTATATGTGGGCTATCGTGTGAATATAAGCTTCTTTTTCTTCGCTCCACCGGTGCTCCATGCGAGCTTCCAGTGCGAAGGGTGTCGGGTTCCAGTCTCTTCGCCTAATCCATTCTCCACTCTTAAACTTGGAGTCTCTACCGAACGTTACTTGGAAGTTTGATGCATACATTTGCTTCCGTGTAATACAAACCGCGTATGTAAATCGAACCCCTCTGGCGGGAGGTGGTGCGCACAATAAAGACTCCGATTAAGGTAAATAGCTCAGTCTTGATCAACCTCACCTTGTCACCGATAAGAAAATGGTTGACCTCAAGGCGATCAGCTTCAAATATAGACTAGAGACGCACTACGAGAGCCCTTAAGATGGAGCCCAAGTCCCTCGGCCACGGCTCATGTAGCAACATATAGTATGTGAGCGCTGTTATCGTTCCTAGTTTCGTAATCGCAGCGGCTCGCACATGCGAAGCGTCAGACCTCGACAGCAGAAACAGAATATGCGGCCAGAGGAGATGGAGGCAGCGGATGCAGCAGTTTTTATGTGCTACCGCAGCATTGAGTTTCAGCATGCGAGAGCTCGACTGCCGCTGCGTGAGGCGACTACTCCACCACTCCACCTCCGCTGCGTCAGGGGTTGGACTTGGGGCAGTCCTCCTACCCCGCCAGAAAGGGCATCAAAATTGTCTTCGCAACGTTTTCATAGGCTTTCAAAAGAGGGGAAGACCCTCCTGGTTGACCTACTCTGGCGAAGCAATATGCCTGCATCCGTGCCGGATCGACTTTGTGAGATCGGGGAATAAATCGTTCGGATTCCGTGCTTCAGTACCGATTTGGCGCAGGAGAATATGAGACAACGCTCAGAGACATCCAGACATACTTGCATCCGGGTCACAACAACACAGTGCTTGGCTGCATAGCAGTGATACGAGGGACGTTAGGGAACACGAGCCGTGCGCTTCTCAGGACAAAAGTCCAAGAGTGACCGGGAGAAAAATACTGTGATCTGGATCACAGATTCGTCAACGAATATCCTGTGGGGTACACGAACTTTGGCGCGCTGAACGTCTCCACGAGCCTTGCGTGGTGGTCCACGACGTAACGCGCGTTTCTTGCCCCTGTTTTGGGACCATATTTTCTTACATCAGTCTCTACCTGTCCGCATCTACGGTCGCCGGCGACGTGTCACTGTCAGGCGGTACCGTAGCTTGTCGTGGCTGATTCTGGAGGCGCACATGGGCTGCGCGGCACACTAACCTCAAACACGTGTTGGGTGGATGTACAAAGGAGCGACCGCAGACCAAGTTCTTCGCACCAGATGCAGATAACGTTATCGCGAATATCACCGACGGCCTCTTTGAATTCCGTGCGCCGGTAGCAAAGTTGCTTGCAATCGTCGCTGTCCAGGTGTAGCCAGGAAGAGCCCAAGCAGATTTCGCGGAGGCGGGAGCTGAAACGGCAAGCCACCGCAGGATAGAGTGCCTCGAGGCACATGTGCAGATCGTCTGTTGGATTTATGATTTCGGCGGAGCGTCCGTGCTATACTTTTAGGCTGGGGCTGATCCTGGCAAGCATTCCGGATTTCTGTCGAGTAGGAAGGCTGCGGTAAGACGCCCGACGCCTGAAGAGGCTGGCGGAGCGGAGGTGATACTATCTCTGCATGCTTCTCTGGCCTCCAGGCAATGGTTAGCATGGTCTCGGATTTTTTCGACTTGCTCCCGGGTGCTCTCGAAGACAATGGTGGGAGGAATGGAGACTAGTAGGTAGGCAGGCGGTAGTGAACAAGTAGGTTATCGGCTCCACGAGAAGGAGGCGCGGCGCACTAGTGCTGTTAAGCAGGGAGCTATGCCATCATCGGACGATCGGGAGGAAGGAGGGCTGCGAACTCTGGGCGTCGGACAACAGAGAAGCAAAGGATGAGTGAGTGTGTGGTTGCATGGATTGACTAGTACCAATCCATAAGGTACGGCATCATACCAGTACATCGAGGATTGTTTCTGTGAACGTGATATATCAAGGAAGGAAATAAAGAACAAATGGATACAGTACATACTGCGCCTACGATATAGTACCATACAGATGTAGCACTTCAAGTTCTTTTGATGCTCTTTAGCTAAGTTACCTCCATATTGTACTTATTTCTGCTGCTGTTCATCGATCGGAAGACCGGCCGGGACCAAAAATAACGACCGTAGCGATCCATTTTGGACTCGTCCCGAGGTAACGTCCCCGTTTTCGCACCGGCGAGGAGAGAGACGCGGGGCGCCGATGGTGCGTACCACTGGCCGTCATTGGCACGGAAAGTACCAGTAGTCGAGTGGAAACAGGGTAAAGGCAGGCAGTGACAGTCAGTCAACCCCGCCGTGCCCAGCACAACCTTGCAGGCCTTGCTGCTTCCTGCCTCTTCCCTCCGGGCCCGTGCAAATCCGTCCGCGCAATCGTTTTCGTCGACCGTTCGACCCTCCCGGCACCTTGAAGTCAGGCAACTCACCGGCCTTCTTCTTTTCCTTCCTCGCTTTCTCTCGCTCGCTCGCTCTTCCATCGCCGTACTTCACTTCTTCTCTCTCCATCAACCACCATCGTTCTCTCATCGATCGTTGCTTTTTCTCTCCATTATTCCTCTCCCATCGCTGCTTAACGCCTTTGCCGTCCCCGGCACCCCACCCGTGTGCCCTTGCTGCTTCAACGGCTCTGCTCTAGTGTCGCTCTCAGATCGCTTGTCGATACCATCCCCCGACTGCACCGCTGTCGCTCCACTCCCAACCTCTCTAGCCCACGCTTCAGCTGGGTTTCCAGGTCGTTATCTGGGTTGTGCTCCGACTAAATCCAGGAGCGTTCGGCCCTTCGCTCGTTAGAATTACACCGTTATCTGCGATATCCAGCCTCACCATTAGCATACCCGTTGTCGCATTAAGCGGCGCGTAGAGCAATGATGTCGGTCGATCAGCGTCCTCAGGCTCGCCCTCAATCAAAGAGCGGCTTCTCCCTCAAGAGCGAGAAGAGCCATCAATCCAAAGAATCTCGCTCCCACAAGCGCAAGGAGTCACTGAAAGAATCCCACGAAGAAAAGCGCAAAGCCCACCTCTCCGACAAGACCAAGGCTGATCCCAACGCTGCTATGAACGAAGCACAACCTCGTATGTCAATACTAGTAAATAAATTGTCGAAATGGCAAGCGCGAACAACTTACTGACCACTGCCCCTAGTTGCCGCTGCCCTTGAGGCATCTACCATAGGGTCGTTGAGCTCATTTCAATGGCGTGATCAGAATGGCGTCCCGATCAGTTAGTTATATCCTTTCTGATTTTTCTAGTATGACTTCTAATAAGCTTTCTTGCACAGCTGAGCCTGATCGTTCAAATCCGACGCGGTCCCGTTGGGAGCGTCCTCTCGATACCATTCGAGCTTTCGAAGCTTCTATCGATAACGAATACAAGCAACGGAGGAGTTCGATGATACGCTCAGGTATGTCTACGAGCTGGGAAACATGTCGTTTCTTCTCATTGTACTCATAATGTCTACAGACTCATCCCCGGACATGGCGAATGGGTATGGAAGCCGTAGGAACAGCTACTACAGTATGTACCGCTTTTCTTACGTCATAGTGGTCATTGCTCTTCCTGCCGAAGCGTGGTGGTCCCAGATCACACCGCTGTTGCGAAAAAGCAACAACTCAGCACTATGAAGTCCGATATGTTGGTCATTATGTTCAGAAAGCTGACGATCTAGGTCATGGAGGCTACGAGTCACAAGGGGGTCCTCGGAATTCCAATATCGGCGGTTATTATGGGAAGAGCGCGGCATACCGCGAAAGCTATGCAGATGGCCCGCAGTACGCAGCTGCTCCTTCCAGGAACCGTTACAATCAGCGTCTGCAATCCGATCCAGCCCTGAGCCGGCCTGACTACAACAATGGAGTTTATCCCGGCCATGGCTACCAACGTTCACGGGACACAATCAACACAGGGTCCAACGGCAGCGAGCCAGCAGGCAGCGGTCGGAGCAGTGAGAACAGTTCTATTGAGCGTGTACCAGCACCTCCGGTCAAACAGCCCGACCTTGGAGAGCAGTATGGGTTCAATGGTTTTGGAAACACGCCGATCTTAGAAGAGTATGGTCGTTCTCCTGGAAGTGGTCATGCCAGTGGCAGTGCAGGACAGTATCAGACTGCCTATGGACAAAACGGCGGATACTACGAAAACCCAGGTGCTGTACCTGGACCTGCAGCGGCCCCCAGGGAACAGCCACGCGCACCCATTCGCTTGGGGGGCGCCGAATCGAGTCCCGCTTCTCAGAGCAATGGGAATAGCACATCCTCGAAACCGTCTCTGAAAAGGAATGAGTCAGAAAAACGAAAGAGTTGGTTCAAACGGCGG
Source organism: Myrmaecium sp. VS I D KN 1 (assembly GCA_019775845.1). NCBI lineage: Eukaryota > Fungi > Ascomycota > Dothideomycetes > Valsariales > Valsariaceae > Myrmaecium > Myrmaecium sp. VS I D KN 1. The sequence continues at coordinate 660,348 of JADQAV010000010.1, read as the reverse complement.
TTCAGCAAAGAGTAGGGCCATTGCCTTATTCTTACGGGCCCACGTTTCGATACGCTCCATATAATATCACCTGTTATGGCTACTGGGCAGCAGATTGAGGGTCTGCTTGCCCAAGGGCGTATCATAGTCGACTTTCTTGCATTATTCGGCGTTCGATATCGGTGACAGATGGATGCTGTCCCCTTTGGAGTTCCAGTACCGCACCGGTGGATACCTTGATGACTTGAATGATGATTTGTAGGGAATGGGTCAACTGTAACATGGCTCTTGTCACGCCTTTCTATGGAATTTTAATGCGCGGGAGCTTTTTCTTCGAGGTCAAACTGAATACTGTTCTGTTCTCAATCCGATAGGGTATCAAAAGCCACTTTTAATCGTGAAGCTATATATTCCAGCCAACTTGCCATGCAAGCATGTGTTCGGTAGGGCTGATACAGTTTTCGCAAGCTGGAACACCCGGGAACCATGTTAAGACTCGCTTTCCTGGACGTCACATCCAGTGCCGTGCACAAACCGAGCACAAGGAGACTTTTTCGCCGGCGCTCTGAGCCTGTGAGACATGCGATGCTTCATTCAGCCTTCTTTCCTTTTCGCCCCGCCTCCAGCTTGTCGCTCTGATCCTCCTTCCAGGCGACGACCAAATAGGCGATGAGGACGACGTTGGCCATGGCGGCGGCCATGCCTCCACCAAACACGGGGGTGCCTTTTTTTCGTCCCATGACGAGGCTCCATTAGACCGGTTTGCACAAGTGACAAAGTAAGGAATGATTGAGAAAGGGTACCGAGGATGTGCCTTACCGCCGACGATGTTCACAAGGAAGAGATATGTCCCCAGGGGGAGGACGATCATGGCGAAGGTGAAACCGAGGAGCTTGTAAATGACGGCGCTGCCATGTGGGGGTGGGGGATGGGGAGCTTGAGTTAGTGAATTGATTGGAGAGGAGAGCGGATTGGGGAATCGAGTTTTAGGTGGTCAAACATGCGATTGGATTTTGGAGAGTGATTGCATGTGGAGAGAGAGAGTCCGTGGTTACTCACGAAGGTACGGCGGGTGTGATGTTGGAGGGCTGCTGAGAGGACGCAGGCGTACTGCTGTCTTCTTTGTCAAGCAGGGTCTTCTCCTCGTTCAGTATCCTCCGGGAAGTCATGATGACTGGCAAAACGGTCAGGCTGAGTTACCTTAAACCGTTGGTATGTTGAGTGAGTGATATGGTAGCGGGATGATGGATGTGGGGATGTCGTGTTGTTTGCTGTAAATGTCACCCCTAGCACTGAGCAACGTACTACCTGAGGCCAGAAAACCAACGAGCCGGGCCAGCCCTGCAGTCCCCCCCATTCCCGGGCGAGAAGGCAAGGGATCGTGCACGAGCCACCGAGTCGCGGAAAAGCGCGTGGTCCCCGTCATTGTCCGCCCGTCCATTGGAAAGTTTGGGGGAGCGCGGAGGCGCAGAGCATCTGTTCCTTCTTTTATGCAGGCCCGGCAACGCACCTTTCCTCTGCGTCCGCTTCTTTCAGTCTGCGAGCGCCCGCTCCCACGCGCGTTCGAACTTCGTTCACAAAGAGATCCGTTTGCTGGTCGTCGTCTCTTTATCCCTTCTCCCTCGTCTCGTCCCCCATGTTTTTCCTCCCTTCATGAAATAATCAACTAGCTACCGCCACCGTCGTTTTTCTCCCAACTCCTCCAGGACATGGCTCCGCAAGCCTACGAGAATCAAGATCCTATCATGGACACGCCGATCCGTGAAAAGCATAAGAGCGAGCCGGATTCAGGGCTTGTGTACGATTCCGCTGACGACGACGGCGACGAGATATTCGACGATGAGACGGTCGGCCACATAACGCAACCCACACTTCCCCTGGCACAACCATATCTTCCCAAGGCCGCAGCGCCCTCCTCTCCAACGCAGTATACCACACAGCCGACGCAGGTCTTGACGCCAACTGCTCGCCGTCATGGAATGCCGGTTGTCCAAGTGGCTGCGTCTTCGCCGACCTCGCAACGACAGCATATGTCGCCGTCACCCGCTGCTCAACGGTCTTTAGGCAATATAATGGCACCGCCCGGCACAAAATTCCGCCGGCCCATAGCTATACCGGCGCCCGCTCCGGCGGCCATTGAGTTCTCTAGCGACCCGCCCATTGACGTTGATTCCTCGGAGGACGACGCCGCCATGTCGCGGAGCAATATCCGCCCCACGGCGTTTTCCAGTAGTGTTCGGGAATCTGGCTGTGTTGAAGACACTCCAAAGAAGCAGGCGTTTCCAATTGACCTCGGGTCGTTTGCGTACAACCCACAACGTCCTCAAAAGCGCCCTGCGGAGGAGACCTCCACTACCGGTGCCGATTCCAGGAAACGGACGAAGCCACACCAAACGGGCCCTTCGAAGGCGCAACCCGTACAGCCCGATATTGAACTGGAAGATATCGAGGATTTGGGGGTGCGGCAAAAGGTCAACAAAATTAGGATGATCTTTCCTTCGGCAACCAACATGGAGTGCCAGCAAGCTCTCGCGGCAAAGAAAGGGAATCTCGATGATGCTCTATCATTACTGGCAGACCAAGCAGACGAAAGGACGAACGGCAATTTGCCCATAGTTCTCTCCGATGATGATGAGATTGCTCCTCCAGCCTCGGTTGCAAGACCCGTGGCTCCATCTAAACCTGCTGCGAAGCGCCAGGTGCAGGCGCCAGCGAAGAGCATCCGCGACAAATACTCCTCAACTCAAGCAGCGAAGCCACGACCCGCCCCATCCGCTGCTGTCGTTCACCCCGCTGCAAATACCCCAAAACCTCGGCGGCGGTTGGTCAAAGGTCGCAAAAACCCATCCTCACCTGCTGCACCGTCGCCGGATACCACAGACTCTGTCTCCTCCCACTTTAGGCGCCAGGCTGTCATCACAGTCGACTCGGACGAGTCCGAGTCAGCTGTCGACTCCGGAGCTGATGATGATGATGGAGAATCTTCGGAAGGAACGGAGCATCGCCTGCTTAAATTCTTGAACACATGTTCGGCCAATGACCTTGCTGATCTCGCGAACGAAAAGGTAGAAGTTGCTGAGAGGATCATTTCGAAGAGACCGTTCAAGAGCCTGGACCAAGTACGGAGAGTAGACAAGGAGACGGCGAGCAAGCCCGGACCCAAGAAGCGTGGACCCGCCTCAAAAAGGACAATGGGCGATAGGGTTGTGGATATATGTGAGGAGATGTTCATTGGCTATGATGCTGTCGATGAACTTGTCGCACATTGCGAAGCCTTCGGCAAGCCGATTAAAGAAGAGATGAACCGATGGGGCGCGAATGTCCAGAGTGCGGGTGGGGATGGCGAACTAAGCCTGACGAATCTGGATGAAACGAAAAGTGAGAGCAGCCCATCTTCCAAGATGGACTCCGGCATTGGCACGCCTTCCAGTGCAATGGGCCGTATTGACTTGGACGGCGATGATGTCGTGCGCTCTGGAAGCATGGCTCGTGCCAAGTCAGGATTCCTAGGGAAGCCTAGAATAATGGCGGAGGACCTGGTACTGAAGGACTATCAGTTGGTTGGCCTAAACTGGATGAATCTGCTCTGGTCAAAACGACTGAGTTGTATCCTGGCTGATGATATGGGACTTGGCAAGACTTGCCAGGTCATCACTTTCCTCTCTCACCTTTACGAGACAGGTGTGTCGGGACCACACTTGATCGTTGTTCCGGGGTCTACGTTGGAGAACTGGCTCCGTGAATTCCAGCGTTTCTCCCCTAACTTAACTGTCGAACCGTATTACGGTGCGCAGAAGGAGCGCTATGAGCAGCGTATAACCATCGAAGAAAACCTGACGTCCATCAATGTTATCATCACCACCTATGACAATGCTACCAAGGCCGAGGATAACAAGTTTCTCCGCAAGGTGGTGAAGCCTGTGGTTTGCGTTTACGATGAAGGGCACTATCTGAGGAACAGCTCGACGAAGCGTTATCAAGAGCTGATGAAGATCCCTGCGGATTTCCGTCTCCTGCTCTCAGGCACGCCTCTTCAGAACAACCTTCAAGAACTGGTGTCCCTGTTAGCTTTCCTCATGCCGAGCATGTTTGCGGAGCATTCAGAGCATTTGGGATTCGTGTTCAAGCACAAGGCGAAAACTACCGACGCGGACCATGCTGCTTTGCTATCCGCTCAACGAATTCAACGGGCTAGGACGATGATGACTCCGTTCATTCTGCGACGCAAGAAGCATCAAGTTCTTCGACATCTGCCCGCGAAACATAGCCGGGTCGAGTATTGCGAGCTTTCTCCGCCTCAGAAGGCTATTTACGACGAGCTATTGGCTCAACAACGCAAAGTCATGGAAGACCGAGCGGCAGGTCGCAGTACCAAGGACAGTGCGAACGTGCTGATGAGACTACGGCAGTCAGCCATTCATCACCTCCTATTCCGAAGGATCTATGACGACAAGATGATTCGCAAGATGTCAAAGATTGCCGTGAGGGATCCAGAGATTCCGGGAGACAACGAAGAATATGTGTACGAAGATATTTCGTTTCACAGTGACTACCAGGCACATCAGCTTTCCCTCAAGTACCCAGCATTGAACAAGTTTGCGCTGCAGCATGACGAATGGATGGATAGCGGAAAAGTGCAAAAGCTCGTAGAATTGCTCCTGCGCTTCAAGGAGAACGGCGACCGCACGCTCATATTTTCCCAGTTCACCACGGTGATGGATATCCTTGAAGCTGTGATGGAGACGCTCAACATGCAGTTCTTCCGTATGGACGGTTCCACACCGATTCCGGAACGTCAAGACATGCTGGACGAGTTTTACAACGATCCCAACATCCCCGTCTTCATGCTGTCGACGAAGTCTGGCGGCGCCGGTATCAATCTGGCTTGTGCAAACAAGGTCATCATTTTCGACTCCAGCTTCAATCCGCAGGATGACGTCCAGGCGGAGAATCGGGCGCACCGCGTTGGGCAGGTCAGAGAGGTTGAGGTGATCCGCTTGGTCACTCGCGGCACCATCGAGGAGCAGATTCACGCCCTTGGAAATTCCAAGCTTGCGCTGGATGAGCGTGTCGCTGGCGAAGCGGCCCAGCCTGGAGACAAGACTGAAACGGCCGGTATCCAGGCGGTGGAGCGCATGCTGTACGAGCAGATCAAGGGAGCAGGTACGGGTGGAAAGGCTCAGGAAGACTTGAAGGATCAGTTTAAGGACGGGCTGACTGCCGCCGGCGTAGAGCTCGTGGAGTGAATGGATCCCGCGGAGGATTACGTATGCACACCCAACTCATGGCGGGATAGTTTACAGAAAGGATTGAGCGGTTTTTCATGTTGTATAGTTGCATATTGGGCATGGCGTTGAAGACTTTAGGACAAGGACAAGCGGATGGTAGAGCCTTTTCGATGGACAGTAGGAACTTTCAGAGGTAGATAGTGCCTTTGGCGAGAAGAGGATTGCGCTCAACGTTTCTCTGTGCCCCCGAATGCTGATATGGCATCTGGAGAAGGAGGGTATTTCTATGGCTATGGTTCAGGGACCGAGTCCATCGCTCACCTGCTAGAAAGAGGGACAAGGGCGACAGTCGCGGACATTCGAGTTGTTGGCCACCGGCCAGCGGAAGTGGCACGTCGCCACGATTAATATCGCTTATAGTAAATCACATGTATCATTGCTCATTTATTAAATGCGAACCGAAGGTTATCTTAGGTAAATCAGACTCTCCAGCGGGAATCAGCGCTACTCGAGCTATACCTAATTAGGACTATCTTAAACTCCTAGTAACTCCTAATAACCTCTATAAACTTCTAAGCTAATTATAGTAACTATAAACTAATTCTTAATAAAGTATTTAAGAGTAAATAGTAATAATTTATATACTATTTTAATATCGTCTTTATATAATTTACTACTACGTTATTTAACGCTATACTTTTCTCTTATTCTTATTATTTATCTACTTTAAATTAAGCTTATTTAAAAGCGCTTCTTTCGCTTTATATAATCTATTAAATATAAAGCTTATTATAGTATCTGCGTTATTTATTCTATCGCCTAGATTCTTATCTCTATTATTTAATTATTTATTACTATTTACTAATACCCTAATACCTAATATACCCGATTAGAATATATATAAAATATTTAGAGTAGATACTTTATAACCGCTAAGAAGCTCTAAATAATTATTAATATAATATAATAAGTTTAGTAGTTATTTAAATAGTTTATAAAGGCTTAGGTAGGAGTTAGCGCGCGCGCTATTATATAATAATAAGATATTATAATTTAGTATTATTTATACTATATACTTATATAGCGGTAATATATTCTAGAGATAATTCTAAGTAGTAATTACTATCTTTATTATCTTTAAGTTAATACTCTAACCTTTATTAAGGTTCTTATAGACGAGCTTAATAATCTAATCTAATAGCTCTTTTTTAATAAGTTTAACTATTATATTAATATAAAAAGAATAAACTTTATAGCTATTTTTAAGATAATAAGAAGTATTATACCTATACTTTATAAGATCTTAATAAGCTTCTTTAGGAACTAGTAGGTATACTAAGCTATATACTAAGGCTTATCTTTAACTATATTAGAGAAACGGCTATATATAATTATCTTTATACTATACTTCTCTTATATAAGAAAGAAGTTAAATTATCTTATATAATTCTCTTATTTATATTTACTTTATAAAATCCTTTTAAAGACTTAATCCCTTAGTTTAATTAATATAACTTTAATAGAGGTATATATTAGTAGGGTATTAACCCGGTATCTATACCTAAATCTCGAACCCTACTATCTTAATATTATACTAATTACCTTAAGAGATATTATTACTACTAGTCTGTAACTAAGCTAGTTAGAAAGATAAGAATTAAATTTTTAGTAATATATATATATTTATTATATTAAATAATTAATTAGTTATTTTCTTCTAATAACTAGATTTCCCGGCGACTAGAGTATACCTTATAATACTAAAGTATATATAAAAGAACCGTCTACTTATTACTCTTTTACACTTATAAAGGAAGTATATAGTAAATTATATACTTCCTATCTTAGAGGTAATTTAGATCTGTAATTACTTATTATCTTTTTAGATATATTTAGTCTTCTTACTATATTTAAGTAATTAGTTTAGCTGTACCGTAATTCTTTTAAACCTAATATTTAGTAACTAATCTTACTATAAGCTAGGTATTTATAGTATAATTAAAACTCTTACTTATAATTCCTAGTTCTTAGTACTCTTTTCTTAAATTACTTTAACTTCTATTTCCGTTCCGCTCCCGTTAGAAACCGCTTCCTACTCTTATATTTTAAAAAATTACCGATCCTCAGCTCTTTAAAAGTAATAGGGTATAATTCTAGAACTTTATTACGTAGCTTTAGTTAAAGTTTACCTCCGACCCTACTTTCTCCTTTAATTAAGCTAAAATTTACTACTCTAGCTTATACCTCTAAGATTCCGCTTATACTTAGTTTTAACTTTATATTTCTGCGGAAAACAGTTCTATTTATTTTAAAATCTAGATTAATTTCTACTCCGCTTTCTAAGCTACCTTCGCCGACCCTAACGCTTATACTATTACTAAAAGAATAATCTAAGTACTTACTTAGTATACGGGCTCTTACTTAGTATATATCTCTTATACTTACTTAGTATATATCTTAGCTCTTACTTAATATATAAGCCTACTATCTAACTCTTACTACTACTTAGTAATATTACCGCTGTTTAGTAATATTACTACTACGCAGTATATTTATAATCTCGCTAATACTACTATTAATACTACTACCTTACTTTATAGTATTTCTAAATATTACTACTACTGTAAAATAGTCCCGCAGGACCTATTATTACTCTATACTCTTTACTTAAACTCCTTACTATATTACTACTACCTTACTATCGCTTAATATTTTACTTAATAAACCCGCCTTTATTAGAATATATCGCTGCTGCGTTACCTTAAACCCGTACTTATTTAATACTTTATTAAAAACCCTACTTTAAGACTCGTAAAATTAAGTAGTACTTTAATAAGGCCTTACTCTATACTACTCTCTTTTTAAGTATATATAAACTTCTTTACTTTTATAAGTTTAGATTTCTAGTTTAAATAATTCTAGTTCTTCCTCCTTAAGTTCTTCTTAAGGATTCGCTCGGCTTTATTCTTACCCTTATATCCTTAGACCTTCCTTAGATTAACTTCTTATTACTTATTTCTTTTCCCTCTTACCTTTAATTTCTAAAATTAGAAGATTAGCCTTACTTAGGATTATCTCCCTCTGTTTCTACCTTAGTTTAAGAGAACGGTACTATTATCTATAATACTTAACTCCTTTTAACTCTTATAAACTCCTCGGTAATTACTTCTAGCTTAAACCCTAGTAGAGAGGTAATTAATTTATTAGAAGAAACTATCTAAGTAAGTATTAATCTTCTTATAAGACCGGGAGCTATAGAAAATAGTATTAGTATAAAGTACTTAAAGGTATAAGTTATTATTAATTAAGTCTACTAAACTAACTAGATAAGTATTTATCTTCTTATAAAACTAGGAGCTATTAAAAATAATATTAGTACAGAGTACTTAATAGCTAAATATATAAACGTCCGCTTAATTATCTTTAAGTATAAGCTATTATTAGTTATATTACTAGTTTAAAGGCCTGCTTTAAATAAGACTCTAAGTTTATTTATTATAAGATATACTCTATAAGGATAGAGGGGTAATAGTTACTTATAAATAAGCGAAGAGTTAGTATTTATAGTTAGAATAAACGCCTAGTAACTCCTAAGCTAATTAAATACTATATATATAGATTATAGGTAAATAATTAAACTTATATAAACTCCTAAACTAATTAAATATAGCTGTACGGATTATAGCCCCCCCCTCTAACTTTAAACTTTTAGACTAGTTAGAAGCTCTCTAGCTAGATTATAGGTAGACTATTTAACTCTAATAAACTCCTAAATTAATTAGAAGTAATTATATCCCCCCTCTCTAAGGGACCGTCGCTATTCTTCCTATAAGGAGGACTATTATCTATTAGACTACCTTAGCTTATAAACTAACTAGAAGTTATATATATAGACTATAAATAAATTATTTAACTCTAGTTAACTCTAGTAAACTCCTAGACTAATTAAATATACTTATATTAACTTTAGTTCCTCCTTTAAGAGGACTATCGTCCTTTTCTTACCCTTATATCTTTAGATATTTAGAGTTATACTTAGTAATTATACTAAGGACCCTTTATATTTAGATATAATCTCTTCCTCCTCCTCTCTTTCTTTATATCTACCTAATACTTAGGGGGCGGAGGAAAGCCTAAAAAGAAGTCTATACTATATTATTATTAGCTTTATTAAACTATAATATATAGGGCGGGCTATAAAAGTACTTCGAGTAGATATTACTTATAAGCTAAAGCGTTATCTCGGGCTGAAATAGCCCGACGTATATAATATATATATTAAGCTAATAATAAAGATAGTAATTACGCTAAAATATATATATATTAAATCTTTAGCTAAAGATAGTCGTTACGCGGAATTACGTATATATTATACTATAAAAAAGTAGATACTAATAAGAGCTATTAGTAAAGAATAGTTACTATTAATCTTAACCTAAATACGCCGCTTTATTAGAATATAAGCTAGCCTAATACAGCGGTAGTTTAACTACTATATCTAAATTATCTTATTTATATTAAGGAGTATAATCTCTATAAATCTCTTTATCGCTAGGTATAGTTTTCTTTATTACTAAATACAGTCTTTATTAACTATACTTAGTAATAATAAAGACTATATCTAGTAATAAAGAGATCTATAGAGATTATACTTCTTAGTATAAATAAGATAGCTTAGATATAGTAGTTATTATTAACTTTAATAATAAGAGCCCTATATTATAACCTACCTTAGTATTTAAGAAGATACCTTTTACTATATTAAAAAAGCAGAAGGCCGGGTCTATTATAAACTAAATACTACTACTAAAGTAGTAATATAGTAATTCTTAACCTATTACGTTTTTAGCAGCGTCGTTTAGATTAACTAAAATATAAGAAAATTTAAATAATATATCTAATTTAGATATTCCGGGGGAATATAACTTAAAGGCGCTATAGTATCTAATTTTTATTTCGCTTAATACGTAGGATAACCCGCTTTATAACTTCTTTAGATTACTTAGATTCTATTTAAAAGCTAAGATTAATACCCGTTTTATTAAAGTTTTTTATAACTAGTAGACTACTACTTTTAACTTAACCGTACTCCGCGCCCTTAGTTTAGAGTAGTATAAGGCCTTCTTAGTTTAGTAGAGGGGTTTTCTAGAGAGGCGGATAAGTATACTAACTATAAAGTTACTAATAAAGGAGCCTTCTAGAGAGGCGGAGAAGTATACTAACTATAAAACTACTAATAGAGATATAATTATAAAGATACTAAGAAGTATATCTAATAGACTAAAAAGAATAAGTAGAAGAAGGGGGTATTATTATAACTACTAATATCTAATCCTTATATATATATATTTATAGTTATTTCCTTAAGATAAGATATACTTTTATAAAGTTATATTTTTTTTCTAGATAATATCGCCTTTATTATATTAACTCCTAGGCTTCGAGTCTTAAATCCTTTTTATAATATAAGATATATATCCTTCAAGCTATAATTATATATATTAATACCTCCCCGGGGATATAAGTAGTTTCTAAACTATCTGCTAGTAAGTATAAGAGTAGTCCTCTAGTTAATTAAGAGGCTACTACGTTTTATAAGTAGAATAAGATAAATAAGTTAGTTAGAAGTTAGTCGACTATTAGCTTAATATATCTTAATAAAGAATTATTAATAGAGGATTATATACCTTATCCCGGTTAGACTAAGGCTTCCTTAATAAGTTACTATTACTTAGCTTATTAGTATTTATAGTAGCTACTATTTATAGTAGCTATAAACTAGTTAGTAACCTTAATACTAGATAGGAGCCTAGAGGGTCTACCTACCTTAAGGAGTAAATAAGATAAAAGGAATATATAGGAGGTCTTAGGAGTAGCTAGATAGAAGTAGATTTCTAAAAAGCTAATATAGAAATATTAACCCTTATTATTAGGTTATAAGCTATTATTAATTAAGTTTAGCCGACTAATAATAGCTAATAACTTAATAATATAAGTCTGTAGGTTTACTCTGTAAGTAAGTATACCTTTAGATATTTATTATTAAGTTATAAGCTATTATTAATTAAGTTAAGTTGTAAGCTATTATTAATCCAGCTATTATTAATTAGGTTAAGTTAGAAGCTATTATTATTTAAGTTAGTATCCTCTCTTAGGTAAGGGGCTAGAGTTTAGATTATTAAAGTTAAAGTAAGCTCCTAGTAACTTCCTAGCTAATTAGATACTAGCTATAAAGATTATAGTTAAAGTATTAAACTCTTATAAACTCCTAAACTAATTAGATATAGTTATATAGGACTAACAGTCTATATAATAAGTAGACTATTTAATACCGGCGAATTCCTAACCTAATTAAAATTACCTTACTTATTTCTTTAAGAAGATAATTATCCTACTAGCTCTCTTATCTACCTAATTCTTAAAATCTCTTAGATTAACTAGAAGCTACCTATATAAGCTATAATAAGATATTTAATATCGGTAAATTCCTAAACTAATTAAAACTATTTTACTTATTACTATAAGGGAACTAATATCCTTATCCCCTAAAGAGGGCCGTTATTCTACTCTTCCGCTTAAGAGGACCGTCGTTTCTATCCCCTTAGAAGACCCTCTATTTAACTCTTATATCCTCTTAAACTAATAAGATACTATCTATATATAAACTATTTAACTCCGGCTAACCTAAAAGTTATTAAAAAGACGACTATTATCTACCTTCTTATTCTATCTAACTCTTATAAACTCCTAATCTAATTAAATACTATCTATATATAAACTATATAACTCTAGCTAACTCCTAAGTATAATTATCGTCCTTCTTTTAAGAGAATAGCTATTATTTATTATCTTACTCCTCTTTTTAAAGGAACTATTATCTTACTCTTCCCCTTAAGGGGATTATTATCTTACTCTTCCTCTTAAAGGAACTATTATCTTACTCTTCCCCTTAAGGAGACTATTATTTTACTCTTCTTCTTAAGAGAACTATTATCTTAGTCTTCCCCTTAAGGGGACTATCGTCTTACTTATAACTATAATTCTAAGTAGATTAATTTATAGAATAAATAAAAGCGTCGCTCTATCTACCTCTATTAATATAATATATAGTAAAGAATTTAGAGCTATTAAAGCGCCACGCTACTTAATTAATATAAGCCTACGTATTTAAGATATTAAGAAATCGCTATTTATATATAGGATTCTAGAGTAGGTTATCTACTAAGCTACTAATAAATACTTTAAATAAGCTCTTAAAGATAGAAAAATTAACTAATAATCCTATTTACTAATAATTATTACCGAATACTTTTTAATAAATATACTACTAATTCTAAGTCCTTTCTTTAAGATATATTTATTTATATAAATAATACCGCCCCTCGGGGATAAAGAAGAGGGAGGAGGGTAAGAGAGATAAAAGACTATAATTAAACTTTAGTAAACTCCTAGACTAATTATAACTAAACTTTAATAAACCTAGGAACTCTAGTAAACTCCTAAACTATATATTAACTAATAATATCTATATCTCCCGTAAATTCCTAGGCTAATAATATATCTATTATATATTACTAGTATACTTATAACGTAGTAGGGACCTACTTAGTCCCTTAGATTATTTTATTTATATATTATTTAAGTAACCTCTCCTCTTAACTATCCTTATACTACTATAATAATAACTATAGAGTAAATATACTATTATCTTATCCCGGTTATATGTTACTTTTATTTATCCTAACTTATATAGACTATATTATTAAAACTATAAAAATAATTTAGAGTATAGAAATTATACTACCCCGCCGGAGTCCGAGTAGACCGGGCTAAATAGATAATACTATATTAAAAGAATAATACTACTAAAGATCCGACTATAATATAATAACTATAATATATAGCCTATAATATATTTTATATTAAATAGTAATACCGGGAGTACTAGGTCCCGGAGGACCTCCTCCCTCTTTTAAGAGGAGAAGATATAGAAGCGGGGAGTAATCTAACTTCTAAACTTATTATTTATAAATAAATATTAAGTAGGCTTTTATACGGGCCCGGTACTAAGTATATACTAACTTAGCTTTTAAAATTAATAATATACCTAATTTTAAATAGGTTTAATACTCGAACTTATTAGACTAATACTTTAAATATATTATATTACTAAGTAGCTTCTCTCTTAGAAAGGTCTTTATAATTCTTTTTATATAGAACTAATCCTATATCCTAAAAGCCTTCTACTCTACTAGGAACTTATTATTAAGGCTTTATTACTTCCTAGTTACTTAGGGGAGATAGAGCTCTATAGCTTTAGATAAAAAATCTATCTAAAAGTAATATAATTAATTTATTATATTAAATATAGTAAGCTACTATATTATAATAGCGATAGTAAGGTTAGTAGCTACTAAAGTTAAAGAAGTAGCTATAAGAGCCGGGACTAGTACCTAGGGGGCGATAGTAAGGAGAATAGTAGTAATAATAGTAGTAGTAATATAGAAGGAGAGAGGGGCTAGAAATAAGAAGGAGGAGTTAACGCGAAGCTAGTTATATAGGTTAATAAATTATAGTTTTATTTTTTTTTAATTTTAAGTATTTACTTACGGAATATTATTATTATCGTTATTATTATTAGGGAGAAGGTACTAAGAGCCTTACTACTACTACTACTACTACTACTACTACTACTACTACTACTACTACTACTACTACTACTACTACTACTACTACTACTACTACTACTGCTATTATTACTATTAGTTAGAGTAGGGAGGGTAGGAAGGAGAAGATAATAAAAAAGAAGAAGATAAAGAAAGTATATTATAAGAAAGATTAGTTAGTCGCGGTTAAGAACGTTTATATTAATATATACTAACTAATATATAAAATATAATAGGATAAATCCTCGCGATATAATTAGTATAGGAGTTCTTAGGTAATAATAAGAGTTTTTAAGTAATAGTATAGAATCTTAGATAATATTATAAATTCCTACCTTAAGCTACGCCCTAATTAATATATAAGTTATTAAGTATTTATATAAGTTTCCGCTACCTATATATACTATACCCGAATATTACGGTAGCTGAAGAGTATAATATTATAATATATATAGGAGTTTATAGGAGTTCCTAGGAGTTAAGGTATATTTTATATATATAGACTAACTTATATATAGTTAAAGTTCTCTCTTCCCTTTACTATTAGTATATATATTTAACTACTTTTTATAACTAGTAAGAATATTAATTTCTTTATATTACTATTCTTCTCTACTACTAGTTATTAAATAAGTATTTAATTATCTTACTAACTATATACTTAATTTCTTAAAGTAGTATATAAATACTTTATCCTCTAATTAAGTATTTATTTAGTAATTACTTTTATTACAGCTTTTATATTACTATCCCTAATTTCTAAACGCTCCTTATATATCTATATATTAGCGATAATATCCTACTATAAATCCGGCGATACTTATATATTAATAACTATATCCTACTATATATTAGGGATAGCCTATAAGTTTAGAACTACTACTAAGATAGGGAAGTAGCTTAGCCGGGGTAAAGAATAAAGTATATCTTCTCTAATATAAGGGTTCTTCTAAATTATATAGGGTATTTAGGTAAGTAGAACGGGCTTACCTAGTATTATAAATAATAGCTATATAATATACTTACTTAGTATTACTAATAGTAGCTATATTTTAGTATAGTACTTTAGAGCTTCCTTTCTTATAACCTAAATAGTAAGTATATTATCTCTCTATTATATTTCTATAAGATATCTCTTAGCTAAGTTATTAAATAGTATAAGTTAATCTTATATTTCTAGATCCTAAGTAATTATTACTAGATACTTCTATTCTACTACCCTTCTCTTAGTATCCTTAAATTAAGTATCTACTTATACTACTATAAATTATAATTATATAAATAGAATACTACTATCCTGCGCTAATCCTATTTAATCTTAAAGTAATAATACTTTTTTATAGATAGAATCTATTATTAAAGCTATAGACCTCTACTTAATACTATTACTTATAGTAATAAATAATATAGATAATTACTAGTAATAATATATACTTATATAAGTACTAGCCGGTATAGGAAAGTAATAATTAACTTTATAATAGACTACTTTAGCCTAGTTAGTTACTTACTTATCTAATAAATAAAGAGTTAT
Organism: Myrmaecium sp. VS I D KN 1; assembly: GCA_019775845.1. Lineage (NCBI taxonomy): Eukaryota > Fungi > Ascomycota > Dothideomycetes > Valsariales > Valsariaceae > Myrmaecium > Myrmaecium sp. VS I D KN 1. The sequence continues at coordinate 644,941 of JADQAV010000010.1, read as the reverse complement.
ATTTACTTAACTCTTACTTCTTAGTACCTAAGTAGGCTTTTATATAAGTAGAGGCTAGATAAATATAGTAAGAAGGAAGGAGTTATAATAACTATAATACTACTTAGGTAATACCTAAGTAACTTTAGTATTGGTAAGTAGCTTATCCTCTTTTAAATAAGGGAGGAAGGCCTTATAATAATAGAGGCTATTAATAATATCTTTCTATACACTAAGTATATTACTATATATAATATTTTCTTACTTAGTCTAGTACCTTAGCTTCTTTATACTACTTCTTATAATATATCTCTATAGTATATTACTTAATACTAATATAAAAGAGTAGTTACTATTACTACTATAGTCGCTAAAGTCCTCTAGGATTATTATATTTTATAGCTAGCTATATTAAGTATAATTAACTAATAGCTTATAATAGCTCCTTTATATAGTTATCCGTTATAGTAGTAAAAGTAATAGTTAACTATTTAATCTTTCGATATCTTTTAAGTTAAATATATAATATAGTAGGAGGATATAGCTCTTACTAGAAGTATTTTTAAGCTACTCCCCCTAACTAAGTTATTACTAGGTATCGCCTAGATTACTTATTACTAGAAGTTAATAGATAATAATATATCCTACCTATATTATATTAATCTCTATACTAAGGGTTATAGTTACTATTATAATCCGGATAGTAAAGTCTCTTTTTTAGAACTTATTATTATACTATATATAGTTATACTAAGAAATATATAAAGTAAAAGTACTAACTATAATATAGACGTTAAGCTTCCTTATTATATCTAAGTTATATCTAAGTTATACTTAAGTTATATCTAAGGCTAGTCTCGCACTCCCTTATAATAGATATAAATATATCCTAGAGGAATTATATAATTTCTTTAACTTTACTAGTACTATCTATAAAGATAATAATATATAGTATATTACTAGGTATTACTATATATAATAAGCCGTTAAAGGCCTCCTTTAATATAAATAGTAATAGTTTAAAAGACTTTAGTTTCTTCCGTAGGAGTAGTTATATATAGACGGAGATATCGGGCTAATTAATAAAGGTATAAATTACTTTTACTTAGTATATCTAAGTATTATTTAGTTAAAAGCCGCTATTAATAAGTATAAGCTTTTCTACTTCTTTACTAAGTATTATAAAATACCTAAACTATATAATATCCTAATAGAGGATAAGTTATAACTCGCTTAATATAGTAAACTTCGTCCTAAAATCCCTTTATTATAAGATTAGGTAGTATTCGTTAATTATAACTAAGCTAATCTTTACTTAGAACTTTAGTTTCCTAAGAATATTACGAAACTCCTTAGATAATACTTATTATAGTAAGAGGAGTATATAAGTATATACTCTATTCTCTATCTTTATAAATATACTCTTTTCCTTTACTTTAGTAGTAGCTATTATAAGATATAGACAGGTGCTATTAAGTTTCTTAATATTAGTAAATTATTTCTCTCCTAGCTTTATAAGTAGGATAATTTAGATAGTAATTCGCTTTATAAGAATAATATAGGTATAGAAGATAAGGGTCTTTCTAAAGCTAGTATAAGTAATAAGTAGAGTATCCTCGTAATAAAAGATTAACTATTATAATATATAGACTTATTCCTTACGGGGACGAGCTAATAGATAACCCCCTTTATATTAAATATATTAGAAATAAGTAGTAAGGACTAGTACTTATAAATTAATATACTTCTTTTTCTAAACCTTATTAATAATAGTAGGGAGATCTACTAGTAATATAGAAGAGATACTAGCTATATAGTTATATATATTCTAAAGCCTCTATAGTAGCCTTTATAGTAACTTCTATAGAGGCTAAGTAGAGAACTATATAGATAACTTAAAAGCCGTCTTTTATCAGCTATAATACTACTTAATTCGCTTATTAGATAATAATCTAGCTATTTAGTTAATTTAGGAGTTTATAAGAGTCTTTAGGAGTTTATAAAAGTTTATAAAAATTATTAACTACTAGATTAATAGCCGCTTAAGGTTTATAAGAGTTATTAACTACCGGATTAATAGTTACTTAGAGATAAATTAATAATACTAAGATTATATTAGCTTAGAAGTTTATAAGAGTTTATAGAAGTTTATAAGAGTCTATAGAAGTTTATAAGAGTTTATAGAAGTTTATAAGAGTCTATAGAAGTTTATAAGAGTTTATAGAAGTTTATAAGAGTCTATAGAAGTTTATAGGAGCTGCTAACTACTAGACTAATAGCGGCTTAAAGATAATTAAATAATACTAAGATTATATTATTAATTAGTCTAGGAGTTTATAGGGGTCTATAGGACTTTATTAACTATAATAATAGTTATAATAATAGCTAACTAAGTATAGATAGCTACTTACTATTATTAGGCCTTTTAATTATATATAGGAGTTTAAAGGAGTTTACTAGCTAGGATAATAACCTATAACTAAGTAGATAATAGAAGTTTTACTAATAGTACTAGTAATATAAATTAATTTATAAGTTTCCTAGTATTTTATACTATCTATTATATATAGTTAACTCTTTATTATCTACCGTCTACTAGCTACTACTATTTATAAACTATACTTAATCCTTCTAAACGATAGAAATCTATATATATTAATAGTAGTTTATTAGGGGTTTTTATAAACTTAGAAGAATTTAAGAGGGTTTATAAATTACGCGGTAATGGAAATAATTAGAAGATATTTAAAAAAGGCGAATTTATAAGAGTACGGAAAACGTATTAGGAGATATAAAGTTATATATTATATCTAGATACTATTAATATAAGTATAAAAATAAGATAGAATAATAGGCTAAAATCTATATATTTAATTATATCTATAATTATAATAAGAGGAGTATTATATACGGTATACGATATATAGGAGTATAAATAATAAAAATAAAAATACTTAAATATAGGTAAAATTATAATTATTTACTTTTAAATACTTCGCTAGAGAAGTTAGTAATATAGTCTATATATTAAATAGCGTAGTTTATTATTAGCTAAAGAGTTCTTAAGAGTTATTAGAAGTTACTAGGTCTATTTAGAGTATAGTACTATACTCCCTAACTCTCCGTGCCGAGCGTCTGATTTATGAGATAAACCGAAGGGTAGTGCCGCAAAACGTGCCGATCCGCATGCCTCGGAATTCAGGCGTACAATCGCGGCCTCGGCCTCGCACGCCTCGTTAATGGCCCCTGCGCGAGCGCGTACCGCGTAACGCGTCCGTTAGTGGAAAAAGCACTTTAACAACGGTGGCCGGGGCTTATTTGTTGCTTCTTCCATCACCACCACCCACGCTCTCCAGTCAAGTCTACATTCTGCCCACCACGCCCTCATAACACCCGTTGTCTTTCTTCACCGTTTTCTAATACCCTAATCATACCGTCGCAAGCAGTGAGTACTTCCGCTTCATGCTGCTTTGCAACCTCTCTAACAGGCAGCAGTGCTTGAGGCCCGCTTAGAACAGGCAAGCCTTCTGAAGAAGGTCAGTCATCCCTGACATGACAATCGAGCCATTGGAGCGCAGTCTAACATACCTCAGGTCGTCGATGCTATCAAGGACTTGGTTCAGGACTGCAACTTCGACTGCAATGACTCCGGGATCGCCCTGCAGGCCATGGACAACTCCCATGTCGCCCTTGTCTCCATGATGCTCAAGTCGGAAAGCTTCAACCCCTTCCGGTGCGACCGTAACATCGCGCTCGGTATCAACCTGACCTCGTTGACCAAGGTCCTCCGCTGCGCGCAAAACGAGGACATCCTGACCCTGAAGGCGGAGGACGCGCCGGACGTCGTCAACCTGGTCTTCGAGAGCAACGACAGCGACAGGCTGAGCGAGTATGATATCAAGCTCATGGACATCGACCAGGAGCACCTGGGCATCCCGGAAACCGAATATGCTGCCACAATCTCCATGCCTTCTGCGGAATTCGCGCGCATCTGCAGGGATCTGATGGCGCTTTCGGAGTCCGGTACGTGATTGAAGTGGTGCGATGGCCTCACGCTTGCTGACTCCATCGCAGTGTCTATCGAGTGCACAAAGGAGGGCGTGAAGTTCGCGTGCCAAGGTGATATTGGTTCTGGGTCGGTTACGCTGCGGAGCCACACCAACGTCGATAAACCCGCGCTGAACGTGGACATTGATCTGACGGAACCGGTCGCTCTCACTTTCTCCCTGAAGTACCTGGTGAACTTCTGCAAGGCCAGCGGTCTGTCCGACCAGGTCAAGATCTGCCTTTCCAACGAGGTGCCCCTGCTGGTCGAGTACAGCCTGGCCAGCAACAGTTATCTGAGGTTCTACCTCGCTCCTAAGGTAAGTGAAATGGTACCCTCTTCTCTTTATCGGTGCATGCTAACGCCGTGGGCAGATCGGCGACGAGGAGTAAGGGCATATCAGGCGTTCATGTGGGTGTTTAAGCGTTTGGATTACGAATTAATACATCGAGCTAAGGGCGGCATAAAATGTACTATGCTACGAGTTATCAACACTTCTATGCGCGATTAGAGGAAAATCGGTGTGCATACACACTGTTTCTATGTACTATGTGGCTTTTGTATCTTCCGGCGCGGAGGGCACGGGCTTTATCTCCAGCGCGGGGTGGGCCGTTCCATGCCCCACTAACGTCACGCCGGGAATCTTATCGCAAGAAAATAGCCCACGCATGATGGATGCTGTGCTTCCATGATGGACTGTGCTCGCTGACGGTGCTGCATACACCTGATCATCACTTTCTCAGCCTCGCTATGCAATAACATTCAGTGTTCTTATCGCCACGTTCATTGCTTCCATCTGTATCCACCGTCGCTATGTCCACCGAACCTCCTGTCCCTGAAACCCGCGTGCTGGCTATCGCAAGCCATGTCAGTAAGAGTCATTCCCCCAATGCGCCGGACCTGCACTGACCTTGGAAGGTGACGCATGGGTGAGTCAGTCACGGTAGTTCTGCAGGCTCAGCGACGTCGCTGATATCGAAGCAGCTATGTCGGAAACACCATGGCGGTGTTCGTCATGCAGGCGCTGGGCTGCGAAGTCTCCGCCATCAACACGGTCAACTACAGTGGGTGCTGACGAGACCGCCGAGCCCCCGGAGTACCGCTGACATATACGCGCAGGCAATCACACAGCATATAAGCAGGTCAAAGGCACGAAGACGTCCGCGGAACAGATCCTCGACCTTTACGAAGGACTGCGACAGTCCGAGTTGAACGACTTCGATGTCTTGCTCTCCGGATACATTCCCAGTGCTGCCGGTGTCGAGGCAGTGGGCAAGATTGGAAGGGACCTGAAGTTCAACGCGTCCACAAGACCTGGGTCGTTCTTCTGGGGTGCGTAGCTGGACTCAATGGGCAATTGGCAGGTCAGAAGCTGAATCAGGGCGCAGTGCTTGACCCGGTCATGGGAGACAACGGAAAGCTGTACATCCCCGAGGACGAGGTGCCGCAGTACAAGAACCTCCTGAAGGAGGCTCACTTGATCCTGCCGAATCAGACTGAAGCAGAGTAAACCGATCTTTCGATCACTCGTCGTCTACAATCTTCGAGATCTGGCTGACATCGGGACGCTACAGACTGCTCGCCGACTCGAAGATAACCGACCTGCACACCCTGGCATCCGCCGTCAAAACCCTCCACCGCAGCTATCAGATCCCGCACATCATCATCACCTCACTCCGTCTGTCCGCAGACAACCACACCCTCCCCTCCCGCCCGCCCAGCCCGTCCACGTTCAACAACCCGGAGCATGAGCCGGAAAAGCTCACGATTATCGGCTCGACGGCGACGTGGAACCACGAACCGCGCCTGTTCCGCATCGACGTGCCCGCCCTCCCCATCTTCTTCTCCGGCACGGGCGACATGTTCGCCGCGCTCATCGTGGCGCGCCTGCGCGAGGCCGCCGCCGCCGCCGGCACCCTCCACGTCAACGCCTGGGTGAGCCCGGACGCGGTGGCACCGGCGGACCTGCCGCTCGCCAAGGCGGTCGAGAAGGTCCTCGCGAGCATGCAGGCCGTCCTGCACAAGACGGCCGAGCGCGCCCTGGCCGCGTTCCAGGCGATCGACGCCGAGGAGGCCCGGGCGGGTCGCACGTCGGGTGAGGAGGGCGACCGCGAACGCGCGCTTCGCCGCCATCTCAAGCGCACCAAGGCGAGCGAGGTCATGGTCGTCCGCAACGTGGCTGATCTCATCCACCCGCCTGATCTGGAGCGCTTCCGGGCCACGACGGTTGAGCTGAGCCGGCCGCCGAGCGCGGGCGCGGGTGAGCCGACGGCTGACGGCTTGGGCGTGGTGCATTTGGGTGCGGGTGGGCAGGGTGCGGTGCATTATCCCCACTCCGCTTAGCGTTCGGTTTTCCGCGAATGGTGTCGGGGCTGTCCTTTTTATTCCGTGTGGGGAGAAGCAGATTTAGACCAGAAGGAGAAGATATATAAGGAGCGTATGATGATGCTTATTTTGTTTTGTTTTGCCTGTTGGTTTGTTTGATCACGAAGCGATGGACCGCTCCATCAGATGCCGCGTTTGAATCCGGAAAAGATCTATTTGTTCGCCAAAAAGACGCCGTGTCTTCTTCCCATTCCCGGTACCCTTGCCTTTCCTTGCCTTGCCTTTGACCTGACCTGTACCGGGGCAAAGTTTTCCGTTCCGTAATCCTGTCGCCTTTACATGATCTTCACTTCCATCCCACCGGGTCCCCAGATGCACCCCGCCGACATCAGTTACGCCAGGCCGGCTGAGCGGCCAAAGAAGAGATAAAAAAATCGAAGAGGGCCTCACGCCTTCCCGTCGGCGCCGAAGCCGCCGGTGCTGCCAAAGCCGCCGGCGCCCCGCACGCTCTCCTCGAGCTTCTCCACGACCTTCACCTCGGGCATGACGATGCGCTCGACGATGAGCTGGGCGATGCGGTCGCCCTTCTTGACGGGGAAGTCGACGTCGGAGAGGTTGGCGAGGATGACGCCGACGTTGCCGCGGTAGTCGGCGTCGATGACGCCGGCGAGGGTGTCGATGCCGTGCTTGTACGCCAGCCCGGACCGGGGCGCGACGCGGCCGTCTGGGGGGAGGGGGATATGTCAGCTTCAATCGCGGGTTTCATGTGGTTGCTGTATCCATTGCTCCGGAGGTGGAGCGGGCGTGGGGAATAGGGAAAAGGGGAGGGGGAGGAGGTGTATCCGTACAAGTTCCTGCCGGCACGCTGATGGCGATGTCGGTCTTGACGAGGGCACGCCCGCGGGCGGGGATGACGGCGTCGTAGGCGCTGTACAGGTCGTGACCGGCGGCGTAGGGGGAGCCCCTGGTCGGGGCTTGCGCGTGCTCGGAGAGGAATTGGACCTCGAGGGCGGGAGGAGCGGCAACGGCGTCGAGCGCGGCGGAGGGGGCGGTCTCGGCGGTGGACATCGTGGTGGAGTGGTCGTGGTGGGTGTGAGGGTGTGAGGGCGTTGGGGTCGCGAGGCCGGAGTCGGTGCCGGTGGCTGTTTGAAGTGCTGCTGAGGGAGTGATGTTAGCATTCCATTCTCTCGAGGTTCCTGGACCTATTGACGAAGTGAACAGCAGCGTAGAGGTTACCGCGAGTAAGATCACCCACCCAATCTCCAATTGATGCCGGGAAGAAGCTGGCTCGGGTTCACAGGTGTGCAATTGGCGTCAGGAGGGGGACGTTGACAACGTACCAGATGAAGCGGAGCTGGCAGTGGGGAAAGCGTCGTCGATGACTTTGGTGCGTTTGGGGACGGGAGAAGCGGGTAGTGAAGGAGGATCGTGGTCGACAGCGGGCGTCTCCATTTTTGCAGGCGGTTTTCCGGCGACGGTGGTGGTCAGTGTTCGTTGCTGGGGTGGCTTGGGAGAGAACGAGAGGGAGAGCTTGGGACGCGTTAGCGCGCAGAGACGCGTAAATGGGCTGGCGGGACCGCGTCTTGTTGCCTGGCTACCTGGCTGTCTCGATGCCTGATTATCGGGCTACTCCCCCCTCCTTCGCTCCTCACCCTGCTACATCCTCTTCACATTTCATCGATATCTCTCTCTGCACCCCCGTTTGTCATATAGGAGGAACACACGGACTCATTCCGTGCAGCTTTTTTTCAGCTCTTCTTCTTCGTCCATTCCTTGCTGCTATCAGACTTATCTGAAGGCTTATGAAACGTCGGTCTTGAATTGCAGGTGGCCCTGAGAGCCTAGAGCAGCTACCTGTATACAGTACATACCTAACAAGCCTGCGAAACTAGACCAAATCGCTCTCCAACCGTCCGTAGGCACAGCTAATTCCAAGTTCATATGGCCACTGTTCAACTTGTTTGTTTTTCGTCTCATCGCTTACTCCTCACTAACCGACTGTCCTCTACAAATGTTCACTTCATCCTGGAGTTATGACCCCATTCAATGCTCGCTTTCACTTGCCTCCCGTCTTCTCACTGTACACAGACCTACACACGTTTACTGCAGCATGATGAAACGGTTCCGCATGACGACACGGCGCCGTCACGCGCCGCGCTGCGAGGTTGGGAGAGACCCCTTCTCACTGAGGATCGAGATGCCGTGGGTCACGTCCCTGTACCTGTACCAGAATATCAGCTCGTTAGTCCGGAGAGAAACCGGTCACACAACGCTCCAGAAGCGGAAGACGGTCAATCGACCATCTTCTTCAAATTTATCTCAGGCTTGAGATGAGCATGCCGTGTGAACATGTCTCCGATGATATATTCCCTATCATCACCATCCCTGGTGCATCCGCACATACTTACCAATGCCCAAGGGGTTGAAAGGTTCCATGTCTCGGTTCGATGAGCCGGCTTTGCACTGTCCGAGTCACTAGTGGACATCCTAACCGAAGCCGCGGCTAGATGCCATGTCCACCGCGTCCCCCAGACCTAGCCATGCAGGGCCTCAAAAATACTCCGAGACTGTACCATCTTCCCTCGCAAGTATTACCAGCACCTGACGTATGCGGCACTGCCGTTCGAAAGATTTCCTTCGCTGGCGATCTAGCCCTTGCATGACACAGACGTTATGCTCCTGAGATATCAGGTACGAAATACCTTGCCGTACTGGCCGTCATGGGGACGCAGTCCCCAACTCTAGAATGATCAGAGTGAAACATGACCATGTCAACACCAATCCTACGAATGGGTGGACGGGTTGTCGACACCAATCAAAGAAAAAAAAATGCAGGCTGACTCAATTGCAGCACAGCAGCATGACAGCACCTATCGATGTAGCCAGAAGCAGCAGACGAAGACGTTTTCAACACCATCCCCCACGAGCCGATGTTGCAGATCCGGAGAAATCTTGGACTAACAGCCTCGCCTAAGGCCGGGTGGCCAAACGCGGGGTAGTCCATTCACCACTCACAGTGTGGGGCGGCGAGCCTCCTCGGATTTGTGGCTGCGGATCTCCACCCCACAGCCTGATGTCCCCGTCTAAACATCTTGGCCGCCTCTGGCTCATCAACATCAGCTGCCTTCCACGGATGTCATGGCGCCTCCAGCGAGCATCATGACCTTTGTATAACCGCCACCAATGGCGCCACCGTCCATTGGCTTCAGTTTAGCCATGGAAGTGTTGGAGGCTGAGGGCGCCAGTCGGAAAACCTCAACACTCTGGCCATCCTATTACCTGACTAGCGGCTCACCAAAAACCTGTGAAGCGTGGTGCTGCCGGCTATATAAAGGCTTCGATGGCCCTTTCATAGTATCTTCATCGCCGGTCTCAACCTGAGATCCAGTCAAAAAACCGCCAGGGACGTCGCAGTTATCGGATTTAACCTTTCACTATGGGTTTCATGCTGAAGAAGCCTCCGGGCACAGCGGGTTCAGCCCTGCCTGCCATTCTGATTGGCATGTTTGTAAGTCTTCAATTGGCAACGATAAACAGCTTGACCGCAAGATTAGACCACTAAATCAACTTTAGGTAGCTTTTGGTATGTCTCATCTTCTGGGCCCGTGGTAATGCTATGTTCATGCTGACGGCTCTCAAGGTGGTGTTTTGTTTGGGTCAGTTTGGAATGAATGTCAGGGTTATCTCTTGAGCTCACTGGAGGCATAGTTACGACACAGGAACCATCAACGGTATCCTGGGTATGAGGTACTGGAGAGAGTAAGTGAAACTATGAATTGCTTCGACCGCGGAAACTGATTATCTATTAGCCATTTCTCAACTGGATATATCAATCCTAAGGACAACCAGCCGGACGTCACGTCTGGGCAATCTTCGGAGATAGTTTCCATCCTTTCTGCTGGCACATTCTTCGGCGCGCTGACTGCTGCCCCGACCGGAGACTTGATAGGCCGTCGGCTGGGCCTGATTGTTTCCACACTCGTATTTACCTTTGGTGTCATTCTCCAGACAGCTTCAACTGCCATACCTATGTTTGTTGCCGGAAGGTTCTTCGCTGGGTACGGAGTTGGAATGATCTCGGCTTTGAGTAAGTCTTCCTAACCTTTGCTGTCCGCTCGGTTCGCTAACCATACGTCTAAGTCCCTCTTTACCAATCCGAAACGTCACCGAAATGGATCCGTGGCACGATTGTAGGTGCTTATCAACTGGCGATTACCATAGGTCTCTTGCTAGCATCTATTGTCAACAACTCGACAAAGAACCGCAATGATAGCGGAAGTTATAGGATACCCGTCGCCGTGCAGTTTGCCTGGGCAATCATCCTGATATCCGGGCTCATCTTCCTGCCAGAGACTCCTAGGTATCTTGTCAGGAGGAACAAATTCGACAAGGCTGCGAAATCTTTGTCCAGATTGAGAAGACTACCGGTAGATCATCCCGCAGTAATCGAAGAGCTCGCAGAAATCCAAGCCAACCATGAGTATGAGATGTCGTTAGGCAAAGCAAGTTATCGAGACTGCGTGAAGGGCAATCTGGGTAAACGACTTGCAACTGGGTGTCTTTTACAAGCTTTGCAACAGCTCTCGGGTGTCAACTTCATCTTCTACTGTAAGTTCTTTTCCTCTTCCCCGTCTTCATTCATGGGCCTTGTCTAGCAAGGCCAGCCACGCACTACGATCGTAGGCTAACTTGCAACAAGACGGCACATCGTTCTTCCAAAATAGCGGCATACGCAATCCTTTCACGATCAGCCTGATCACCTCTTGCGTCAATGTGGGCTCCACTCTCCCAGGTCTCTACTTGGTCGAAAAGCTGGGCCGCCGCAGACTCCTCTTGTACGGCGCCATCGGCATGACGGTGTCGCAGTTCATCGTCGCCATCACCGGCACAGCCGCGAGCATCAACGACTTGCCTTCTCAGAGGGCTTTGATCGCTTTTGTCTGCATCTATATCTTCTTTTTTGCATCGTCCTGGGGTCCTTGCGCCTGGGGTAAGATTTCAGTGGTCCTATGCTCTTCGTCCTCTCATATCAGGAACTAACGCACTCGTTAGTCGTGACGGGCGAGATATTCCCTCTGAAGGTCCGAGCCAAGTCGCTCTCCATCACCACTGCGTCTAACTGGCTGTTCAACTGGGCTATTGCTTAGTAGGTGGCCCGCACGGCATCTGCCATTTACAGGCTGAATTCTAACTTCTGCAACAGCTCTACCCCTTACTTGGTCAACAACGACCCCGGCGATGCCAACCTGGGATCCAAGGTGTTCTTCATCTGGGGCGGCTTCTGCCTTCTCGCCGTCTTCTTCGTCTACACCATGATCTACGAGACCAAGGGCCTTTCGCTCGAGCAGGTCGACGAGCTCTACTTCAAGATCAACCGGGCCTGGAAGTCCGAAGGCTTCGTGCCGACCGTGTCGTTCCAGGAGGTGCAGGACACCCATGCGGACGCGCGTCGGATGAGCCTGGCGCAGCTCGAGGAGGAGGCGCACCAGAGGAAGGCCAGCGTGCAGTACCAGGAGACGGCGCCTGCCCATATGAACGAGAAAACGATGGCTGGGTAGAGTGGATGTGGCACTTCGGGGACGCTGACTGCGGATGATCGACGGGATGTTAACCTGGGAGGATTGAGCTTTTCATTTCTTTATCGTCTACCTTTACCTCATCATTCCTTTGGCACGCCGGCTGTAAGATTACGATATGTATCAAAGATTTGTCCTGCTTATCGAAAAAGACGCGATCATACGCTTGGCATGTCCTGTCCATTTTTTCACTGCTGCTGTGTAATATAAGATGCAGTAGCTGCTGAAAATGGAAAAGGTTTCGGCCCTTCTTTTTCATCAGAGCAGTACATCTCGTTTATCCAATTGATCTAAGCGTCGAAACAGGTCGTCGCATGATGAGCAAAAGAAAAAGAAGCAGAACGGCTCACGCGAACCTCCCATCCGAAGCGGATCCCCTCGTTCATCCGAGTTCCATAAATGCCACCCTTACCTTCACCCTCACCTTCATCATTACCGCCAACACCACCACGCCGATTATCCACCGTCTCCCACCCCTCTGAGCCCCTCACCCACCCATAAATTCGACTGCGCGAGCATATCATAGCCATCCCCATGCACCGACGGCAAACGATCAAGAAAAGGAAGGAGGAAAAGCAAACGCCAGGACGCACGCCGGTGAAACACAGAAAGAAAAGAAAAAAACAAGAATCCTTCTACGCTGAGGATTGGAAATCACCACCCCCCACCCCCCTGAACGCCGGCCCTGATGCATGAAAAGAAAACACCCCGCCGCTGGGTCAAGCCAAGCTAAGTCAAGCCAGCATTTGCTGCCACGGCAAACCCCTCCTTAGATCACGTCCTCCATCTCCGGCTCGTCATCATCGTCGTCGTGCATGGGGTAGTCTTCGGCACCGGCGCCAGAGCCCCCACCACCGCCGCCGCCTGCTCCGCCTCCTCCTGCTCCTCCGGGCGCTTCCGGGGCGATGTTCGCACTGGCGTACTCCTCCATGTTCATGCCCTCGGGCGGGAGGTCGTTGGCGATGTTGGACTTGAGCGTCCAGGTGCCGTTGAAGACGCCGCTCTTGGGCATGAAGGCGATCTTGTTGAGGACCTCGCGCAGGTAGGACTCGGGCTGGTTCGTCTCCTGCCGGAGCGAGTTCATCCGCCAGTACTTGTGCCGCTCGAACAGGCGGTACAGCATGTCCAGCAGCTCGTTCTCCGGGATCCGCTGCGCCTTGTTCTCCTGCGTCCGCGGCTTCGTGATCCGGTCGGTCTGCGTGGGGGGAAAGGTGGGAGTCAGTTGCGGCTCCGTCCGGAGGAAGGGGGAAGAGAGTACTTACGATGAATGCTTTGCCGAATGCGTCGAGGTTCGACGTGTTGGCGTGGACTTGGTCGGTCATGAGCGTCTGCCTGTGCACGTTCTCCATCGCCTCGCGAGCCCGCTCTTCCATGAATGACCGGTACTTGTCGTTCTCCTCGGCCACGATTGTCACCTCGTGGTTCGGCGCTCCAAGGAGAGCGGTGTGTTCTAGTCACCCCCTTGTCAGATCTTGCGAGCATATCACTGGGGCGATGCGATCACGTACTCGGAATAGCCTTCCGTCCCCTTCTTCCCTGTTTGTGCACCCGGTATGAACCGCCTTTTGGATCGGAACCGGTCTGTATCGGTCTCGAGCGATGGTAGGCACCTGGCTTGTAACCCGGAAGGTCCTTTTCGGAGAAAACGTAGGTGTTCGTGGATTCTTTCTTTGTCATTATGACCTCGTAGTCCGTCGGAAACGATTTGTTCTGGAGCTTGTCCTCGTAGAGCCTCATCTTAATCTGCGCAAGTCACACCGTTAGTGAGACCTTGCTTCCCGGAGAGCTTCACACCTCGCCGAGGACCTACAGATTGCTCGGAGGGGTTTCGCGGATTGTCGTAAACCAGGATCTCTCCGATCTCAATCTCTTCGTCCTCCGGCGCATTCGCGAGGACTTCCCAAAGCCATTTCGGAGTGCGCCCTAGCCAGAAAGGCGGATTGTGCGCGGGTATAGAGAGCTCCCCCGTGTCCTCGTAATCGTCGTCGTCGGCAAATCCGCCCTGCGGCGAGGTCTCTGGGTCCGGCTTGATGTGCACGTCGTCCTCCATCTTCACCCCGTTCATAGCCATGCTGGGGACTGTGGCCTAGCGCCGCCTCGTAACGTGAATCGCTCAAGGTACCGGGAGCAGTGGATCGCAGGAGCAGCGTGATCGGCCGCGAATTCGGGCGGGTGGACTGTACGGCGGCGATGGGGTTGAGGGGAGAAAGCAAAGGCACAAAGAGTGACCTCAGTCCGTCCGCGAGCTTAGTCATCTCTCGGCGAAACCCAAGGCAAGCCACAGACTTGGGGGTGGTCCCTGCAGGCACCGCCCGCAAGCCGCGCCATGCCGTTCGGAAGTGCTTCGACTCCCCTCCCGCTAACTAAACCTACCTAAGGCCCAACTCGCCCTTTGTTTTAAGAAAGATCAACCAAGTCCGCTCCTCTCGCGAACCTACATGATCCACTAGTCGCATGACCCTCGGCGCTTGGATGTACATTATCCTGCATTCCACCTCACCTCTAATGCGCTGTAAATACCTTTAATCCTGCTGTTTCGGCCCTGTCGCTCGCTCGCTCGCTCACTCCTTCGCTCTCCTCCGTAATCCCGCTTCCACGCCGCGATTCACCCCGTGCGTTTACCGCCCACATGCTAGGCTGGTGGGCAACCTTCACCTTGAAATATGCCTGGTAGTGAAGATGCTGTAACGACTTCTGGAGGACCTTCGGAGCGATCCAAGACGGGTGGGGAGGGAGAGGCCCAGCAGTATGACGAGTTCGGTCTACCGATCAAGAAACCGCGGCGGCCGGTAGTGGTGGACGAGGATGGGGAGGGAGATCATGAGGTCACCGAAGTGACCAATCAGGTTGAACGTACGACATTGGAGGAGGGTAATAGAATCAAGGAGCCAGAGCTGGAGATCGTCAAAGATCGTGTCACGGAAAGACACAGTGAGCAAGGGAATGTCGGATCCGAGAAACCAGAGGGACTGGTTCCATCTGATGCGGCGCAGGAAGCACAACAGGATATCAGATCACAACCAGGAAGTCGGAACGTGAGTGAGGAGAATGCGCATACCACAAACCGCAACAGCCTCATTATGGGGACCGGCCAAGCGCAACCCGCTCAAGTCGCATCTGAATGGTCGCACCAGCAGCTGGTCACTCAGACCCCTAACGTGGAGGAGAAGAATGAGAAGGAGGACGATGGCGAATGGCAAGAGATGCCTGCTTACGCTCCGTATGACATATACGACGACGATGGCAAATTGATCGCTCGGGAGGCGGACGATTCGGAGGAGGAAGTTATGCAGTATGCCGCTCTAGGTGGTGCCGGGAAGGGTTATACTCGTGTCCAAGTGGATGATGATGCGGAATCGGCAACCAGCATGGATGAGAACACCGCCTACCTCTTCCCAGAGAGGGGCACAAATCTGCAGGATGAGGACGATGAAGCGCGAGACCCGCTGTCGCAAATGCAGACCACTAAGGGGCTCTTGACAGAGGGCCAAAGAGTCGCCTATGTTGGACTGGTGAGGCTTGCTATGGTTGAGATGACGGAAGAACTCCAAAAGTTGGAGAGAACTAGGGGTGCAAAGAAGGCGTTGGATACTGCTACGGAAGCTATGAAGATGTGGAGTCAGAAGATGATGATCAGACTATATGGCCATATGGACATCAGTGCTGCAGGTAGGATTTCCATGAGGTCTTTGCCGATGTTCCAGCTCTAACCCCGTGCAGAACAAATCATGATTGAGCAGCTCGCCGAGCATGGTGTCGTTCCTAGCGACATGACTCCTGCTTTGATGCAGAACGCACGTGTGAAAAACCCTGCCGCGGAAGAACCGTCTTCTGGGTCTGCCTCCATTTCCTCCCCTCGCCCCGGATCGGTCTCCTCGTTTCGCAACGAATCTCTCTCCTCTCCTCGTCCGAGTTCAATGAGATCACGGCCTTTGTCCACCATCAACTCAGAGAGCGAAGACCTCTCCTCCCCACCACCTTATAGAGACCATGAAGGAGACGACTTCCCAGCGGTGAAGACTCCCTCGCAACTGCCTACCACGAAGAACCTCGACATCGATCTCCGCTGGACGGTGCTCTGTGATCTTTTCTTAGTTCTCATAGCCGACTCTGTTTATGACGCCAGATCAAGGCAGCTTCTCGAAAGAGTTGGTGGCTACCTGAATGTTCCTTGGCTCGAAATCTGCCGTTTCGAGAAGAGGGTTACAGATGCGCTCGAGATGCAGGAAGCGGCCAATAAAGAGAACTGGAACGAGGAGGAGCATATGAAGAACCGTAAGAAGATGGCGCGCAACAAGCGGCTTGCATTGATGGGTCTTGCTACAGTTGGAGGTGGGCTGGTCATAGGTCTGTCCGCCGGACTACTAGCTCCTGTAATCGGGGCCGGTCTTGCTGCTGGCTTCACTACAATCGGTGTCGCCGGTACGAGTAGTTTCCTTGCCGGAGCGGGAGGTGCCGCAATCATTACAACGACCGGAGTTGTCACGGGCAGCACCATTGGTGTCAGAGCCTCCAATAGGCGTACAGGAGCGGTCAAGACCTTCGAGTACAGGCCGCTGCACAACAACAAGCGTGTCAACCTCATCGTCACCGTTGCCGGGTGGATGAACGGCAAGATCGATGATGTTCGCTTGCCATACAGTACGGTTGATCCCATCATGGGTGATATCTACTCCGTCTTCTGGGAACCGGAGATGCTTCAGAGTATGGGACAGACTATCAACATTCTCGCCACTGAAGCTCTTACGCAAGGTCTCCAGCAAGTCCTTGGTAGTACGGTTTTGATCGCTCTGATGGGCGCACTGCAGCTTCCCCTGGCGCTCTCGAAGCTTTCCTATCTCATCGACAATCCGTGGACGGTTTCCCTCGCACGTGCTGAACTTGCCGGCTTGATCCTTGCCGATTCGATTATCGATCGAAATCTTGGTGTGCGGCCGATCACTCTTGTTGGTTTTTCCCTGGGAGCCCGTGTGATCTTCTCCTGCCTGAAAGAGCTCGCCAGGAAGGGCGCTTACGGGCTGGTGCAAAATGTATACATGTTCGGGTCTCCCATCGTTGCGAAAAAGGACGAATACCTCAAGGCCCGCTCAGTCGTGCCTGGCCGGTTCGTTAATGGGTACGCAACCAACGACTGGATTCTCGGCTACCTGTTCAGAGCGACGAGCGGCGGCATCATGCGCGTTGCCGGGCTAGCCGAAGTACAGGTAGCTGGCGTCGAGAACATCGACGTGACATCGTTGGTGAAGGGTCACATGGCGTATCGTGCTGCAATGCCGAGGCTGCTGAGAGAGGTTGGGTGGGAAGTGGAGAGCGATGAGTTCACGGAAATTGAGGACCCCGATCCGGATAACCACGAGCAACGTCAAAGAGAGCTCATCAACGAGATTGAGGAAGCCAGGAAGAACCTTCAACAGAAGCCGGAAAAGAAACGTTTCACGTGGTTCGGCAAGAAGAAAGGGCAGAAGAAAGAGTGGGAGACATACGATGACAGATCAAGGCAGGACCCCATGGATGGGAAAGATTTGGAGTCGCAGGCTAATGGTGTACTGTTCGATATCGACGCCATACGAAAGGAAGCCGCAGAGCTGGCGGCCCAGGGTGCCGAAGCCAAGCAGCCGGATTCCACCCTTCCTCCTGTCAAGTCGGACAGCTCAAAGGACCCTCGTGCCAAGCTACGTGAAACAAGGAGTTTCAATGACAGTATAGACTCGACTAACACACAGCGAAGCTCCAACTCGATACCGGGAAGTAGCAGAGGTGCCAATCCGTTTGATTACAACGAGTATGAGGATATGCATCATGGGGAAGAGAACATTACCATGACATTCGAAGAGCCATACAGAGAGCAGTCAACAAAGTTCAATGCAACATCTCCCGGTCTATCTCCTATCCACGCGCCAGATCCCCTCCATTCGCCGTGGGAACAGACGCCGGAAAGACCCCCGTTGCGCTCAGTGGCTACCATGCCCGTTGCGGCCGCTGCAACGGCAACGGCTTCTGCTCCCGAGTTCAACGCATGGGCCGATGAGTACGACGAAGAGTTCGGACAAGAGAAAGAGTTGACAATGACGTTCGAGTGAGCTGAGGATCTCAGGAGATTCATGCATGTTATGCCCTTACGAGGCTTTTTTCCTGGAGTTCATACGGATACCTTGGAGGCTTTGCGGAAAGCTGACCGAGAAGGAGTCGCGGCGCTTGTTTGACATTCGCGTCCTGCATCAGAATTTCTTGTGTGTAATGCTTTTGTCCTGTGAAGGGCTACATATCTTGTATCCTCCTGTCCTCTGTAGATATTACCTTGGGGGCGAAGGGTTGGTCATTAGAGGTCACTATGGGTACCGCCTTCTTCAGGGACCTCGGTGCCAACAACTTAATTCAGGCCTTGTATATTAACCTCATCTTTTCAATAATATGGCCCTTTATCTGCTTATACTGCGACGGCTCAAAGGAGACCCATACTTCCTGGGTACACCCAAAGTCCACATTACCAGTACGGGTATGTGCTGTGGCTGTGCATGTGGCTGAAACTCGCCGACCTGTCACTCAGGGCATGCCAGGATGTCTCCTCCGTACCTAAGCCGTACAACTAACGAAAGGGCCTTAACGTTTTTGTCAGACGGTGATCCCCCTTAGCAGCAGTTGATCCCCTTGTCGCTCATTATCAACGAGATCCGATCCGCGCGCCGTCCTCCTTCGTCTCCCAGCAGCAGCAGTCTCCCGCATTTATTCCCGCACAAGTGGTCGCAGAGAGACCAACGACCATCTAGTCGCTACACGAGACGATCATTCGATAAAGGCGTCGGGCGGGCCATGCTCCTGGACCGACAAGATGTCTGCCACAGCTTCATACTTCCTGGACCTGGTGTACTCCTTGTCCAATTGCCTGGTGTGCTTTCCCGGGTCGCCGCAGCTTAAGATCAACAATCGGAGCTTCAAGATATTGCGCCTGCTCGGAGAGGTACGTCGGCTCCCCTATCCCTCACGCTTCTGGAAGGCCCGGCACAGCAGCGGCGCTGCGTCACCCTGCAGCACCAACGCTTACATGGAGGTATTCTAGGGCGGTTTCTCATACGTCTACCTCGTCCAAGACACGTCGTCGCAGCTGTACGCGCTGAAGAAGATCCGATGTCCGTTCGGTCAGGAGAGCGTCTCGCAGGCGCTGAAGGAGGTTGAGGCCTACTCGCTCTTCGCGCCGCACCCGAACATCATCCACAGCATCGACCACACCGTCGTCGCCGACCGGTCGGATCCCGGCGCCAAGACGGTGTACATCCTCCTGCCCTACTACCGCCGGGGCAACCTGCAGGACCTGATCAATGCGAACCTGGTCAACCACACGCGCTTTCCGGAGAAGCGGCTGATGGAGCTGTTTCTGGGGGTGTGCAAGGCGCTGAAGGCGATGCATCAGTATCGCGTCAAGGGGGGTCCAGGTGGAGAGTTGAGCGTGAAGAAGGCGCAGGACGTGAGGAGGCAGGCGGCAATTGCGGATGCGGAGGCGAATCACGAGGTGAAGGGCAAGGGGAGGCGGGGGGCGGAGGGAGATGATGACGACGAGGAGGTGGAGGCGGAGCCGTTGATGGAGGGCGAAGTCACGATGAGCCAGGAGGGTATCGAGGCGGGAGGGATCAGGGCGTATGCGCACAGGGATATCAAGCCTGGTGAGCTGCACTGCATATGTGACGCTGAATCATTGCTGATAACCGCCTCCAGGAAACATCATGATCGCAGATGACGGTAAGACACCAATCCTCATGGACCTCGGTTCATTAGTACCCTCGCCGACACCCATTACCTCGAGATCACTCGCCCTGCAGGTGCAAGATCAGGCAGCGGAGCACAGCACGATGCCATACCGCGCTCCGGAGCTGTTCGACGTCAAGACTGGCAGCGTCATCGATACCAAGGTGGACATCTGGTCACTCGGGTGCACGCTGTACGCTTGTCTGGTCGGCAAGTCGCCGTTCGAAGCGCGGTCCGAGGAGACCGGTGGTAGCCTCAGTCTGTGTGTGCTCGGCGGCGACTGGCGGTTTCCAGATGAAGCTCCCCAGCGAGGGAAGCAGAAGGCCCCGACAGAAGAGACCATCAGCGATGAGGTTAAGGAGGTTGTCAGGCAGTGTCTGAAGGTGGAGCCGAGCGAACGACCGGATGTGGATGAGCTGATGAAGCTCGTGGAGGAGGTTATTGCAGCGCTTCCGGAGGATGATGCGGCCTAATAGCCCGTCGAGAATTAGGCGGCGGTGGAATTGCTGGGGCCTGTGTTGATAGGATGGATGGGTTGGTCGATGTTTCATTTCACCATGGTCAACTGTGTTCACAGGGCCCTTTTTTTTCTCATCTTCTGTTTGTAGCCTGCTGTGAGCAGGTTCACGGCGCTGCCAAGGCGAGTATCTGGTTATGCTATGTCCTATATTGTATATCTTTAAGTGGTAATCTCCAGCCGGTCAGCGTGCGGCGGAGTAGCGGAGTTCCATAGAGCGGAATTCACGGCGGAATCCGCCAGCAAGGCCAAATGCCGCCCGTTCAGCCCTGCGGAGTCAGGACAATCGTGGACCCTCGAAACGGCGTGGGAGCATTGGGCGCGATGCAGCCGTAGCTCCCCCAGAGCACGCCAGCCAGGCCAGCACGACCGCCAACACCGTCTCGTCCTCCCCGCAGTTGTCCCTTATCACTCACACTGCCTCTTGGATACTGTCTTCGTTAAGAGACAGTTTACATCCTCCTTTCTTGGTTCTCTTGCGCTTTAGCATCTCCCCATCGACGTTCCTGCATCGCAAAATCATCCGGTACGTTTCCAGCTGAACTCCGCGGGCGGGGGACATCGTTGGCGTCATCCCGTGCATGCCGCCAACCGACGCAGGTACCGTCCAGTAGCTTTTGTGCCCGAGCCTACAGCTCGCAGTACCGCTTGCCGATCGGATCTTACTGTGCCCTCCCAACTGACCCGGATCAGCTTTGGATTATCTCCTCGCCCTCGTCGCCATGACTGTCCGAGCCACCAAGTTCACGCCGGAAGTCCTGCTGAGCGCGCCGCGGCGGTGAGTTGCATGCGTGCTCCCTACGCATCCAAGACGAGGTGTCTCGACCGCAGGCTGACTCTACTCCTTCCAGCTCTGCCGGCGTGCCCAACTGGGATGGCTCCCGCATCCTCTACTCCGTGTCGACGTACTCCTTCGAATCGCACTCAAAGAGCTCAGAGATCCGCGTCCTGGCCGCTGCAAACCAGGAGTCCACGGTCGTGACGACGCTCGAGGGCGCCAGCGAGCCCAACTGGCTGCTAGACGATGACGTCCTGATCTTGGCGCCCGGTGAGAAGGGGAAGACGAAGGTGCTTGTGGGGAAGGTGGATGATTTTGAGGAGAGGTGAGTGATGCTATTTTGCTTAGGGCTTCGGACACACGGATGTTGCTTTGCTGCGCTTCGGGACTATGTAATTGCAGGGTAGCCCTGTTTGCAGCTTTCCCACACGGCTTTTGAACACTTCAGCAGTGCTCTGGGGAGTTTCGGAAATTGCTTGTGTCATCATGAGCGGCTAAAGACACAAAAGGCCTGTTATACGATATGCTAATTTCTACATAGTCACTATGCTGTTGGCGAGATTGATGGTCCTGCTAGCAATGTCAAGGTGAAGCAGCTTGACGAGAACAAGTTCGCTATCACCGTGACTGCACAAGCCACCCCTGAAGGCACATTATATAACCCGGAGACTGAAGTCAAACCTAAGACAAGTGGGCGGGTGTACAAGTCTATGTATGTACGCCATTGGGATACATACGTGACGAAGAACCGAAACGCCATCTGGTACGGGCAGCTCACCAAATTCAAGGCCTACGGTGGTGAAGAGGGCCGCTATGGTTTGTCTGTTCTCACCAATGCCCTCAAGGGCACTAAACTGGAATCACCCATTCCTCCTTTTGGGGGCGGAGACCACTATGACTTGGGCCCGAAGGGTATCGTGTTCGCGGCCAAGGATCCTGAGTTGAATCCGGCTTTGAACACGAAGTGCAATATTTACATTGTCAAAATATCCGATTTCAGCCGCGACTCCGTATCATCCCCTGTCAAAGTCAACCTAGGAGAATATGAAGGCGCCACCACCTCTCCGGTGTTCTCTCCGAGCGGCACGCAAGCTGCGTTCTTGGCTATGAAAGAGAACAAGTATGAGGCTGACAGGAACCACATCTTCGTGCTCCCGGACATCAGTAATCCTGATGGGGCAAAGCATATCTCCCTCGGCCTGGACGTCAGCCCATCAGCAGTCGCGTGGGGTAGTGATGTGACATTATACTTTACCGCGGAGCAAGAAGGTGTAGGGGCTGTCTTTTACTATGATCCATCCCTAGCTTCACCACTGCGCATCTTCGGCACCGGAACAGTTAGTGAAATCCGCCCGCTTAGGGAGATTGGCAAGGTGTTTGCCTCTGGCAGCTCCCTCATCGACAACAGCACCTATTACCTCCTGAATGGTGGTGGATCCCATGGATGGGATATTATCTCGTCCGCATCGCACTACGGTAAAAGTTTTGGTCTCTCCCGACGACAGGTCGACGATATCTGGTGGGACGGGGCTAAGGCTGGCACCCGCGTGCATGCCATAGTCGTCAAGCCATCAGACTTCGACTACAACAAGAAGTATCCGTTGGCGTACCTCATCCACGGCGGTCCCCAGGGTGCTTGGGGTGACAGCTGGAGCACGCGCTGGAATCCGGCGGTCTTCGCTGAACAGGGCTACGTGGTCGTGTGCCCAAATCCCACGGGAAGTACAGGGTATGGGCAGGAACTCACGGACGCCATCCAGAATGAGTGGGGTGGACTGCCATACCAGGATCTGGTGAACGGGTTCGACTATATCGAGCACAACCTTAGCTGGGTGGACACGCAGCGTGCAGTTGCTTTGGGCGCTTCATATGGAGGTAGGTCTGCTGTGCTTATATTCGAACACCAGACGCTAATATACTGCAGGCTACATGATCAACTGGATCCAAGGGCACGATCTTGGCCGCAAATTCAAAGCTCTCGTCTGTCACGACGGCGTGTTCAGCATGCCGGGCCAGATGGCCAGTGAGGAGCTGTACTTCCCCTTCCACGAGTTCAACGGGTCGTACTGGGAACGCCGAGAAGCATGGGAGAAGTGGGACCCCTCGCGCTTCACCGCCAATTGGTCCACGCCGCAGCTCGTCATCCACTCGGAGCTCGATTACCGCTTGACCATCAGCGAAGGGCTGGCGGCGTTCCACACGCTCCAGGCGAGAGGCGTAGAGAGCCAGTTCCTCGTCTTTCCGGACGAGAACCACTGGGTGCTGAAGCCGGAGAACTCGTTGCTATGGCACGTGACGGTGCTCGACTGGATCAACGAGCACGTGGGCCTGCCGAAGTATTCGGAGAGCAGCAAGTTTGCCAAGCGCATTCAGGATGAGGGGCTGCAGGATCATTTTGAGAAGTTGAAGGTCTGAGTGGATGTACGGGTCTAATGCATCTATTCCATATATCTAGCGTAGTATTTCAATAGCATATGCGAATCATGAGTATTTTCAACTTGATATCAATCCTCTTCTTCCCATTCAATATTGGAGTTGCTATATCTTGTCCATTCTTCCTCTCTGCCCCCGTCCAGACCGGCCGAACACGGACGAGACACGGCTTTGTTCTCACACCCACTTCCTCGCCTCTTCCGCTTCCCGCTCCAACCGCGCCTCCCTCCTCGCCCGACCCCTCAGGAAGCGCAACTCCCTCTCGACCTCCCACAGCGGGGTGTCGCAACCCCGCAAGCCGATGAAGGCGCCAAATTTCCTCCGCTTGATCCGAACGCGCTCCTCGACCGTCAGTCCGGCATCGTCCCCATCTTCATCCTCCACCTCGTGTCCATCGCAATCGACGCCCTCCGCACGTCCTCGCTTTGTCGACGGCGGCAGCGGCGGAGGCGCCCGGTCCGGCGCGCCCAGAAACCGCTCGTCCCAGCGCATGGCGGCCGGGTAGGCGTGACCGAAGCGGCGGTCCGGGCCGGCCTGGTGGTAGTAGGCGGCCATGGCGTCGAGCTGGGGCTCGGTGAGGAGCCAGTAGGCGAGCAGGGTGGGCGGGTAGGCCGGGTGGGGCGGGTCGGTCTCGCCGCGCGGGGTGACGCGGCGGATGGGCGCGAGCGGGGTGCGGAGGTGGGCGAGCTTGGTGTGGAGGAGGTGGGCGGTGGGGTTGGGGCGGGGGCGCTGGAGGCGTCGGCGGTGGAGGGGGGTGTGTGGTGGTGGTGGGGGGAGGAGGGTGGCGGAGGTGGTGGGTGTCGTTGTGATTGTGATGGTGATGGGAGTGGTTGGGGGAGGCCTGTTGACGGGTGTGTGTGGAGGAGCGTTGGGGGTCGACGGCGTTGGAGGAGGCTTGTGCGTGAAGGGCGAGGACATCCTGGAAAGGTCTTCTTTTTTAGGCGTGCGTCTGCGGTTGTTTGCGGTGAAGCTTTTATGTGAGTGACTGACAGATTTGGGACGTTGGTAGGGCTGTTTCTCGATCCCTGGTGTATGTGAGCGGGATATGTTTAAAGTTGACCTCACCGTGGACTTCCACAGCGGCTTTTGAGTAGTCGAGCTGGGTAACAAAGGCCTCTGACGGCGCATCAGCTGAAAGGCCAGGGAACAAAGGGTGGTTGTCTCCCGTTGTCTGCTCGTGGAACCTATCAGCTAGCAAGCCAACCTCCCTTTGTTTGAGATATACGAAAGGTGGGCTTGAACGATCCGATTGTGTGCTGAAAGGGTTTTGCACTCTATTGAGTGCATCATAAGCTGAGCTGATTAGTTGCTGTCATCCGTGACGTAGGGACCTTAGTGCGCTGTTGGGTCGTTATGACAAGAGCTTCAGAGGATAGATAATCTTTTATGTTTAAGTGACACCAATTACCTACAGTCGTAGTAGATGGATAGCATCAAAAGAAGGAAGAGGAAATGGCTCATATCCTCAAATCCGGGCGTCCGAATCGGTCTCCCCAGCGAAGGTATCATTCAGCGGCTCGCGATGTTCCCTGGACGGTGCTACACCCACGAAATTCGCCAAATCCATGAAGTAAAGAAAGCGCCTTGACATATACCATAAAAAAAGACCAAGAATGACTGAGTTTCAACGGCTCTCTCGGAAGCGAGAAGGCAAGAAGTGGAAGAAGGCAAAAAAAAGGAATGAAATCGATGATAGAAGGAAAAGCAAAAAAGGAGTTCGGCCCAGTTTATGGACCTACGTCTCCTCCCAAGAGCTTCTGCGGAAAGACTGTCGCTTGAGCGAGAATCGAACGCAGGAGCTCTCAGTGTGAAATCGCACCCGCCCGGCCTTGCAGTGGTATGTTGCTCGTGCAATGAGATTGGTAGTCTCAATCACGAACCACTACGCCAATCACCTCTCTTACGAGCATGGGAATATAGGTCTTATGGATTGCTTCATTGTGAGGTACTGCTTTTGGTCGATATATGAAGGCATGGCTATCTGCCTGATAGTATTGCCGCTGCGGGCCGCTCTCCAGGGCATGCGCGCAAGTTGGACCCCGTGATGATACCTGTTAGTATAGCACAGTACTTTACATACACTACACCCTCAATCACGCAGAGAGTTGTCTCGCAGCGTCTCACTGCTTCTTGTTCTGGGCGTAGATGAAGTTGGCCCCTTGGTCATATGTCAGCTGAGAGCTCTACCAACCTGCTTCCGGCGGATGACGGATGAGGGGAAACCTAAGCCTTACCAACAGGCACCAACTGGTTCTCCTCCGCCCACTGCCTCACGCCCTGTCTCTCACCGTCATAACCCCAGTGCTTCCTGTCCTTCGGCTTACTCAGGTCCAGCGGAATGCTTGTGCCGTTCGCAGGCGCAAAGGCCAGGAAAACGTAGCGATGCTTCCCGGTCTTCGGCGGAGGCCCTGGCGGCTTGTACTCAACAACCTCCCGCAAACTGGCAGAGACAGCCTCGGTGCGCTCTTCATTGCTGGCGACAGGGCTTTCCCCGGAGATGGGCACTCCGGTCACGATCCAGTGGCAGATTTCCGACCATTCCGGGGTGTCGCGTGCGGGGGCATCCGGGTCCGTGAGGATCACGGTGTAAGTCATATTGGACCTACTTGGGCGGAGACCTGCAGCGGTTGGCTTGTCCAGCAGTTCCACGGTGGGTTCATCTTGGAGATGCTTGGGTTTGATGGTGTTTCCGAGCTGAGCAACCGCGTCCGAGGGCCAGGATACATTCAGAAAGAAAGTGGGGAGGAAGTCATCAATCACTACAGACCAAGTCAGCTACGAATGGTTATGGAGGATCCCCGTCTAAACATGGTCTACTGTACCCGTCGGAATGATTTCAGCCTTCTTCAACCTGCCATCGTTCGACCTGAGTCAATCTTCTTGCGCACTGACTTTTCCTGAAACAGCGGCACGTACTCTGCTCGGACTCTCAGAATGCTTTCCGTGGCGACTCCACCCAGGATGTTTTGCTGTCCCGCGTGCACGGCGTATGCGTTGGCCAGTTGCCCACACTGAGCCAGGACCAGAGGGATGATATAGGGGGAAAAAGAGGGGAGCAACATCATGCGGAGTCGACGACGTGTTTCCGAGTGGGGTGGTGCTGGGCTGAGAGGTTCGCCGAACGTCTTCTGCCCAAGATGCTGTATAAATCAACGCTGGGAGAGTAACTACTCAGACAATGTACCCTACGGCGCAGATGCCTTTTACAATTGGACTTTGTGTTGGGCCACGGTTTACTTCTATGAGACCTGGAGGTTCTCCGGAGCAGGGGACTGTCGTCATACTCGCGCAAACGGTCAGGGCAGACTCGCACTTGAACCAGCAAGGATTGGCATCCCGACAGCTTGACACGCTCGTGCCGCAAGGGTACTTCGGAGTGCGGGTGGGAAGTCATGGATTGTCTCTGTGCTGTACTGCTGTACCGGAATTGCGGTGAACCAGATGAAAACTTCATCGGGAAAGGCTACGAACGCCAACGCATCTTTCCAGCCCCGCTCTCAAGTGTTGGCTAGGTTGGGTGGCTTCATCATCGATGAGGTGCTTCCCCAAGATCGAACGCGATTTTTTTTATGTTTTTCTCAATGGTGCCCACGAAACCAAGGGTGGTAAACAAGCCATGTGTATGCTCAGCCAGCCAGATCGAAGGGATTAACAGACCCGGCGGATGGGAGGGGGGTGGGATAAGGTCGCGGCTAGCCGTCCGCCTGTCCTCGGGGGTTTGGGGGGCAAACGGGCCTGCCGAGGTTTAATCACGTGACATGACTTCCCCAAACCTCGTTCTCTCTCAAACTTGAATCGGGGCTTCTGGAAAAGAGCGTCACAAGCCCCGGGTTTTCGCACACTCCTCCACGCCCCCAACCCTCGCCGGGCATACCTGTCTTTGAGAGGCCTCTACGACCACCTCTCCGTCCTGTTGCTTCGCCGTTCCTCGCCCATCCAGCGTCCTCCGTACCTAGCTCTCTGGACATACCCGCATCGCATTGTTTACCCCCCGTTGAGATCCTCTCCCCTTCCGCGACAGAAGTAACGGACACCAGCCCTTGACCGCAATCGAAATGGCTTCTTTGGGGGAGGACTTGCTAGGAACCGTCAACAAGCTTCAGGACTTGGTCTTCAATACCATCGGGAATGATTCGTTGGATCTTCCGCAGATTGTATAGCCCCGCCAGCTGGCCGTCTCCCCTTCGCGTTACACATGAGTTCTAACAGAAGGTTTATGTAGGTGGTCGTAGGCTCTCAATCGTCCGGAAAGTCCTCCGTGCTAGAAAACATCGTTGGCCGTGATTTCTTGCCCCGAGGAAGCGGAATCGTTACCCGCCGCCCGCTCATCCTCCAGCTGATCAACGTCCCGAGTGAGCGCGATGACCAGCCGGGAGACAATGAGGTCCACGTGCCGCACACTCCCGCCAGCGTTGCTGGCCAGCAGGAATGGGCCGAGTTCCATCACATGCTTGGACGCAGGTTTTACGACTTTCAAGAGGTCAAGCGGGAAATCGAGGCGGAAACCGCACGGATAGCAGGGAATAACAAGGGCATCAACCGCCAGCCCATCAACCTCAAGATCTACTCTCCCCATGTTCTGAGTTTGACTTTGGTGGATCTGCCAGGGTTGACAAAGGTGCGCAAACTCCATGCTCTGAATTTATGGTATACTGACAGTCTGTGTAACGTAGGTCCCTATCGGAGACCAGCCGACTGATATCGAGAAACAAACTCGCACCCTGATCACCGAGTATATCGCAAAGCCGAACAGTATCATCCTGGCCGTTTCTCCGGCTAACGTTGACCTTGTAAACTCCGAGGCGCTAAAGCTTGCGCGCCATGTAGACCCCATGGGAAAGCGGACAATTGGTGTTTTGACAAAAATTGACCTCATGGACCATGGTACCAATGCGATGGATATCCTCTCCGGACGGGTGTATCCTCTCAAACTCGGTTTCATTGGTGTCATCAACCGGTCACAACAGGACATCCAAGGAAACAAGTCGTTGGCCGAGGCGCTGCAAGCAGAGAGAGACTTCTTCCGCCACCACCCTGCATACCGGAACATGGCACATCGGTGCGGAACGCAATATTTGGCAAAGACTCTCAACACCACTTTGATGGCGCACATCCGGGAGCGTCTGCCGGATATCAAGGCTCGTCTGAACACTTTGATGGGTCAAACTCAGCAAGAACTGGCAAGCTACGGAGACGTGGCTTTCACAGGCAAGGAGCACAGGGGTTCGCTTATTCTGCAGCTTATGACCCGCTTTGCCTCTTCTTTCATCGCATCGATCGACGGTACCTCATCCGAGATCTCGACAAAAGAACTTTGCGGTGGTGCACGTATCTACTACATCTTCAACTCCGTCTTCGGCAATTCCCTGGAAACGATTGACCCTACGACGAACCTTTCGGTTCAAGACATTAGAACGGCCATCCGGAATTCTACAGGTCCTCGGCCAAGTTTGTTCGTGCCAGAACTTGCTTTCGATCTCCTCGTGAAGCCTCAGATCAAACTGCTTGAAGTGCCTAGTCAGCGTTGCGTTGAGCTTGTGTATGAGGAGATGATCAAGATCTGCCACACTTGCGGATCTACAGAGCTTAGCAGATACCCACGCTTGCAAGCGAAGCTTATTGAGGTGGTCTCAGATCTTCTTCGCGAGAGACTGGGCCCCTGTTCTTCATATGTGGAGAGCCTTATCTCGATACAGAGGGCTTATATCAACACAAATCATCCGAACTTCCTCGGTGCTGCTGCCGCTATGTCATCAGTGATAAACGATAAGCAAGAGCGGGAGAGGCAGATCGCAGCGGCAGAGGAGCGCAAGCGGCGCGAAAGGAGACGGCTTAAGGAACTCAATGGTCTGAACGGCACCGAGACTCCAGAAGAGGGAGAGTTGGACGCACCAGGGCAACAGGCCGGGCAGCTTCCCATCAGAGGACATGCGAGCAAGGCCAGCAGGAGTATGTCCCCGGCCAAGGGTCGTGCCATGGCCAATGGGACTCACAGAATCGCAGACACAATAACCGCAAGAGCTGGCTCACCACCGCGGTTCGGTGCCGGTGCAGGCGCCCCCGGCAACTCCAGAGACAGCTTCCTCAACTACTTCTTCGGTGAGAAGGGCAACAGCCCGATAAGCCAATCACCTGCTCCGGGTCATGAAAATCGCCCCGGTAGCCGCCACGTTAGCCAGCACGCCGAGCCCAGCATCGCAAACAGCATCAGGCGAGGTGACACCAGGGTTCCGGAACGAATTGTTCCTGAATACCAGGATGACGCTGAGACGGAGAGCTCAGTCCGCGAATACGACGGGACAACTGTAAGTGCAGACATCTGAAATCATGATGGACGTTGCTGACGTGATATAGCCTGCCGACGATGCCCCTGCACTGACCGAGCGCGAGGCTCTAGAGACGGAGCTCATCCGCCGCCTCATCTCATCCTACTTCAACATCGTTCGCGAGACGATTGCGGACCAGGTTCCCAAGGCAGTCATGCACCTTCTGGTCAACCACTCCAAAGATGTGGTGCAGAACCGATTGGTCAGCTCGCTCTACAAGGAAGAGCTCTTCCAGGAGCTTCTGTACGAAGACGAC
The DNA here is from genome assembly GCA_019775845.1 of Myrmaecium sp. VS I D KN 1. Lineage (NCBI taxonomy): Eukaryota > Fungi > Ascomycota > Dothideomycetes > Valsariales > Valsariaceae > Myrmaecium > Myrmaecium sp. VS I D KN 1. The sequence continues at coordinate 614,966 of JADQAV010000010.1, read as the reverse complement.
ACCATCAAGACCGAGCGGGAGAAATGCGAGAAGCTGCTCGCAACGTACAAGGAGGCGGCGAAGATTATCGGAGAGGTTTTGTAGGATTATGTTTAAAAATGTTTCTGGTTTTATGCTAGGGGTGCTGGTAGAGGCGGCTGTATGATTGCACTCGGTATTGTTCACACCGCTCCGCTTTCTCTTGGATCATGGCAGAGGACAGAGGGATTCCCCATTTTCCTTCATGCGGCTCTGTAACCTTTTCTACACTCTTCTGTCCGCCATCATGAGGTGTGGCAGGCGTTTCACGGCTCAATTTGTTACCATTTCTCTTTTTTCCTTTCACGCTGTACCATACGTTTCTACGCTACACGTGGTCATGTGCTACGATAGGGGAACTCTGGTGGTCCATACCGTACGCGGGCCGGAGGGCGATCAATAAGTACTTCGTACGTCTAGAGAACGAGTCTTTATGACATGGTATTTGAAGTTTTACACAGGGGCTATCTGATCCTCCAATTCTTCAATTCTCCAAAATACCAGATCTATCTTCACGGCGTCCTCGCAAGGTGTTGTTACGAGGTAGTAGGAGTAGTGTTGGAGAGAGTTGCAGAGCTGCAGAGCGTTGAGAACGTTAGCTCCGGGATGCCCTTGCTAAAGCCGATTCGGGCCGCAAAAGTCCAAGAGCGATCGACCCACCCGGCATCATCAGCCTCATCATAGGTAGCCTGAGCTCATCGAGGGACACATCTTTCGGCAGGTGCCCACGCAGCCACACCAAATCACCGCCCGCAAGCATATCACTTTCTGAAAACGTCGCATCATGGCCAGTGTCGCTCAACCTGCGCCTTCTTCCAACGGTGCAGCCACTGCACCGGCGCCATCCCCTTGGTCCAACAAGTATCGCGGGGTAAGTGGCATGGTTTCTCTCCCTTCCATTCACGCATGTCCTTCCCAACGCAAGTCCTAACACAACGGATGATCCCGCAGGCCACCGTGGAGGACCTCGACCCGCCGCCGGCGCTCTCGGTGCACCCGACCGACTCGATCTCGTACGCGCTGCTGAGCGCCTTCGAGCGGGACTACACGCACCTGACGGTGGTGTCGCCGACGAACCGGGCGCTGCTGGGCTACCTGAGCATCCCGCGGCTGAAGGAGCTGCTGGCGGAGGGCAAGGTGACGGAGACGGACGCGGTGGCGGCGGCGATGACTCGCTTCCGGCGCAAGGGCAAGGTCTACAAGGTCATCACCATGGACACCCCGCTTGAGGAGCTGGAGGAGTTTTTCACCGGCGGCGCGGATGGGGCGGAGCCGCAGAGCTTTGCGGTTGTGACGGATGGGAGTCGCCGGTTTGTTCTGGGGGTCGCGACGAAGCAGGATTTGGAGGAGTTTGTGAAGAGGAGGCCTTGAGGGAAGGGGAGTGGTGATCAGGGCATGCAAGATGGATGGAGGATGTGTTGTCATATATGGCACGGCGCTGTTCCAGGTTGGCATACGGGTGTTTTTGGCGCAGCGGGCAATCTCCCTCTCTCTATACCTTGGAGGTTGCTGTGCTGGAGGTTCTTCTAATTTTCTTTTTTTTTCTAACTTTTCCCTCTCCTGATTCAACATCGAAGCTGCTCTCTTAGATTGATGGCGGTGTTTGGTCTGTATCGGCTTCAAGCATTGTGTTTCACATAGAAACAAATAAAGGATCGACTCAGTAGAATGGTGCTGCCATCTTCAGGTTCTGGTCATCGGTACATACAGTATATAAAAGTACAGATCGTATGCGAGTATTATCTGCGACCCTGACATGCCTGAGTGCGGCGCTGGTGTGCATCATGGTCCCTGCAACGCTAGCGGATGATGCGATGGCTTGAGCGGAGGCTTATCCGTATCCTTGCACTTCCTGCCGACCCCCAACACTTCCTCTCCTTCTTCCCTTACACAAAACTACTGTAACGGTCGGAGGCCCAACATTCTGGTTCGAGCTCCTCTCCTCTCCTCCTCGTGGCACTCTGCCTCTGCTGGCATGCCGACATTGCGTCTGCCACCGACTGCGCTACCCTCCATCCTCTCCGCTAGCCATCGATGTTCCCGGCGCCTACTCCTCCGAGCTCGCCCGCTGCCCCCAGTCGCGCGCTGCTTCACCACCACAGGACGACGATGTCTACCCACGACCGGCCAGAGAGACCGCGAACCCAAGGTCGGGACCACCACGCCCGTGCCCGATGAAGAGCACCAGGTGCGCTCGGCCTCGCCGTTCTACTTCGAAGCCGGATACGCGCTGTTCGCGAAGCGCCCGTCTCGCCCGTTCCCCCCACCCTTCCTCTCGTACCCCTCGGGTTCCTTCTCCGACCCGCTGAGCACCCACCACATGAGCCGGGACCGGCGGCAGACGGTGAACGGGGAGATGATCCGCGGCATCACGAACGGCGACGACGCGGTCCTAGTCAGCGAGAACTTCATCGGGGCGAACGACGGCGTGGGCGCCTGGGCGACGAGGGAGAGGGGCCATGCCGCGTAAGCAACTGCATCTGTTCAATTCCTCACGGACCGCACCGCACGTCGAGAGCACCTAGAGAACGAGGAGCGTATACTAATCGTGTCCCGCATCCGGTCTCACAGCCTCTGGTCCCGCCTCGTCCTTCACTTCTGGGCCCTGGAGGCCGAGAAAGATCACTACGGTGACGATTCCGAGCCCGATCCTGTCGGGTACCTCGAGCGTGCTTTTGAGCAGACCAAGGAGGCCACCTCGAAGCCCAATGAGTGGTACGGCACAACCACAGCCTGCTCGGCCTTGCTGGGGGTGGATAAAGATCACCACCCTCCCCGACCCGTGCTGTACGTGACGCAACTGGGAGACTCGCAGGTCCTGGTCCTGCGGCCGAAGGATAAGCGGGTCATCTACAAAACCCAAGAGCAGTGGCACTGGTTCGATTGTCCCCGGCAGCTGGGGACCAACAGCCCGGACACGCCACGACAAAACGCGGTGATGGACCGGGTCATCATCGAAGCAGACGACGTGGTGCTGGCCATGTCGGATGGCGTCGTGGACAACCTGTGGGAGCACGAGATTCTCGAGAACGTCCTGGACAGCATGGACCGATGGCAGAACGGCGAGGCGGCCAAGGAGACGATCCGCCGCGGCGAAGACCCGGACCAGCAGAGCTACGCCGCTGGGATGCGGTACGTGGCGCAAGAGCTCGTCAAGGCTGCCAGGGATATCGCCCGTGATCCGTTCGCGGAGAGCCCGTACATGGAGAAGGCGGTCGAGGAAGGACTTTCTATTGAGGGAGGTGAGTATGCCCTGGCATTGTGTGTGCTGTCATTTGTACTGACGTGAAGCAGGCAAAATGGATGATATCAGCGTGGTTGCTGCACAGTGCAAACGGCGGAAGGTGCCTTGAGTCAAACTTCGACTTTGAGAGAAAATCTATCTTTGGACTTGGAGAGTAATTCTATGGGTGCCGCGGGTACGCTCCCCGTTATACGAAACGGGGAGGAAATGCCACCGCAGGCTCCTGCGGCGCGCAGCCACCGAGAGTCGCGCAACGCCATCCAGAACGACCAGAGTACGATATGTCCGCACGGCTTGTAGCGCAGGAGCTCCGATTGCCGGTGTACACGCGCTATCAGCTCCCAATTGACCCTGTGGCTCGGAGGTACTCGGTCACGGTGGGATGGCGATGCTCAATCCGTCCTCGCCTTGGTGACGGACAGTGCGAGCAATCTGACAGCCTTCACTCAGGTTCGGGCGATGGAGTTGAATGAAGGAGATCATGTCCTTCTACGCATGCTACAGGACGAGAGCAGTGGTTGCGTCAACGATGCGATGGTCAGGCCAGATCGAAGGAGGGCGAGGAAGATAGCGGCGGAGCATGAGATATCACGATTGTGGACAGCGAAAAGTGGACAGACCAAAATGATAATAGGAGCATAGCAAGTCCTTGACATATTCTTTTCATTCTCCAACTCCCAGTGAAACAGACAGGCAAGGTATCTCCACAAATAATGAACAGGTCCGTCACCACGACGACAACGGGCTGATATGAACATGACCAAGCCACATTTTCCCCGCCCACACGGCAACGCCCGCGGCAAATCGAAAGAAAAAAAGAGCGCATCCCAAAACAACCCCACGCGTGCCGTCGAGACGCGGCGATCGACGACTACTTCCGGCCCTTCCGGGCGCGCTTCTCGCGCTCGTACGCGTTGGCCTCGCGGCCCTCCTCGCCCTGGATCTCGGCGACGAGGCGCTTGTACTTGGCCTCGTAGGCGGCGTCGCGCTCGCGCTTCTCCTTGAGCTGCTGGCGGGCGATGAAGTTGGCGTCCTTGCGGAGCTCGCGCAGGGCGCCCTTGCGCTCCTTCTTGTACTCGGCCCGCAGCTTGGCCGCCTCGGCCCGCTCCCGGTCCGGGTCGTAGTGCTTGTCCGGGTTGAAGGTCTCCTCGAACTTGGGCACCGCCGTCTTGATCGGCAGCGGCCGGTGGTGGTGCAGCTCCAGCGGCCGCCGGCGGAGGCGGGCCTGCGCGAGCAGGATCTGCAGCCGCTGCAGCGCGGCCTTGGACGCGGGCGTGCCGGGGCGGAGGGACGTAAGGTTGGTGAGCGCGGCGGGGGAGAAGATCTCCACAAAGGCGGATTTCTCGTGCCAGAGGTCGGCCATCGCGGTGAGGTTGGTGAGGTGGGCGGAGAGAAGGGCCGGTGTGATCGAGGGATGTTTGAGGGCGAGGAGGGTGAAGCGGACGAGTTCGGGAATGTAGCGGCGGGAGAAGGACTGGTACTTGATGGCGAGGGCGCACAGGTAGGCACCGGTGGCGATGTCGGAAACGGACTGCGGGTTATTCAACCCGAGCCAGCGGGCGATGAGGGTGATGGCCGGGGTCACGACTTGATGGAAGTGGTCTGACGTGGGGAAAATCGTACCGATGGCCGTAAGGATTGCAAGGTCGCCTGGAGATGGCCTTTCTCCCTGGTAGAGTTTCCTTAGATGCTCGCGAAACGATTCTGATATGGCGTCAGGGAAGGTTCGTGACAGAGAGTGGATATGACGAATCAAGGTCTCGACAACGGAGAGCGGCGGTGATGGCTTCTGAGTGGCAATGTAAGCCACATGGTCCACAAGGGACACTGCAAAATCGGACAGCTTGGCCTTGTTGTCCGCATGGAGCTGCGGATGGTACAGTGCTCGTATCCTCTGCACGACGGTAGGTATATCCGTTGGAGCAACGTCCTTCAAGACGTCCAGAAGTTCGCCGTGAGACCTTGGGCACGGATAAGTAAAGGCCAGCTTTGTTTCATCCTTATCAGTGGCCGGAAGGGTGAAGACGCCCGTGGTCTTCTCGTCCTTGGTGAGGAGGTCTGCTACAAACTCGTCGTCGTCGTCAACGGCTTGCTCCTCTTCCGATTCATTCTCGGAGCCCTCCTCGGAGAATTCTAGTTCATCGACATCTGAACCGCTCGCGACCAAGTCATCGTCGATCAAAAAGTCATCCTCGTCCTCCACCCCAGCAGGTCGCATAGTCTTGGTCTTGGAATCTCCCTTGGGCAATGCGTTGAGCTTGAAACCGAATTCTGCGGCATCATCAGGGATCTCTTCCTCGTCTTCTTCTTCTTCCAACCCTGAAGCCTCTTGCTTCGTGTCTTCCTCCTCGGACTCCGATTCTTCCTCACCCCTCATACGGCGGAGGCGCTTCTCTTCTAGCTCCTTGAGCCGTTTTGCCTCCTCTTCGGCCTTTTCTTCTTCAGTCTTTGTGCGCTCAGTCGGGGCCGCCCGTTTGTCCAGAGCCAACTGTCGAAGCTGAGTGTCGTACTCTTTGTCCTTCTCGTTACCGTTCAGCAGAGCAGCTCGGTCAGGGTTCATGGAGAAATCGTTGGGGGCTGCAGATGTTACAGGTGGCTGCGGAGGGACCGGCCGTCCTCTGAGAGCAGACAAAATATCCGGCAGCTCTTTGTCCAAGTCCTCTCGCAACTCCATATCCTCCTCTTTTGCCTGTTGTCGCTCGTACTTGTGCATTTTAGACTTTGCAATGACCTCCTTCATTACCTCAGCCTTCGACTTCTTGCGTTCGGGCTGCTGATCCCCCTCCACGGGCTCCTCATCGCCATCTTCATGTGGATCGCGCCTGCGCTTTCGCGGCTTCTTCTTTCCAGTTTCATCCTCACTAGACCCAGAAATATCCTCGTCCTCAAAGTCGTCCAGTTGCGCAGCCGTGCCAAAGTCCAGCGAACGACCCATATGAGTGAGCTCCTCCTCTTCCTCGTCTTCGAGGTCGAACAGCGAGGCACCCTTGCGCTTCTTCAAGTTTTCTCGGGTGAATCGTTCCAACAGCTTATCTTCCGGGGCCATTGTGGGGTCATTCTCGCCGAAACGTCTGTCGACAATCCCGCCAACTTTATTACGCTTGTGCAATTCAGGCAGTAATGTTTTGCGTCTCTATCATTGCATTAGCAAAAGGTCGATGGTTATTGGCACATAGACGGGGCGCCATACCGTCTCTTCACCCAAGCTCTTAGTGACACCAGGCCTGCCAACTAAGCCTGATTTCTTCGGGTCATCCGGGCGGTTGCTGGTAACTTCGAACTTCTTAGGCCTTGCCAAAGTCTTCACTTCGAACGGATTGAAGGCCTCGCGAATACTTTCGAGGGCAGCGGCGCGCTTCGCTCTTTGGTCTTGGCTGGCGCCATTCCGATTCTTCTTTTGGTCCTTCTTGGAGGGCGGAGGGCCGGTGATCCCCTTCTCCCGGAGAGAGGCCTTGAGCCGCTTGAGCTGGGATGGCGGCATCTTGCACGGTGAAGTCCCAGGATGATGCGGCGAAGCTTGGAGTTGCGGCGAGTTCCCCGAGGAGCCAAAAATTTGGATGGAGCGCCAAGATTTCCAGGGTTCGGGGAAATCCCTGCCGAACAACCCCAGGGCTTCGCTTAAGCTAGGCGTCGATCTCCGAACATGTCAAGCCTTACCCAAAGCTGCAACGGCACCCGCGACCAACAGCCTCTCAACTCCGGATCGATATGTGATCGAGATGCCTTGGAACGTGATGAATAGCCTCATGCGCCTCTCAAGGCTGCCCGACCACTGGATGCTGCTTGGAGCTGGTGAGTCTCGCCCTGCCACGGATTCCACGTCTTCGCTGACTTGCTTCCCCTCCCCTCTCTTCCAGGCTTGTTCACTACACTAGCCTTCCTTGGCTTGAGGGAAAGGCTGCAGTACTTGATCGACTTGACCGTCATCCCAGATGATGAAGCCGAAAGCTGGGATAATAACGGACCAAATCCCTCCGATGATGACGGTAGTAAGTCACGTCTTTCTTCTTTATCCGACCTGCATCAGCAATCAATCCGCCTAAGCAGCCGTGCCTCAAGACATATCGTATCTCCTCTCGGTTTCTTCATCGATGGATGCGCGGCCGTTGATTGCCTTTACTCCTCTTTGAACTGTGTATGTAGGCAGCACATATATCCAGTTGGTTAACTTCACACTCAGCGATTAAATTGTCGACGCTGGATGCCTTGTGCCACTCCACCAACTACGAAATCCGCGCTGCGTAAGTATGATCTATGAAGGTTATCTGACTCTTCGTTTCCTAACACCGTAGCAGCGCCATTGCCATCATTTGTTCTCAATTCATCGCGAGCGAATCCGCTTGTGCTGCAGTGATGGCAGATTACAGATCGAATGACCCGAACCGTCAACATCGGGCCGCTCAAGTGCTTAAGCTGCTCAGCGAACATTGTGGTATCATCAGCTTGGATCAACTGGATTCAATCACTTTTACACGAGGAGATCTCTTTTCGCAATCAACATTCCCCCCTCCACGGCACCGCATGGATAGCCAAGAGACCCGACGTCGGCGCCACCGTGAGGCTATGGTCCTGCATGAGGGCGACCAACCCATCACCCAAGATAACATAATCCAGCGTGAGCGCTCCGAGGCGTCTTGAGCTGGGCAGATCGCGGCGTTTCATTTTTCTGCAAGCGTTTTGGTTCATTCTGTATTATTTTCTCATGGCTACAATCACCTTCTCGATCCAAACTGATGGGGCACATTCTCGCTTCACAAAGGCGTTGTTCTTGGTTCTTCTAATAAAGAATACTTAAAGATGTTCATATTGTCATAAAATCGTTCTCAGTGTTAAGTAGAAAGAATGACCACCGGTATCAACGCTCGAGTACATAAGGCTTTGGAAGAGGAGCATGACATAGAAGCGATGATAAACCGAATCCCTGAAAGAATCCATAAATTTCACCAAAGCCCGAAATCAGCTTCCGTAACATCAGCAATACGAGGTTTTTAACCCACAACGCCACCTAGAGCGGGCCTCTGCCGTTTGTGTAAGGCACGGCATAGCACTGCTTAGGAGTGCAGCCCCCGGTTACCTCCTCACCCAAATCTGGGTCCATGAGCATCGCGATGCCTTGTTCATAGTCAGTGGCGAGGAAGACCTTCGGATAAGTGACATCCGTCTCGCAGGTGATAAGGACGTAGGTATTGCTCGACGTGTCTACCGCTGTCATGATCGAGGTGCTGCTCGAAGGGTTCATGGCAGAAACTAGGGCACTGTGTCCAGCCGGTCAGCACTTTGCCGTACCGATCGCAGATTATCTAGGTAGGGTGCACTCACACTGGCAAGGCCGTGTTGGGCATCGCTTCAGCGGACGAGACTCTCAGCCTGCTCACGTTCCAGCGGACCATCGTGTCGTTGTATCCATGCAGAATCCTGCCTTGAGCGTCACCCAGGATGAACGGCGGTGTGCCGGCGAACATGTGGCACACGGCGATCGCGGTGAGGTTGTCCGTGGCGCACCGCGAGTCATCGAAGCTGTAAATGTTACCATTCGGTGCGTGGTGAAGCGTCGAGCTGCCCCCGTGTGAGGTGATGGATGAGAATGTGACGTTGGGGCAGGGGCCGCTGGCACTGGTCAGACAGACGACGCCGGATTCAGACGCGGGAACTGCGATGGAGGAGTTGTCTTGGTGGGAGATATCGTCCTGGACCATTTGACCTGTGGTGCAATTGCACCACGCGTACGTATCGATGGGTTGGGAACACCAGCAGAGGCCGGAGTTCGCTGGCGGGTCGGGACCAAGGCTCTTGTAGCCCACTTTCAGGGTGTTAGCAACGTACAGGTGCATGCCTAGGAATGGTCTTACGGCGTAGGTTATCGACTTTGTCAACATATGCCTGATTCGCCGCCGCGGCAATCGTGATTTTGGCCTAGGTTACATGTGAGTCAAATTCGCCTGCGATGCTCCAATGCGGGCCTGTATACGCACGTCGCTGAATTTCTTCAGTATAGCTGCGTAGAGGCTAGAGCTGTCGTCCCTCGTACCGAGTCTTGACGGCGGCGCTTTCCTTCCCTCCGGTGTCGTGAGACGAAGGATCGGACTGTCATTTACCATGACTGCTTTATAGCGGCTCGCATAGAAGCGCTCGAGGGTTGCCTTGTCACGTAGGTTCGAGGTTCCTATGGAGACGTCTTTCTCCCAATCGTAGTTTGAATCGGCATTGATAGGACTCGAAGGCGTCAAGCACGCCCCGGCATCTCGAGTCGCGAGAGGTGTCGAACAGGCGGCACTGGTCAAGATCGCCTCGACCAGAGCAAACGCAACGAGAAGTCGAGCGAATCTCTTCATGGGTAGATTTATGGTGAATATCGCAACGTCGAGTGGAATCGAGTGGATGTCTCTTGATATGGATGCTGGTACGATCGTTTCGCCATGCTTATATATACATCTGTAGCGGAAGGAGGCAAAAGGGAGATAACTTCGATCTTGGACAACTCAGGCTCGTCGTCAATTCCAACTGTCTTGGATTCATCAGTACATCGGGGTCCTGGCCGATGGCCATGTGAGACTTCCCCTATAACAGCATCTTGTCGACCTCATTCCAGGGCCAAATGCAAGGGATTTTGAAGGAATGCGGAGGCAACGAGGCTTTGCGTAGATAGTGGTTGACTTCGTCACTATCCATGGCGGGATATGCACAGCCTTGCTCGCCATGTTAGGCCACAAATCAGCAAGGCTTCGGACGTTCCTAGGTAGCATTAGCCAGTCGACCGTGGTTCAGATCTAAAACTTGCGGTCACAAACTGCTTCTATGAAAGCCTGAGATGTACTTTACCCTCTTTTCCTATGTTGCTGCAGCACGTTACATGGCGACGATTCGGGATCGTGAAATATATGTACGCGCGAATTACCTCGGGCCACCCTTACGGTCCAACAAGTCCAAGACATGCGGAAGCTCCTTCGGCAGCAAGTTCTGTCTTGCTCAAGTGATATACTGAGCAGGACAGACCCAGAAAAGCCCCAGGTTGCTGTAAGAGAAATACTGATTTTACACAATTCCAGACATATAAGTACACGCAAGGAGCAACAGAGTCGATGTGTTCGAAGTAGACTCTACATTTGAGAGGTAGTGTTCGGCCCTAGTTCCTACTCATCAATGTGACTACAAGGGCTTTCCAGTCAGCTTTGCTACATGACAACTTCCGGAACGGACTGGTACAGCGGCTAACCTCAACATCTACTTGTTATGATGGCACACGTTCATCCAGCATGTCGATCGCCGATCGATGTCTCGAACACATGAGTTATGGCAAGGGTTGTTTCAGATTCTTGCGCTCCCGGCTGAGAGGACATCATCGAGCTTGATGTCGTCTTCGCCTCCTACTGCTCCAGCTTTAGCCCAGAACTTACTCAAGTGCCTTGTGCCACTGTTAAGAGATCAGTATATGCAGTAGAATTTTGACCAGGTCTAGGTGTACGAACCTATCACACAGCAAAGTGACAATACGATGACCAGGGCCCATCTGAAGGGCTAACTTTGTAGCTGCGACACCTAGAAGAGGTTAGAAACTATTGTAGGACATACAAAGAGGACACTCACAGTTCACTGCACTGCTACTACCCACAAAGATACCATCCCTTTCCACGAGCCATCTCGCCATGGCCATAGCTTGCTCATCCGTCACTCTCACTGCGTCATCGACCAACTCGCGCCCTGCTTCGAAGTTATTTGTTACACGGTTGATGCCAATGCCTTCAACGATTGTGTCGACTTGGCTTCTCCTACGAGTACCCTCTTTCTCTTTAGGATCAAACATGACTCCGTATTTCACCCTGTTGAAGAGCCCGCTCCCTTGAGGATCGGCAAGGACAACTTTGAGATCCGGCAGCCGTGGTTTAAGGAATAAAGCTACGCCCGAGATCGTACCACCAGTGCCCGCGCCGGTGACGAAGGCATCGAGACGTCCGCCAGTTTGGTGGTAGATTTCTGGGCCTGTCCCAGCAAAATGGGCCTGCCAGTTTGCATCGTTTTCGAATTGGTCAGCGAAGATTCCTCGTCCCGGGCGATTAGGATCTTTAGTATGCTCTTCTGCTCTGCTGCGCGCCTTATTGACGAACTGATTCTGATCAACAATGGGCGCTGGCCGTACTCTTTCCACAACGGCCCCCAGACGGAGTAGAAGATCAGATTTTTCTTTGGCTTGATCGTCCGGCATACATCTATTTGAGCCGTCAGCAGGGAGAAGAGATGATCCTAAAACGATCGGTATACTAACATATGAGCGAGGTAACCCCTGGCCCGGCATATAGCGGCCAGAGAAATCCCTAGAATGAGCGTGAGCAGATAAAAGAGGTCAATGCCGAGCAACGCTATTTGTAGCCTTACCTGTGCTGCCTACTGTGCCTTCGTAAATCATGTCTCCGGAGTTCGGCGTCAACAACCCCTCTTCTTCAGCCTAGACACATGAGCATCGAAACCATGTATGCCATCAAGGAAACCTTACCATTCGGATGATGTTCAGAGCGACGCGGTCCTTAGGGCTGTTGCCAGCACCATTGAGAAACTGCCATTCAAGGTTAGTGAAGGACCAATTGTCAGTCTGCTCCATTGAGCCATGCCTCAGCCTTTGCGAGGATTTCGCATCCTGTAGCTTCCGACAGCGATTTGATCTTGAACATCGGTGTGTTGCCGATGCAAGACTCGATCCCTTCGGGAATCTCCAAATCTGAGAGCTCCGCTGTACTCGCACGATCGGTATTATCCCTCAATGCCACCCTCCGCGATGCCTGAGCCACAGCCTTGGGGTCGACCAAGCTCGAGCTTCGTCGTCGCCGCCGCTGGCGGAAGCGTCGCTCGAGGTCCGGATAGACATCCTTGAAGCCTAATGTCAACACAATGCCAAGAACGAACGCGCCGGCTATGTAGAGCCTGGTTCGAGTTTCCATCGCCTGTTATTATTCGTCCCGCTTTCGCTCATTCGCCCGTCCATCCAGATCAATTAAACTATTCACGGTGACGCCAGTCCGGGTGCGCCGAAGCTCGGGCTCTACGTAGGTCCCTTTCCCCGTTCCCGGGGAAGCTTGGCGGGGGTCCAATTGACCTCCCTCTGTCAACCGCCGGGTTAGAGAGAGCTCGCACAAGGTGTCAACCAGACGCCTCGTCGTGCCCATGGATTCACCGTTGCTTAACCGTATCTTCCGCCAACTCTTCTCGCATCGACCATGTTGCCAGATCCTCCCACGTTCGCAAATACGGAGATGCCGCCAAAGCGGACCTTCCCCGCGGCTCCAGAAGCGCTCCGTTAGCTCACGATCCGCCCGGAAGGACACCACTATAATTGCAACTGATACCTGGCATCCGAGGAAAGATGACTTTCCGGATGATAGGTCAGAGGAGTTTAAAAAATATCCAATGGTAACAGCAGATATGCTGAGGACCAGAAGAGAGCGACCAAGGAGGGTAAAGATGCTGCTCCGAGATTTCATAGAAGGTGCAATGTTACTCGGATTCTATCCTCCTCCAGAGCGCTAACTGGCCTTTTCTCTAGACAGCTTGTATAATCCGAATTATGGCTATTTCTCCAAACAAGTTGTCATCTTCTCACCGGGCGAGCCGTTCGACTTCCGCAACATGCGGAACGAGAGAGAGTTCCACCAGACCTTAGCCGAACGTTATACGGCCTTTGAAGATGCGCTTGATGAGAAGGAATTCAACGAAGCCCGCCAGTTATGGCATACCCCAACAGAGCTCTTTCGGCCTTTCTATGGAGAGGCTATCGCGCGGTACCTTGTTGCCAACTACAAGCTCTCGTTGTACCCTTACCATGACCTCCTCATATATGAGATGGGTGCTGGAAACGGTACCATGATGCTCAATGTTCTAGATTACATTCGGGACGTACATCCAGAGGTCTACGAGCGGACGAGATACAGAATCATCGAGATCTCGTCCAATCTCGCTTCTTTGCAGAATGCAGGGATCGAAAGAACCGCGGAGTCGCGAGGCCACGCAGACAAGGTTGAGATCATCAATCGATCAATATTTGACTGGAACCAGTACGTTTCTTCGCCGTGCTTCTTCCTGGCGCTCGAGGTCTTCGATAATTTCGCGCATGATGCTCTGCGCTATGATCCTGTCACGGAACAGCCTCTTCAAGCCAACGTTCTCATCGATGAGGATGGCGAGTTTTACGAATTCTATACGAGGCGAATCGACCCCGTGGCTTCACGCTTTTTACGAGTGCGGGATGCAGCTTGTAATTTTCCTTATAATCATCCTTTGAGGGAGCCTCGCTGGGTACGGAATCTTCGGTATCGGCTTCCCCTTTCGCCGAACCTGACGGAGCCGGAGTACATACCTACTCGCCTGATGCAGTTTTATGACGTTTTGTATAATTACTTCCCAGCACATAAGCTTCTGACAAGCGATTTTCATAGCCTTCCGGACACAGTGCGCGGCGTCAATGCACCTGTTGTCCAGACAAGGTATCAGCGACGGACAGTTCCAGTCTCGACTCCGTTGGTAAGTTGCGCCACCTAGAGGGTCCTAAGCATGACGATCGCTCACACACGGATGCAGGTCGAACAAGGTTACTTTGATATCTTGTTTCCCACCGATTTTGGAGTAATGGAAGACGTGTATCGCGCGATCACAGGAAAACTCACCCGTGTTTTGACCCACGAAGATTTCATGAGGAGTTGGGCTTATGTCGAAGATACTCAGACGCAGAGTGGGGAGAACCCGCTTCTGAGCTGGTACAAAAATGCTTCCGTTATGGTCACCCTGTAAAGCTGGTATTGAAGTCGAATCGCATGTATATACCCACGTGGGGTTGAAGATCTCCACCTACCAGCTGCCCTCTGGGTTGGGCCTGGTTGTAGCGCTCGAATTCGATTTACTGTAATATCAAACAGACATGCTTCTGAACAGCTGTTGAGATGTCTATAGGGTATACCGCTCCTCCTCAGCCGATTCATATGCAGTGTTGAGGCTTTGGATGTGCTCGCAAATGTCGCGAAACGGATTCAGGTTAGCTTCTCGACACGCGCCTCCAAGTCTCGCACCCAGCCGCCGACAGTCTGGACATTGCCTTTCAAGACCTCTTCTCCCTCCGCCATCTTTGCCTCCGCTTTCTCGAGCGCCTCCTTCCAACGTTTGATCTCGGCTTCCTGTTCAGCTTGTTGCCTTTCTACCTGATCTAACGTTGCGCTCGCAGTCCCGGCACTAGCGTGTATAAGTCGGAGGGTGCGCAGCCTCTCCAACACAAGCGGCAGCGACGGTGCTAGAGAATCAATGGTCTGCAGGGCACCGTAGAGCGCATTGATTTTCGTGATCTTTTTTGGGTCATACTCGAGCGCCGCAGTGTCCTCGCCGCCATGCCTGACGTAGCTGTCTTTGGAGGACGTCTCCCTCTCTCCTTGCTGAGCAGCGCTGCGCAGTTCTTGCGCTCGCTCGGCTTCTTGAGTCAACTGACGGACTCTGCGAGTAGCTGCGTCAAGAGATGAGGTCGACGCAGCGTTCAATATCGATATCTGGCGATCAAGGTTCTCCAGCGTTTGCAGTATGGGCTTAGGTGGCTGGTCGGCTATGTCTGGCATGTTTGCACCGCTGATTCCGAGAGCTTTCTCGATAGCGGAGAGGCGCGCGTCGAGCTCCGCGGCTTTCGCGAGGGACTGGGTAGGCTCCGGCAGCTGTTGCGGCGGCGTCATGTTTTCGGAAGGGATTACTTGAGCTTCCGATGGGCCAGCTAGGGCGAGTTTACGCGGCCGACTAATACTGCGTGTGAATTGTGCCTCTGCACCCTTCAAGCCCCCTTGACGCTGTGTATAAACAGCGTCGAGCATTTCGCCGAGTTTCTCCACGCCCTTCTCTATATCCGTCGAGCCTTCTGCGTTCGGTTTCGGAGTTACCTGATCCTGACTTGCTTTTCTCTTCTCCAAGTCCAACCTTGCCTCCTCAATCTCCCGCCTGAGCCTTGCAAGCTTGCCATCAAGAGTCTCCTCCTCTTCATCCGACGTTTCGGTCAACTCGGGATCGTCCACGTCGCCCCCGCGACGACGCCGACGCGAGTTCTTGTATATCTTACGTTGTGTGTTGAAGCCGTCCGGGAAATCATGACTCCGTGCATTTTTACGGGAAGAAGAGAAGTGTGAACGCGCTTCATCAGCAATGACATGGCGTCGGTCAATGCTTTCATTCGCGCCGTCCGAGTCTTCGCTGTACGAAGATACGGAACGAGCTGTGGAAGTCTACAATTTTGAGCATACGAGGTTCGAAGCTTTAGATTATGTCGACGTACCGGCAATGTAGAGACGTCCTCAGCTAAATCTGGAGTCTGGTATACTTCTGGGGCGGAGTCCTAACGCATGTTAGCGAAATCAGAGCGGCAATTGCACGGATATGGGGGCATGTGCGGTGACTTACGAGGTCTGGCAGCTCCGCATATTTTCGCGCCTGAGCCATCATAAGAATTTACCGCTCCTTGCGAGCTTTCAGTTCTGTTCAATATGTCTCAAGTGGTTGGTAGATAGCAGTGCTTACTCCTGGGAACTTCAGGGTCCGGGTATTCTTCGGATACTTCCGGCCATTCGAGCTGTAAATACAGTATTTCAGGTTGCGATCCGATCTGTTGCCATCCTCCCTTATGTCCTGTCACATACACCCGCATATCGCTACACTCGCCATGTCTACGACGATATCATTCTGTCCCAGGTTGATTTTGTTCGCTTTGAGGTTCTGTCCGTTGGTTGAAGGCCAATGTTAACGAGTCTGGACATTGACCGCCTTGCTCTCTCCCAGCCTAGTCGCCCTATCAATCTATGAGTGCTACCGCCGCTTAATAAATGAACATACTGCGCCTGAGTGATATCGGCTTTCTGGCGGGCAATCCAGGAGCGCGTGGACATGGGCACATCAAGACGAGGTGGATCACACATACAGCTGAGATTTGGCGACATGTGGTTTGAGAGCACACTTGTGTACTGCATAGGACAACTGTTATCTATGTCGAAAAAGCTTAGCCTCACTGGCTGGACTGTTGCTATCGTACTGCTTGCCCGTGAAAGAGCATTCCTTGGGAGTAAACGAACTGCTCTACTTGCTGCGTGGCTGGCGCCTTTGTCGATGCCAGTGTTCAACGCGTCAGGTGCAGTCAATTCATAATATTGTGAATTGCACTAGATTCTAAACGACTATTGGGTAGGGCGATCTCAGATGAGAATGCCTAGACCTGAATCCCAACGTATACGATCTATCCCAATGTCTTCTTGTGACATCTGTCGCACGACCATAACAAGTGCGCAAGTCTTGATGGCGGTTTCAAATGGGACGTTGAGGTTGAAAGGCGCAGCAAACTATCCACAGCATGCAGTCAAGCATCTGTAGCTATCGGTCGTGGCCATACGGAGTAGCAATTGTGGCTATGTCACGGAGAGAAGTTGGGAGACGCGAGATGGGAGGTCGTTGGCGTAAGGTTACGGCACCGATGGCCTAGTCAGCGAGGCTTCGAAAAAGTGGAGGAAAGGAACATGACCTTCGTACGGACCCCGAGCAATGCATCGCAATCCACTTTCCACTCCAATGTATCACGCGAACCAATGCTGCCGTCGGTTTTCTGGGACCTGCCTGAAACACAACGACGGTGTATATGACCGGGATTGATCCATGTGAAGATTACCCCGGACGTCACAAAGCCACAAGTTCATGTTCATCTCAGAACCTCATGCTCAGCATCAAGAATGGAGCCGCAGTCGATGGCGGTTCCGTTGACCTGGACGAGACATCGTTTCTATATACAGATGCCCCCGGCATCCTTTCACTCACTCGGACCGATATCCACGATGAGTCTGAACTAGACCATAAAGCGCATATCGGTGGCACTATCCAGTTATCAACCCTTAGTCAACTTGCATGCCAACGATATAATGATTCAGGACCTTCATCTGTTAATGCTGGCGAATCAAACGATCTTTCCGAGGCCGGCGGGAGCTACACTGGTGCCAGGGATGACCGTGAGAGTCCCTGGTCAGCGGCAAATGCTCCTTCCTCTAATGGTGCGCCATAGAAAGATATGTTGTCTGTCTTCTTTATACTAGACGACAATGTACCTTAGAAGTTGATACTGAGATGCAATCCATGCTGATAGACTTTTACAGATGATCTATCCGCTACGTTGACATCTCATACATATGCCTCACAAGCATTGTCATGGAAGGAGGCTGCACAAATCCAAGGACAAAGGCATCCAATGGCTATTTCCGACGCAGGTCAAGAGAAGCTTCAAGTTGAACCACCAGAGAAGCCACTTGAAGACGGCAAATCACTGCTGGCAGGGTCACCGTTTCACACTGGGCGATCATCGTCAGTATCGTCAAACGTGGTTAAGGAGCGGAGTTATAAACCAAAAAGCTCCATCCCTAGTCACCTTCCCTGGCCAGAATTCGCCCGCCAGTCCATACTCGCTGCCTGTTTCTCGAGATTGAATCCATACGTGTTGCATCCGGGCGAATATCGTCTTCTTCGTCGCCATATTACGCCGTCTCAGGTCACAACATATCTCAACATTCGCAATGCCATCCTTCGGTTGTGGATAAGGAGCCCGCTAGTCAGCGTAACCAGGGAAGAAGCTGCCGGTTGTGCGCGGGATAGCCGGTCTGTTAACCTTGCACTGGTGTCCTATGAATGGCTTTTGAGGAATGGGTATATCAACTTCGGCTGTGTTGAGGTGCCCAACACAGCAATTCCAGAATCATGCACCGTGACACGCAAACGCCCTCGTACGATTGTTGTGATTGGTGCAGGAATGTCAGGTCTGGGGTGCGCGAGGCAACTTGAGAATATTTTTGCGCAGTTAGGGGATAGATGGTCAAGTCAAGGTGAAAGCCCCCCGAAAGTGGTAATACTGGAAGGGCGGGCTCGGGTTGGCGGGCGCGTCTATTCGCATCCGACTCAGGTACAGGTTCCTGGCTCCTTGCCATCAAATCTACGAAATACTGCCGAGATGGGAGCGCAAATTGTCACAGGGTTCGAGCACGGCAACCCCCTTAACGTACTCATCCGCGGTCAGTTGGCACTCCGATACCACGGCCTGCGAGATAATACCATACTGTACGATCACGACGGGAAAATCGTACCGCTTGAGCAGGATATGAGAGTCGAGAAGCTCTACAATGACATACTCGAGCGAGCTAGTGTGTATCGTCATAGATCCCCACCTATACGGACTATTGAGGGCGCTCGAAAATTGATAGCAGCTGGACGTGAGCCAGGCGTCGATAATGGCTTGACAATTGCGGAACTCGAAGATTCGGGAGTCAACATAGACGAAGCCAAAGCGAGCATCCTAAAACCGGGGAAGTCCACTTCTGGCATCGAGAAACTAGCTGGGCGCGCCTATACGTTAACGTCTGGCTTTAACCCGAATGCTTCTGCTGCAGAGGCTGTAGAATCGATGGGTTGGAAACCGAAACCTGGCGTGCCGCATCAACATACTCTCAATCTTGATTCCGTTGCTAAGAAATCAGATCACCCAACGCTTGGGGAGACTATGGACGATGCCATCAAACAGTATCAAAATATTCTTGACCTTAACGCGCAAGATCTTCGTCTTCTTAACTGGCATCACGCCAATCTCGAATATGCAAATGCAGCTAATGTCAATCAACTGAGTCTCAGCGGATGGGATCAGGACATTGGCAATGAATTCGAAGGCGAACATACCGAGATAATAGGAGGATATCAGCAAGTGCCAAGGGGCTTGTGGCAATGCCCGACGAAGTTAGACGTACGCTTCAGCACTCCTGTTGAAAGTATCTGTTACAATGCCGACACCAATTCCAAAGGAATATCAGAAAAGCAAGCGGTCACGATAAAGTGTGGGGGAGGGCGGACTTTTGACGCAGACAAAGTTGTGATTACAGCTCCGTTAGGTGTCTTGAAGGAGGGTTCCATCCAATTTGACCCCCCTCTTCCCCGCTGGAAACAGGATGCTATTGATAAGCTAGGATTCGGCTTGTTAAACAAGGTAAGGATCACTCAGACAGATCTGCGAATGAAATACTAACTTTGCTAGGTTGTCCTTGTTTATGAGAAGCCTTTCTGGGAGGAGCACCGTGACATGTTTGGACTTCTCAATGAGGCCGAGCCTCCTGATAGCTTAAACCAGAGTGACTATACGTCTCGTCGTGGGCGCTTCTATCTCTTTTGGAATTGCATCAAGACCAGTGGTCGGCCAATGCTTGTGGCCCTCATGGCCGGAGACGCTGCACATAGCGTCGAAACGAGCGACGATCACGACCTTGTCTGGGAGGTTACTGACAAACTCTCTAAAATGTTTGCGCCTCGAGTGGTTCCACAACCACTGGAATCTATCGTCACACGTTGGAAAAGAGATCCCTTTGCACGCGGCAGCTATTCTTACGTTGGTGCACAAACCCGAGCAGGCGAATACGACACAATGGCCCGTCCAATCGGACCTTTGCATTTTGCAGGAGAAGCCACTTGCGGCACACATCCAGCTACTGTACACGGTGCTTATATTTCTGGGCTTCGAGCCGCCGCAGAGATAGCAGACACTTTCCTAGGAGAGATTCCGATCCCTTCATCTCCTTTGATTCCCCGGAAGCTGAAGACCGAGGCGGTCGTTTCACCTGCCTTCAATGGCAAGCGCAAACTGGAGGACAGTGCTGGTGGCCCAGGGGCCAAAAATGCGAGGCAATCACGAAACGAAGACTACGAAGCTTCCATAATAGGTGCCATTTCTAAAGAGCTTGGCGAGCGTCCTGTAAAGCCATCGAAGGCAGGGGTGAATCCCTTCCTTTTGTACACCAATGACCACTGGTACCATTGTAAAGCAGAATGTGACAATGCACGAAGGAAAGCGACCGGGAATCCAGAGGCAAAGGCATCCAGGACAGAAGTGCGAACTGCACTGGGTGCTATGTGGCGCAATGCTAGTGAAGAAGTAAAGCGGCCATATTTGGTTGCTGCTCAGGATGCGAAAAATGCTACTGCCGCTGGCCTAGCCGCGTTCAAGGAGAAGGTAGCCATCTGGGATAAGGAAGCCACCAGAATCAGACAAGAGTTCATCAAGGAGAACCCTCCCCCGGACGGACGACCCGACCTCTATGGTGGTTATATGATAGGCGAAGGCAGCGGACGACCGCGGCGGGCAGTATCTTAGCCTCTTACACATACCTTGTTTTTTTTACACATTCACCTGTACCAAAGATAATCATTCCTTGCGTTTGAGCCACATCGCTAATCACGATCCGGCAGGGGTCACTACGTGGATACATATACACTTGCCTGATGCCTGAGGGGAGGCGGGTTTCTGTCAGAGTGCTTGTAATGATTGAGGTCAAGATCGAAGTAGTGAAAGTTCATCTGTGGTTCCGGGTATAGAGTGGCTATGCGACTGCATCAACCGACCTTTCACTTGGGAGTCTGACCAGCAATCTGTCAACAGATTTCTAAGCTGAGGCCCCCTTTCAACCACGAAGTGGACTACCACGACGATCGTCTCATCGATGCCACTGGCTGCTGCAACAAATAACATAGCGGGTCTTTAGGAGCTCCGGATACACGATGTGGCTTTTCTCCGTCTAAGGTTACAGTGCCTTGAGTCGGAACCTCCTGCAATATCCAGCGCAATCAATTCCTACTTCAACGTTCACAATATGTTCTTCATCTTCAGGTGGAGTCATAGTGCCCTTCAGAAAATGATCCAGGCAAAGCTAGCCAACATTCTGAAAGAACGGGAGCTGCTCCGGCGGTTCGTGCGGTATCCGAACGAGGGAAACTACATAATATACACGCAGATCCGCGTTATCGCCTTACCAGGAAGCCAATGGCGATGGACGAAGCTTGATTGAACTGTTTCAGAAGGATTTCTGGACCTACCTAGGAAAGAACATGCTTAGTGGCAGCATTCCCCGACCGCTAATACATCCATGACATGTGTCCGCGTTCCTACCCTTGTTAGGATGGCCTGGTTGATGAGTCTCAGTACCGTTAGGTAACCCATTCATATAAGCCTGGTTAGCGAACGACACTCCAGTAAGGCGAGGGCTCAGCAACCTGAACTGTAACGGAATATGGTTGCCCGCCATCTACGAGCTAGCATAGTGATATATTGGTCTTTCGGTGGAATTGTGGCCTACTACCTTCATTTATAAAAAATAGTAAACACATAGTCTCTACCTAGGAACCGACAAGAGTTGTTCCGCTTAAGTTCAAAGCTTACTCAAGTTAAGGCTTCATTAGTAAACGCATATTAGGACTTTCTGAGCGTCGTACAGAGCCATAACTAGGTAGTGATTCAAAACTCCTGCGTTCGACCAAGTGACATGGAGTACAGCTGTAATTGGTAGCGTACCTGGGTTGATCGCACGCAAGGCTGAAGTGACGGCATTGGGAAAGGGGGGGGGGTGGGGCCGGTAAATCATTTTGGCCGATCAGACCTGCTGCCGGGACGCGGAGCCAAACGCGCAGAGAGCTGCACCCAACCGCACTTGAAGCACTAAACACCATGGAGGATATCGACGATGCTTCACCCGTCCAGCTGGTCGGCGAGCAGCCCGAGCACCCGTCCGGACCGAGCAACCCTGTCCCCGCCGTAGCAGTCCCGCCAAAGCCTGTCACAAACGGTGTCTCAATGGACGTGGAAATGAAGGAGGAACCAAGCGGAGCAGCAGCAGAGGCGAGTCATAGAAGTATTACGGAAGGGGCCACTGGGGTTACAATTCTGACACCGCTTTATAGCATCAGCCAAACGTCGTTGCTTCTGCTCCGTCACCACAACCGCCTCCTGCCATGCCTTCACAGCCTACAATACCTCCTCCCGCGGCGCCTACACCCGCCCGTTCTTCGCCGCATCCCAGCCAGACTTCGGCCGCCGCATCTGCACATCCAGCGCAACCGACTCCTCATGGCTCCCCTACGCGAATATACCTTAACCAGAACGTTACACCGTACTTGCTAGAGGGGATGAAACTGCTGGCCACCCAAGAGTATGATCAAACACGTTGCCCATCAGTGCCTTACGTTAACAATCAAGCAGGCCAGAGAGGCCACTTCGCTTTTTAGCGGACTTCCTCGCCGCCAAAAGTCGGGAAGTTGAAGGACAGTAGCTGGGCTCATAAGCGAATCATGGATACTTGACATTCGGTTGTCAACAGCATAGCGACGGCGTTTCATATGGAAAGGTTATTCGGGCACGGGATTCATCCTATGAGATTTACACTGATGGGAACGGTGAATAGGATATCGTTTGTTATTGGATCTATCGCTTAGGCAGCCGAACCCGTTGACGCCCTTGATACCATGAGACAATCCATGGAGCATCATCTTGTTTAGCCACCAATACCCCGTAGAGTTTCCTGCATCAAGATTCCAGCATGTGCAAGCACTTTTACCCCATAATCCTAACCCACTGCGCCCATAAGTACCAACACCCGAGTCTTCGTTTACGCGACGAGGGTGCTAGCGGTGGCACTCTCGTACCTCCAGGTGGGAGGAAGAGCACCGACGGTCTTGTAGTACCGGGAGAGGCGGTGGATACGGGATTCAATGAGAATCAGGCGGAACTTGGAGTCCTTGTCCTTGCGGTTGCGCTCGAGGTGCTTGCGGACAGCAACGGCCTAGTAGCATGGTGAGTCCACTGGTTCATAGTAATCTGCTGAATCGCTATTACCTTCTTGATCAACATGTACAAATCCTCGGGAACCTCAGGGGCGAGGCCTATGGAAACATCTCTCTGTCAGTTTTTTGAAACCAATCAGAGGCGTAAGGGTGGTCATCCAGATACTAAACCTCCTCGGAGGAAGTTTCGCTGTTCTAGAATGCCGTTCACACAAGAGGAACCGTACCGTGAGACTTCAAGATTCTGAGGATCTTGTTACCTGGATGCATATTAGGAACCTGCTCGTAGAGTCTCTCTGCGTTCTTCCTTACCAGTGACAACCTTGACCTGGGCAACACCGTGGGAGTCTCTCAGGACAACACCGATCTGGGAGGGGGTAGCACCCTTGCGGGCAAGCTTGCAGATCTGGTCGACGACCTGCTCGGGAGTGGTCTTGAGCCACGCCGGGGCAGTGCGGGAGTAAGGAATGGCGGAGGACGAAATGCCCTTTCCGTTGCTGTGCATGCGACCCATCTTTGCGGCTTCTTGGTGAACGTCAACGGGGGACTGGGGTTTTGTCGGGTTGTCGCGATTCGCTTCGTCGTTGAAGTTGGAGTTTTGTGTGTGGTAGCCAAAAATCCATAACTTCGCTTGTGGAACGCTCGGGCCACCTGCCAAGGAAATCTTTCGCCCAACCATAAAAAGCTGAACAGCTTTTCTTCTTCCATGTTGCCTCTGAGAGTTCGATCCGCCATATTCTATGGAAGGACGACCTGGACTGGTCCTTCTGTTCTTCTGATTCTTCGGGTGGATGATACGGACCCATTGCGTCTTTCGTCGGTCAGTCCATCAAAGGTACGTTTTGCTTAACATCCTTCCTATATGCCCTCTATGCAGTGATGATATTCCTTTTACATTTTCTGGTACCTCTTGATCGAGAACCTAAGCGTTCAGTGATCGCACTTGGACTCCTGATATTTACTTCTCAAGCCCCTGGTCAACAACAGAAATACTCAATGCAGTAAGCTGACTTGACGAAATAGGTACCAATTCTATATCATTTGGGCGGATAATCCGTAGTAGTCAAACATTCCATGATCCAATTAAACATTCAACTTATCCTTTCTAAAATATGTCCGCTTCATGTAACCTTGCGTGTTTTTCCAGTTTCTCGATCGTTATATGGACCTCTTACTCTGGAGATAGCCTGCCCCTTGATCCGGCACTTCTTTCTGCTATGAAACTGAAGTGAGTGTACGCGACCATATTCAGCAGCCGCGAAGGACTTGATTCGGGCTCTATCCACGCCTGGCTGGCCAATGCCCTAGTACTGTACTTCAGTACGTGGTGCTGCGATACAGAAACACGATAACACCATCTACCTTGAAACTTCAAACCTGAACGTACATCATCATCTATTACTACTATCAGCAAGTAATCCGTTACCTACAGTACTTATTCCTCCGAAAGGCCTAATCACCACGGCTTAGTCGCTGTTGCCTTTCTAGCCTGTGCTCTTCGGCCAAATCCGTTCCATATACCAGGCTGTTGCTCCCTCATCACCTCGATATGTTTTCCACACTTTCGATCCTCATCGGCACTATCCTTAGAGTGTCAAGTGCAAAATCCTACGGAGATCTTTGCAAAGAACATAACCAGGTCGATCAGGGCAATTTCTATTGTAAAGAAGTACACAAGATCATATACACCGGCGTCAATCAATCTGGCACGTACAACGTTACGACCACTATGGACGAGGGCTATTGTAGTCACGGGCCAGTAACGTACTTTGGAAGCTTGGCCCCGCTGGAGGAGGTGAGCCAAACACCGAACGACACTTTCTGTGCACTGATTATGGGGACAGCTAGCGGTAATCCTCCGCGGACCTTTACTACTTCAAAGGTTTGCCGTCTATCTCAAACCTCCCGATCCAAGTTCCGTTGCATGGAACCGGGCAGCATCCTACAGCATTGATTCTCCGGCTGAAGCTACTGGGATAGCATGGCTCAATCATCGCGGAGATCCAG
This sequence comes from Myrmaecium sp. VS I D KN 1, assembly GCA_019775845.1. Classification (NCBI taxonomy): domain Eukaryota; kingdom Fungi; phylum Ascomycota; class Dothideomycetes; order Valsariales; family Valsariaceae; genus Myrmaecium; species Myrmaecium sp. VS I D KN 1. The sequence goes on along the minus strand of JADQAV010000010.1, from coordinate 590,074 downwards.
CCATTTCCGGCACATTCGACTAGTTCGTCTTCTCCCTACCTACATATATGGTAGCCTTGCATACTAACGCTCTTCAGCAACTTCGGTAACTCACTCTCTTATGCGTCACCAGACGGGTCGGCAGCGGAGCCATCGTCGACCCCTTTCAACGGCTTCCTGAATTCCTCAAACTTAGAACTTCTCGCCTTCTCGGATCAAGTCTGCAGTAGCGCAGGGGAATGCGGCTTCTACAGACCAGATTCCGTAGCACATCGTGAGGATGTCATAGATCCTTTGGAATTTGAAGACTGACTTGATCAGGTGGGTTCAGCGCATTGTCGAAGGGGTTCTTCTTTCGTTTCCAAATGCCCTCCATTGGCTCGACCTCGGGAACTGTCCAAAATCTAGAAAATGCACCTGCTGCCTGGACTTTGAATGCAGCCATTCCGCGCGTACTACAATACGGGAACGATAAGAATAACATTCCTTGCTCGTGTTGGGCCACAGGATGCGGTGAGTTCGACTTTTTCGAAGTTCTGGCCAGTGGAGATACTCGTGCGAAGTCAACTCTGCATCGGCATGGGAATGTGGAAGGGGGTGATTCCAATTACTTCGCTCGACCGGTCGACAAGCCCATCAATGTCGCCATGGTAATGCATGATACTAGCATAGTGGTAGCTGTGCTGGATGATACCTTCGACTTTGGGCCCGCTCTGAGCTCCGCGCAAATAACAAACATCATGGCGGATGATCCTGATAGTGACGACATATCCACATTCGCCCTGGATGCTTGTAGCACCGAAGACTGCGTAGAGACTTTCTCAAAAGTATAACGTCTCTATGCAGTGTCAGGCATATCTTCGTCCATCCAAGCTGCTATCGGGATCAGAGCGGCAACATACTGTAGGATACGCAGTACAAACAATAGATACATGCCGCTGCTATTACACTACTGCAGACCCTAGACTTATTGAATAAAGTGCGGGAAATCCTGGATTGGTTATACAAAATTCTAGACACTCGCAAGTGTACTAGTGATATAGTAATAGAGCACATGTCAACTAGTATATAGCAAGTCCAGCCGAAGCCGTCGGACTTTGCCGAGGCGAAAGGCATTCTCAGCCACCGAACGTGGAGTTTGGCCTACGAACATGACCGTGTGCCTCGGTGCCACCCCCATTCACATCCTACCATATGCTCCTTCTCTCCAGGCAGTAATCCTATCCTCTCCTCCACCTACCAACTATTGTCACCTCCTAGAGCGCGTCCACTTAAATTTCCCAAGGAAGTCGTGTCGCCCGTAGAAGGGCCACTTCCCCGCAGCCTCGGTTGATTAGCGGCGCTTGTCCCTTACATCAACGAAGGCGATCGCCGTATCTCACTTGGGACTCCTTCGCATTTCACGATCACTTGTCAGGGCTTCAAGGGCTGCAAAGGATGGCCACTCCATCGCCGCCTAAGCCTTGGGAGAGAGCAACAGGGAGGGCCAACGCGACTACTACGCCTACACGTACGTCCTTCACATTAATCCCCGCCGGCATAGGCTCACCACGATATTAGATCCTACAATCCCGACTTCGTCCGCACCAGTAGGGTCTGCTGCCGCGGCCACTTCTTCCTCAACGAATCCACCGCCCCTACCTAGTCGGCCGAGCGCCCTCACGTCCGTTGTCAACCAGACCGCATCGAACTATTCGATGATGAACGGCAATCGGTACGGTGCGTCTCCATATGGATACAGTGGTTACAGTAGCTACTCCTCGCCGTACTCCCGATTTGGCGGGGGATATGGCTCGATGTATGGGGGTGGCTACGGCGGCATGGGTATGGGTGGTTACGGGATGGGTGGAATGTATGGGGGAGTGGCAGGAGGAATGGGCATGCCGGGCGATCCTAATAACCAGAGCTTGACCCAATCTTTCAGCCAGAGCACTCAAGCGACATTTCAGCTGATCGAGAGCATCGTCGGGGCGTTCGGAGGCTTCGCGCAGATGCTCGAGAGCACTTACATGGCCACCCATTCATCTTTTTTTGGTACGTGTGCCTATCAAGCATCAGTCACCTTGTTTAACATCTTGTACAGCTATGGTTTCTGTCGCGGAACAGTTTGGCAATCTACGACAAACATTGGGATCTGTCCTGGGAATATATACGATCATACGATGGATCCGCACTGCTCTCGCGAAACTTACTGGCGGCCCTCTGCCGGCTTCATCTAAGGACCTGACGCCCGCAAACTTCGCTACGTTCACCGGACGGGGGGCTAACGGCTCACCGTCACCGAGGCCTTCAAAGAAGCCTTTTATCATGTTTATAATGGCTGTGTTTGGGCTGCCATATCTTATGGGCAAGCTGATTCGTGCGTTGGCTCGGTCCCAGGAAGAAGAGCAGCGCAAACTCAGTGAAGCCAATCCGCATGCGTCAGGAGAAGGCCAAGCGTTGGATCCTAGCAAGCTAGACTTCTGCCGTGTCTTATACGACTTTACCCCAGAGGTCAACCAAAACGCAGTCCAAGGGGTGGACTTGGCTGTGAAGAAAGGAGATCCTGTTGCAGTGCTCAGCAAGACCGATCCTCTTGGAAACCCATCGGAGTGGTGGCGGTGTAGAGCGAGGGATGGTCGTATAGGCTACCTACCGAGCCCGTATCTTGAGCCACTCCCAAAGCGTCAGCCACAGGCCCAGATTACCAGTGGGAGCCAGAGTAACAGTCCTGCCGGGAGCCGTGCGCAAACCATGACATCGTGTGGCAGTAGGGTGGAGACAATGACCGAGTCTAAGGGTCACGGTCAAGCGCCTCCTATTGCCGGGAAAGCAAACGATATCGGAGTAGAAAGCTTCCAAAAAGGCATGTTCAACAACTCCTGAAGTAGGCTCTGTCGGAAGGGCGGGGTTGTATTCATTTCATTCGTCCTTATTGTGCTTTTGTTTTGATACCGAGGATTAGCATCTCCATAGGGGCATGGTGTTCTGGTGTGCTTGGTGTTAGGGTGGTTTGGAAAGGGGGGTGCAGTGTGAATTCGAGCCGTCATCCCATCTCTGAGGTCTGGGGAAAGGCTGGGATATCAAATATTAGATTTCGAAGGACACTCGGTAAAATGTGACTGCATGTCCCCTCAGGTCATTTATCAGCTAAACAACGCGAACAATGCCGCTGCCTTGGGTTTGCATAAGGTATTCATTTTATCATGTGAAGACGGCCAAACCCCAAGTTTCCGCTTCCGATTGCGGGACTAAATAAGGGACCAAGGCTACGGTTTCCATGTGGAGTTGTTGACCCCACGTCACCCCTCGACCACATACGTCCCATTAGAGCATCCTATAAGTCACCTCAGTTCAGAAACCTGCACAAATTTTTGGAACTCGATTCTCTAGACTCTGCAACATCCGACAGGACAACGTTTCCTTCGTCTTGTTTCGCACTCGACACTCCGCGGCACCTTTCCCCCTCCAACCCCGTTATCACCGACTAAATCATCCCTACCGCTGCCTCACAATGTTCACATCTAAGAGGCTGGGCAAGGTAGATGAACTTTGCCTCGTGCATACAACTTCAAAAGACTAATGTGGAGATAGGAGCTTTCGAAAGTACCTATTTCACAGTCCCAACCCCAACCGGTCCTCGAGGCAACAATTAATGAATTTTGCTAGATGCATGACCACCTGCCTCCCGGAATCGAGCTCATAAGTGCCGATAATCTGGAGGAGTGGCTCGTCGATATCAAAGTCTTAGACGACAACCCGATTTACCGTGGCGAGGTCTATCGTCTCAAGTTCAGATTCAGCAACAACTATCCGATAGGTAAGTGGCCCCTACCGGCGCAACTTTCTCAAAGGCAGCTATCACTGATCGCAGAGCCATATAGAGGCGCCGGAAGTTGTTTTTGTCAAGGACGAGAGCCATCCAATTCCTATGCATCCGCACATATATTCGAACGGCATCATCTGCCTAGATCTGCTAGACAGGCAAGGCTGGAGCCCGGTTCATAACGTTGAGAGCATATGTGTAAGCCTTCAAAGCATGCTCACCGGCAACACGAAGTGCGAGCGCCCGCCCGGAGACGAGAATTTCGTCAGGACCAACAAGAAGCGCCCGCGCGATATCAGCTTCGTTTTCCATGACAAGACAGTCTGATTGTCTTTACTACATCGAGTGCCTTGCTCGAAATCCGCATTCCAGCGTTGACGAGGGCTGATGACTAACATGGGTGTTGCGACCTGAGAGGAGAGCAACTTGTAGTAATTCAACCTAAAGTGACTGGATGGGTCGACTGAGGAATATGGGACAGCGGATTTCGATCTAGGAGGATAACGCTGTTCTTTTCCTACAGATTGTAACAAGCTGCTCCCCAGGAAAGGTGTCGTGAATCGAGTCTGGCGCTAGAGCGGAAGATGGATATCAATTCATAACTACACCCTGTCCTCGAAACCACACAGAAATGAACCATAGCAAATAAAAGCCTATATATGTGGGCGGCCAGACTTTTCCGGAAGACCTTCTCAGGTAGACATGCAGTGCGTTATGTGTATGATTGGTTACTTTCGTCCCCGGGTCGCACGGTAGAAAGAAGGCATGGAAAAGTTTGCTTGACTCTCACGGCAGTGACGGTGGCTAACGTTTAGCCTAGCTCCCTCGGCAATGGGCGTTAGGTGTGCAGGACCTTCGTAGGGTCTGGGTGACGGGCGAATTTGCCGCCCGTGCGAAAAAAAAAAAGATCTCGACTGCCAAGCCCGCCGGCAAGATTTCTGACCTTTTCGCGAAGCACAAAAATTGCGACTTTTGCGCCCTCCGTCTATTTCTCTCCTTCAACCTCCTCTCCTTCTCTCTACCCCCACATACCACAATTATCCATCATGAGTGACGAAGTCTACGACGGTGCGATCGGTATCGATCTTGGTACGATATGCTCTTCTCCAATCGCGTCTTCGAACTATTGCAGCTGACTGAATTTTGCACAGGCACCACCTACTCTTGTGTCGCCAACTACGAGGGCACCAATGTTGAAATCAGTACGTTCACCTGCTTTGACACCCCCAACGTCTTATTGTCACTAACGCTCGGCCCTCGCAGTTGCCAATGAGCAGGGTAACTTCACCACTCCCTCCTTCGTGTCCTTCACGCCGGAGGAGCGTCTCATCGGTGAGGCGGCCAAGAACCAGGCTGCCATGAACCCCGAGAACACCGTTTTCGACGTCAAGTGAGCCTCTCCGGATCTGGGAGTCCATTCCTGCTCGAATCCGTCACTGACATTTTGTTGCTTCATAGGCGTCTTATCGGTCGGAGGTTCGACGATGAGACCGTCAAGAAGGATATCGAGTCCTGGCCTTTCAAGGTCGTGGACCAGGGCGGTAGCCCCATGGTGCAGGTTCAGTACCTTGGTGAGACCAAGACTTTCTCTCCCCAGGAGATCTCTGCCATGGTTCTTGGCAAGGTAAGAAAGCCGACAGGCTCTTCACAAGCATACTTGATGCTAATGCCTGGCACTATAGATGAAGGAGATTGCCGAGACCAAGCTTGGCAAGAAGGTTGAGAAGGCCGTTATCACTGTTCCGGCTTACTTCAACGACAACCAGCGTCAGGCCACCAAGGACGCCGGTTCCATTGCCGGTTTGAACGTCCTCCGTATCATCAACGAGCCCACTGCCGCTGCCATCGCTTACGGCCTTGGCGCTGGTAAGTCCGACAAGGAGAGGAACGTCCTCATCTACGACTTGGGTGGTGGTACCTTCGATGTCTCCCTTCTTCACATCCAGGGCGGTGTCTTCACTGTCAAGGCTACTGCTGGTGACACCCATCTTGGTGGTCAGGACTTTGACACCAACCTGTTGGAGCACTTCATGAAGGAGTTCCAGAAGAAGACCAAGAAGGACCTTTCTGGTGATGCTCGTGCTCTCCGTCGTCTTCGCACTGCTTGTGAGCGTGCCAAGCGTACTCTCTCCAACGCTACCCAGACCACCGTTGAGATTGACTCTCTCTTCGACGGTGAGGACTTCAACAGCACCATCACCCGTGCCCGTTTCGAGGACCTCAACGCCAAGGCTTTCAACGGCACTATCCAGCCTGTTGAGCAGGTTCTGAAGGATGCCTCAATCGACAAGAGCAAGGTCGATGAGATCGTCCTTGTCGGTGGTTCCACCCGTATCCCCAAGATCCAGAAGCTCCTTAGCGACTTCTTCGGTGGCAAGAAGCTTGAGAAGAGCATTAACCCCGATGAGGCCGTTGCATACGGTGCGGCCGTCCAGGCCGGTATCTTGTCCGGCAAGGCTACTTCCGCTGACACCGCGGACCTCCTCCTTTTGGACGTTGTTCCCCTTTCTCTTGGTGTTGCCATGGAGGGTAACATCTTCGCCCCCGTCGTTCCCCGTGGTACCACCGTGCCGACTCTGAAGAAGAGGGTAAGGAGTTTCCGTCTTCTCGGTGATAATCTTAAGATCCTCTCTAACGTTTTTACAGACCTTCACCACGGTTGCCGACAACCAGACCACCGTTCAGTTCCCTGTCTTCCAGGGTGAGCGTGTCAACTGTGAGGACAACACATCCCTCGGAGAGTTCACCCTTGCTCCTATCCCCCCGATGAGGGCTGGTGAGGCCGTCCTCGAGGTCGTCTTCGAGGTCGATGTCAACGGTATCCTCAAGGTTACCGCCACCGAGAAGACCTCCGGCCGCAGCGCCAACATCACCATCTCCAACTCTGTCGGCAAGCTTTCTTCCACTGAGATTGAGCAGATGATCAACGGTAAATTATTCGATCCCTAGATATACTTGGCTGTAGACTAACGACAACATAGATGCCGCCAAGTTCAAGAACAGCGACGAGGCTTTCAGCAAGAAGTTCGAGTCCAGGCAACAGCTCGAGGCCTACATCTCCCGCGTCGAGGAGATGGTCTCTGACCCCACTACTGCCATCAGGCTCAAGCGCGGTCAAAAGGAGAAGATCGAGTCTGCTCTCAGCGATGCCATGGCTCAGCTCGAGATCGAGGATGCTTCTGCCGATGACCTGAAGAAGAAGGAGCTTGCTCTGAAGCGTGTTGTCACCAAGGCCTTCTCTACCCGCTAAAAGGCTGTCATGAGTAAAAGCGACTGTTGCATGTCATTTACGGTGGCAGGCCTCCGGGACAATTGGGGGCATTAGGGGAACGAAAAAGGAGAAAGGGGAGTCTGATTTAACGGGAAGCACTCTTCATGGTCCCACTCCGTTTCTCTCACGCTATGAACGGTCTCATCTTGTTGTTTTCTTTAGACTGGGCGTAGGTTCTGCATTTTGGGATTTTACCGAAAAGTACCAAAACTCATGGTCTCTTCCTACTCATATATCCTTCCCACGCATCGGAGTCTCGCCGTGCGCCCCTGGATCGTGTATCGTACACTCCTCGGCGGGACAGTAGGCGGCAGTTGAAAAAGATATCCATTTGTTAACGAAGTCTTAATCTATCCTCACGTATATCTCTCTGCTCTTGCTGTGATACTTCCCATTAACCAATCTCTGTAACGCCGGCATGTCACACGTGTCGATATAAGTAAATCACGATGGGCATAACAGGACAGTATTACCTTTTTAATCCATTCCCTATCCCTTGTCGCACTCCCTCCGTAGCCGTCGCCAGCGAGAGGAAGAGGGAAAGAAGTCGAATCTTGCACGACATGAGAATGTATCGAGGGGGTCCGTCCGAAGGCAGACAATGTCGTTGCCGATAGGTACAGATATACATAAGAGTATAATATCTCTATTATATATTTCCCACATCTAGCCCACGTAGAATCACTTTCGCTTCATTTACTTGACTATTCTTCTCACTTCTTTCTTTTTTCTCTCTTTTCCCTGGCTTTTGTTTTTTAGTTTATTTATTTTTTCTCTTCCGAGTCACTTCCTCTTTTCTCGCTCGCTCGCAACCAACTATTGATTGATTCTTATATGACAGAAACTTGGCTAGTACATCATAAGGTGGGGTACTTGAGAAGGTTGACCTTGGTAGGAGTACTATGTAAGGTCTGTACCACCTGAGTACGGTACCTTTCGTAGGATATCGTTTTCTCGAGTATGTAGCTACCTAACGTCCCTCCTCTGCCTCCTCTTCACCCTTTTCCCCGGGTTCCCAAGGCACCGTACTACACAACCGTATGTCCTGATGTGCTTCCTTTCTCCTTCTGAGTCCCCCTCGTTCCTGGCGATGTTGCATCCGGTCGCTTGTGCAATGTTGGACATTTGGTTGTGCCTTATGCTGATTATGTATAGTACTACAGTATCTACCTTACCTACTAGGTAGGTAGATTGAGGCAATGTACTATATGTGGAAGGTTTATTTTCGGTCTGTGACTGCGAGGGCGCTGTCACCACCACATGGAAGGGGATCAGATGCGACGGCATCAGGAGCGCCGATGCTTTCTTTTAGTTGTCTTTTTTTCTTTTTGATATTAATTTGCTTTTTTTCTTGGCTTTATAGAGCATCTGCTAGAAGCAGATCGATGACCAGCGAGACCCTTTACTCGGGAGGGCGACCACGGGCGGAATGGATGGGATAAATGGAACGGGATGGACGGGATGGGCAAGATGTATGTATGTGTGCGTTCAAGAGATGAACCACATCTGAATCGAGGTGCTTTAAAGTCGTTTTGTACCTACCGTACGTCGTCTGTACTTATTACTAGCACCTCAGTACTACTCCCCGTACACATGTGACCGGTTACGGCAGATATCCTTCCCGCACGTCTGTCATTCCAATGTCATCCCGTGTTAATGTCCGGTCACCGTCCTATTCCAACGCGTTCAGGTTTCGCGGAAGGGGAAGGGGAAGCGGAAGGGGGTAGTTGCTTGCGAAGGAGAACGCGTGGGGGTTTGGAATTGATATGCGTGAGGGGAAACGAGAAGGTTTTCTTTCCTTCTTCTTCTTTTTTTGATTTTGGTGGTTTGGTGGTATTGAGGTTGGGGGATGGTTGGGGAGAATGGGTTCTTAACCTTATCGTCGGTAAGTGTCTACGAACTCCCTCCCCAGCCTTGCCCGGCACGTTCGGCATTGCCCGGGGCGTGCCGGCTGGCGTTCTGGGAGCATGCCAGGAAGACTGGAAGGGTAGGTGACGAATGCGGACCCAAGCGTGAAGAAGCATCACGTCCATCATCGTGCAGCGCAGGTCCCTCTAACCCCCCCGCCACTCCAAAAAAAGAGCGCGCAGGTTGATGGGACCGAAGAGGTGACTAAAACTAGTAGTAGTTGGGTACATCGTCACTTGCTGTCAAGAGGTATAGATAGGAATACTAAGGTATGATAATCGTCATGTTAACCTGTCTTACAGTACCTGACCACGATCACCACCAAATACGAAGAAGTTATGGGGACGACGCGACTTTCTTGACAGCTTGAGAGAAAGTAAGAGAGAGAGGCTGGGGAGGGGAGAAACGAAGAAAACGGCGTCTGCCCAAGCGCCCCTGAGTGATGTGCGCCCCTCCCCTCGTCCCCCTCCGCTAGGAAAGCTTAGGCAGGGACGGACCCCTCTGGACCGGGCACCAATCAACGCGTCGACATCCCCGACCTCCCAAGCACAACAACCGCCGTGCTCTCTCCTCGCGGCGGGTTTCGAGAACGTTGTGACCGTGCATCTGGCCCTGCCCTGCCCTGCCACGCCCTGGTTGTCTGCAGTGCCTGCCCCTCTTCTTCTTTCGCCCCCCCGTTCGTGCTTCGATCGGCACGTCCCAGATCGACGCACGCAGGTTCAGGTTGTTTCAGACGCCACTCCCGGGCCGTGCTGCTGGATGGCAGGCCGGGGGGGGGGTTTGCCGCCAGACAGAAACCAATCGGTCTTTGGGCGTGGGAAAGATCGAGAGGAGGAGAGGTGAAATGAAGGGTGAAGAAGGAGAGCTACTATCGTTACTGCTAACGAGGAGGTAGCTAGCTATTCTACGCTGCTATACTACAAAAACTAGACGCGCTCTCACGTGTGTGTTTCTAGACGGGCGTCGACGGCTACTCCTAGCGAACAGGAAGCAGCGAACAGGAAGCAGCGAACAGGAAGCGCTACTCCCCATCCCCGCGCAAGATCAGCCTACTAGGCACTCCGTACACGGTGCGAGAAGGGAACAAAGGACGAGGGCGGCAAACGAGGAACACGCCCGGACTGTGCGGAGAACAGTGTGAGTGTGAGAGAGAGTTTGAGAGAAACAGAGTCGTCGGTGGTGGGCTGGTGGGCTGGTGGACTGGACTGGTGGGCGTCTGGGCGTCCAAGCGCCCTCCTCTTTTTAAACGGGGAGGCTGCAGGGCGGGTGGACGACGACGGAGCAAAAACACGCCAATGCACACAGGTTCGCCGGTTGGATGCGCAAACCCACGTCGAGGTGGCATGAAACACGTCCTGTCGTCCTGTCTAAACCTAGTCCGACCACCTCGCCCGTTTCACTCGCGCTCTCTCGCCCGCGACGGATGGACACCAGTGGAGCTGCCTGCCTTGTCCGGCCGCGTCTGGCTGAGGCTGCTCCCTCACACGCCTCACACGCCTCCCTCCCCCCCGGTGGTACGTACATATACCTAGTAGCCTTCTCACCCCAAGCCGCCTCGTTCACTCTTCCTGTCTATCCTTCTACACTCACTGTCACGCCACGGGTGAAGCCTCAATCCATTTCCTTTCCTTATTCCTCCTCACGACTCTCCTTCTCTTCACTGCGTCAAGCCTACGCATTTCCGTTCCTTTTCCTCATCCCGACATGGCTTTCCTCACATTCCTTTCCCTCCTCGCCCTCGTCAGGTGCAGCATAGCGGGCTATGCTGTCCAGGACGACTACACTCCGGACAACTTCTTCAGCATGTTCGACTTCTTCACCGACGCCGACCCGACCAACGGCTTCGTCCAATACGTCAGTCAAAGTGACGCCGAGAGTGCTAACATGGTTTCGACCGGAAGTGGTATCTTCATGGGCGTGGACAATGTTACCCAGAACGCTGCCAACGGACGCCAGAGCGTCCGCATCACCAGCAAGAACTCCTACGACTCCGGCCTGGTGATCCTCGACCTGGAACATATGCCTGGAGGCATCTGCGGCACCTGGCCCGCTTTCTGGATGGTCGGACCTGACTGGCCAAGCGGGTATGTATTCTTTCATCTCTCGCTCCGAGTAGGTTGAACGCACAAGCTAACCAGGGACAGTGGCGAAATTGATATTGTGGAAGGCGTCAACGACCAGACCTACAACGCCATGACCCTCCACACCGGTCCCGACTGCTCCATCAGCAGCTCCTCCGGCTTCACCGGTTCCGTCGAGACGTCCGACTGTTATGTCGAAGCCGAAGACCAATCCGCCAATGCCGGATGCGCCATCGAGGACAGCAGCTCCTTGAGCTATGGCACCGGTTTCAATGAGAACGGCGGCGGCGTCTATGCGACCGAATGGGACTCTGAATCCATCAGCATTTATTTCTTCCCTCGCGGCTCCATCCCCTCCGACATCACGAACGGCTCGCCGGACCCCACTGGCTGGGGTCTTCCCCAGGCCAAGTTCCAGGGCGCCTGCGATATCGCGGAGAGCTTCAAGGATCTGCAGATCGTCTTCGATACCACCTTCTGCGGCGACTGGGCTGGCAACGCCTGGGACAGCTCATCCTGTGCCTCCAAGGCCGACACTTGCGACTCCTTCGTCCAGAACAACCCGTCTGCTTTCACTGACGCCTACTGGTCCATCAACTCCCTCAAGGTGTACCAGGACAACGGCGACACCGAGCCCACCGCATCCAGCACCTCCGTGGCCGATATCCTTCCTTCCTCAATCGGCGTTCCTGCTGTCGTCTCCTCCATCCTCGAGTCCATTCTCTCCGACCTTACTCCTACCACATTCGCCATCTCCACCAAAGCCGCCTCTTTCTTCCCTGTTGCTGAGAGCTCCGCCACTCCTTCCTCGTCCGAAACACCTGCGTCCTTTGCCCCTACTCCTACTGCCAGTGTGCCGTTCCCCGCCGGCAATGCCTCGCGCCCCGCCTTCCCCAGCGGCTCTGGCCTCGTGGGCACCGCGCCCTTCGGTCTCGGAAATGGGACGGCCGGTATCGGTCCCACCGGTACCGGCGCCTCCCGCGGTTTCAGGACCGTCACCGTCACCGCCATCGCCACCGTTTTCCCGTCACCCACTCCGTCAATCACCCTCGAAGGAGAGGTCGTGAAAGTCAAGGAGGCCGCCACCACCGCCGCCTCTTCCACCACCAGCACCACACCAGAGGAGAGCAGCACGACTGCCACCGCCGCCGCCTCCTCAGCCGCCGCCACAACCTACGACGGACCGCTGATGGAGGAGTGGTTCCCGAGCGAGAGCCTAGGCGAGACAGGCGGGATCCCGTACCCGGCCGGCGATACCGTCCCCAGCAGCCGACGACGGTTCCTGGCGCGGCATCTGGCCAGCCACAAGAGGCACGGGCACTCCCACTAACAAACAAGAAGAGAGGAGAGAGAACAAGCGACACCGCGCCAGCGGGTTACGAACCTTCCATGAACTGGATTCATGGAAGCTTCCTTCATCCTTATCTCTTTTTCTCTTCTCTCATTCGTGTACATACGAATCTCACAGGGCGGGGCTCTCTCTCTCCCTCTCTTCTTTTTCCTTTTCTCCCCACCTCCTCAAGTCCTCTCTCATTCCTCCAGCTGGACTTGGATGGGGGGCATGTATACACGCACACACATCAACGACGTCACGCATACGAAAACGGAACGGATCGGTAACGGGGTTTTTGGGTGGCTTTTGGGGAAGGCTTCGACGGAGACGAAGGGGGTGTCCAAGGTCGCACCGCTGGATATCCTCACGTCAAAACAAGGACAGGCGGTTTATGGGACGGTGGCGAGATTGATTCTTTCTTCGGCATGCGGACGAGCGAGCGAGCGAGCGAGCATTCTTTTTCTATCTTTCCATTTTGGATGGGGGAAAGCACGGGATACCACTTTCTTTCTTTCTTTTGTTTTTGGGTTTAAGAGGCGGAAGCGTAAACCTTGTGGCCTTCTTCATTTCTTGACGTTCCTTATGTTCAGTCACAACACGACGACGATATCAATTGATCCAATCATCCTTCTTTTCCATTCACTCATCCATTCTTTTTTGCTCCCTCTTCTTTTTTGTGCGTGTGTTTTGGGCCTCGTCGCATCGGACCCGGGGTCTCCAAACAGGCCCTCCCTTCGTCTTCTTCGTGGAAGATGCTCGCATGGACAGCTTTTTCACGGAGAGATCTTTTCCTATTTCCTTTCGCTGGGTTGGGTTCACCACCCTTTTTCCCGCCGCCCCGATCCATCATGGAGCAGACGCCATGCTGCTGCTGCTAAACTACCCCCTCTCCCACTCTAATGTGCCCCGCATCCAACCGAGAGCAATGAACAGGTCGCAACGGATGGCACGGAATCTACAGAGCCACACCGCAGAAAGGGGCCAGGCATCAGCCCAAAATACCTCTCTCAGTCTTTGAAGACGAGGACAGAGAGGAGGATGTCAGGGCATCGAACCGCACAGCCGTAACGACGTTACCCATCTTCACCTTGACCGCCTCGAACCGGACCGTGATCCGCCGAACGTCCTCCATCGCCGTGCGCACCGCTTCGTCGTTCTCCTTATCCAGAGTTATTCCATTCCCGTCGCCTTCGTCCTCGTCCCCTTCACCCGCCGGTCGCTCCAGCGTCCACGCGACGCTGATGTGGAAGCAATCGGACCAGTCATGCTCCTCCGCCGGCTCGCGCGGGGTCAGGGCGCCGCGTCCGCATCCCCGTGGCTGTTCCGCGCACTCGCCCCTCTCACCATCCCGGTAGAGCTCAGGGAGGTGGGCGGCGCGGGCAGCGTCGTTGCAGGCGGCGAGGAGGCGGTTGAGCTCGTCGCGGTCGGGGCGGTGGAGGCCCAGGACGAGGAACCAGCGGGTGCGCTCGGCGTTGGGGACCCATTTCAGGGAGGCGGGGCGGACGGCGAAGGGGCGGGCGACGCCGGCGCGGCGGAGGCGCGCGACGAGCGCGTCGTGGAAGCCGTCCTTCCGCGCGGTGGGCAGGGCGAGCGGGCGGGAGAGGGAGATGTGCAGGGGGAGGGGCGCGTGCAGGGGGGAGAGGAGGAGCGTGTGGATTGCGGGGGAGGCGTCGGTGGGTAGCGGTGTGTCCCGCTGGCCGTCCGCGCGGCGGCCATGGCGACGGATGACGGCGGCGAGGAGGGCGTCGAGGGTGGTGGTTTCTGCGGGGGTGGGATGCCCTCGGGTGGTCGTTAGCGGAAGGGTGTACGTCGGCTTGGGAGTGTGTCGCGAGACGTCTCTATGGTAGGGGGATGGATGGGATGAGACGTACACTCGAGGTAGACGTGCGTGGGCCAGTTGCCTTGGACGTGCGGGATGGCGCGCTTCCGGCCGCCGTGCAAGCTGGGGTCGTCGCGGGTGCTGGCGCGGGCGTTGGCGGAGTAGAGGTCGTGGAAGGCGGGCGGCGGGGGCGGCGGAGGTTCGGTGGTGGGAGGGGCCCGGGAGCGGGAGGCTGGCGGCGGCGGCGGCGGCGGGAGTGAACCGTCGGCCCGGACGGCGACTTCGGCTCCGGGGTCGCCGCGCTTCAGGCGCTTTGAAGGGGGAGGAACGTTGCCGTCATCCCGCTTCTCCTTGTCCTCGTCCTCGTCTGAGTCGGAGTAGGCAACCAGGGCGGAGAGCATGTGGGGAGTGACGCTACCCTACCTGAGACCCGGTGGATGGCTGGCTGACTGGACGGGCAGTGCAACGTGTGACGGATTGGTGGGGACGTGGAGTGCGGATAAGGGCGATGGGGAAATAATGTTTTTTAGTGATGGTGGAGGTCGTTGGGCGCAAGGCTAACGTGCGACGACGACGACGGTGACGAGGACGGAGGACGTCGGTGTGGCGGAGGGATGGTGATGATGACGCCAAGGAACGAGAGAACGGGGAAGTTTTTTGACAGATGCAGTAGGAACGACGGATGGAATAGGGACGGGATGGACGGGATGGACGGGATGGACAACTTTTGGGCAGGAATGGTGAAAGTGTGAATGATAACGGGTGGGGACGTATTGCGTCGGGTGCCGTGGGTGCCTTCCTACTACCTCAGGCCGTGAAGGGGTTGAGCTTTCCAGCTTCACAATCTCCCAGGCTATTCGCAACTATTGCATGCCTCAGGCTGCCACTCCGCGATCCCTTCCCTTCCCCTTCCGGGGCGCCCTACTCCACCTGGCACTTCGACTCCACTTGCTTGTCAGCGGGACGCCCCTGCATGACGTAGTGGCCCACGCGGCCTGCTCGACCATCGCCGTCCTCGACCGTCCTCGTGCCTTCCAATCAGCTTCCCCGTGCTATTCTCGTCCATGTCACAGCCGGGCCAGAAGTTCCAGGCCATCCCATCATCATCACGACGGGACGACGACGACGTGTGGCGGTTCCCGAGTCATCATCATCCCGTCCACCGCAGTCGTCCCTCGTTCGTAATGGATGGGCGCCCTCTCCCGGGCAGAGTTCGTAAGCTTCACGGTTCCTAATGTATGCATGCGTAACCTTCGTACCGGGTAGGTCGTAGTAACCCTCGTAACCCCTTCCTCCTCCTGCCCTTCCGCTTTCTTTTTCTTCTGCCCTTTCCCTCCCCTCGCTTCGCTCTTCCTCTCTCTCCCATTCCTCATCACCATCATCATCGTCTTCCTCCTCGCTCCCTCTCGGGCCCATCCTCAGCTTCAGCCTCGTCAATCCTATCCATCCGTCTCAACTCTGGTCGACCGCCCAACTCTTGCCTCGCGCGCACACTCACACACTCACATCCCTACGCCCACCAATCGCACGCCGCCGCCCGAATCCAGGAACCAGCGACCTCGAGTGTACCCCGCCGTCGCAACGATGGGCTCAGACAAGTCCTGGGTACGTGCGCATGCCCATCCATGCCAATGGCTCTGCCCATGCCCCTGCCCATGATGTCCGCGCCAAGCCGTGAGTGCCTAAATTAACAGCTTCCGCGCGCAGGCCAAGAGCTACATCCTGGATCCGCTCTCCGAGCCGGAACCCAGCGATCTCACGGGACCTGGCACCCACTTCGGCTCGACCATGCCTCCGTCAGCTTCCGGAGCTGCCACCACCACCCCTCAAAAGCAGAAGCCCATCCTCAACCCGGCTCCGTCCAGCCCTCCATCCAACATGGACAACCCATTCATGACCCCGCATGAAACGAATCCGTTTCGCAAAGATCACACCGGATCGTCCCTCGCCTCTCGCAACGGCTACCTCACCCCGCCCGACTCCGCGAGCCCCCGCCGCGAGCGCTTCTCCCCGAACCACCGAGAGCTTGCCTTCTCCTCATACGCCGATGAAACGCCACGGCCGCGGAGCAGCACGTACAGCGTGCGTCGCTCGCCGCCCCAGCACGCCGGCCTGTCTCGCGGGAACTCGCTGAAGGAGAGATATCCCGGCGACCGGTCGCACCGGCCGCTCGACCAGATCAGGAAGGAAGAGAAGCTCGCCCATCGCTCCCCGCATCTACGCAAGAAGTACATGCCTCAAGCCGACATCATCGACCGACTTGACGTCACCGGCGGTCGTTACCACCACGAAGGTCCATACGATGCCACGCTGGCGTCGAGAAACACCTCCTGGAAGCACAGTCCGGTCGCTGCCGTGGCCGACAGCACTGCAGAAGCGCTGAAGGCGACGCCGAGAGAAAACATCATCGATGCGCTCGAGAAGCATTACCCGATCGACGGTGTCGCTTCCGTCCCGCCGGGTGTGCCTGACCGGTTCGGACGTGTGTACGACTATGAGGAAGGAACCGACATGATGAGGGATTTGGGCGGCAACTACAAGAGATGGCCCGGTGTGGTAAGTAGCAGTTGCATCATCATGCATCCCACATTCGAGCGATTTCCCGCTGACATGCGACCTCGTAGGAATACAAGCCGGACGACCTGAAGGGCAAGGGCGAGCCGTCGTACACGATCGAGAAGGCGTTGAAGGAGCACAAGCACCGACACGACCAGGAAGGCGGCATCGAGTTGCAGACGCGCTCGCGGAAAAAGAGCGATCCGGCCGAGGCGGAAGCTTTGACCACCGACTACGAAGGCCGTGCGGATGATCGCCGTCACAGCGTCGGCCACAAGGTCGGCGAGGGTCTGAAGAGGAGGATCGGAAGCTTGAGGCGGAAGATGGATTAAGTTTCGGATAAGCGCACGCATCACCGTACTAGCTCCACCGCTTATCGTGCGCATTGTATCGCACCGCATCCGAGTTTGCCTGAATGAAGAGATGGGGTCCTTCACCCTGACACCTCCTTTCAACCACCACACCGCAGCGCACCCCGGGTCACCGACCGGGTGTATTCCATAATGATAATGATACGCCGGGCGAACGAATGTTTTTTACTTGTTTCTCTCTTCCTTTCCTCTCCACGAGCAGGGATTAATTTCTGGGAAACCCCACCGGGAAAATCTGGGAAATATAGATAGACTATGGGAAAGAGATGCAGTGTTCCATTGAGGATTCTTGTCATTCACCTTTTTTGGTTTCTTGTTTCGGGTTTTGGCTCCCTACCTACCTAATATTTTGTGGTTTGCTCTGGCTTGTCAGAGCTGGATGCATGCATGTTGTGACGTTCACCGCCAGGGGTGCTGTTAATCCAGTGATTTTATTGTCCTTCTATCCTTTCTCCCTGGTGGTTGTTGTCTTGATGCTGGTATGCTTTGCACTGCTTTACACTGCTTTGCTTTGCTGCTCTTTACCGCTCACGAACGTGTTGGGAACCGGGAAGCGATGATGCAGGGTAATACGATGTAGGGGAGGGTGTGATTCTATATCGAACATGATAGCTTTTCTCTTCTGTATCTCTATGGGACCTATCCTCCTTAACCTTCGTTTTCCACCTATCATCTTCCCTCGATAGATGAGCGATGTGAGTGAGGACGTACGTACGGCCTGTATCGATTGCCAGAGCCCTGGCCCGCATCCGCATCCGCATCCCCATTACCATCACCATCACTACCGTCCATCCATCCCACCCCCACTATTCCGAGCCCGTCCACTAGCAGCACCGCCACCGCTCCCACCAACGTTGCTCGCGTGCGCGAGGAGGTACTTGCAGCACGTGAGCGTGTACTTGCACGCCCGCGTCCAGGCCTCGTCCTGATTGAAGCCGAGCCGGATGCTGGCGTCGTGGATGCGATCCTTGCGGATGGCGTAGGGCATCTGGAGACCTCCAACCCCACCTCCTCCCCCTGGCCCACCAGAGCCACTGCCGCCGGAGCCGGGGCGGGGCGCGGATGCTGACGGCGGATTCCCAGACGGTCCCGACGGGCTGCCGTGTTCGACGAAGGCGCCGAGCTGCCGGAGACACTCGAGGAAGGCGACCATGGCGGAGTCGAAGCGGCGGTGGAGGAAGCCGAGGCCGAGAGGGAGGTCGCCGGAGCAGTAAAGTTCGAGGATTTGGGGCTTGCCGGTGGGGGTGGTGGTAGTGCGGGAGGAGGAGGAGGTGGAGGGGGTCGTGGGTGCGGCGGCGGCGGAGGAAGGTGAGGAGGAGGATGGTTGTTGTTGTTGGTGTTGTTCTTGGCTGGTGTCGAGGCGTTCGATGAAGGAGGTGGAGCCCTGCGGATGGAGGCGGTAGCCGCGGAAGGTGAAGCGGAAGCGGTCGGCGACGGTGGCGAGGAGGAGGCAGGTCTGGCCCCAGGCGGCGTTGATCTCGGCCCAGTCGACGGGGTGGCCCTGGGCGGCGAGGCGGCCGAGGCGGAGGCCGTTGATGGTGCCGAAGTGGCCGTCGTGCCCGATGCAGAAGGTGTCGTTGTAGACGTTGGTCCGTTGGAGCCGCTGGAGCTGGCCGTGGTCGTGGTGGTAGGCGGCCGACAGCGCGTCCCGCTCGTTGCGGAACGCCGTCAGCGTGGTCGTGAAGGCGTTGCGGGAGGCCCAGAAGGCGGCTTCCTCCTCGTCGAGCGCGCGCGCCTCCAGCTCCAGCTGGACGATGTTGGCGTCGGTGGCGGCTTTCTCCCGCTCGAGCGCTTCGAGCTCGGCCATGGCTTGCTTCTCCTTCTCACGCAGCTCGGCGAGCGTCTGCTGCGCTTGCTGCCGTTCTTCTTCGCTCGGGATGTCCGCGTTGGCTTGACGGAGGAAGGAAACGTAGGCGTCTCGCTCTTTGGCCGCGCCGTTTAGTCGCTTTTGCAAGGCGTCCACGAGGAGCTCGGTGCACTCGGCGCAGATGGGATGATCGATGTCGGAGCGGGACGAGAGGATCTCGAAGAGGCGTGAGAGCGTCTCTGCTTTACTCGACACGGCATTGCCTGGTGCGATCTCTCCCGAGTCTGCTCCCCCAGCGTTTCCTCTCTTGCTCTTCCCGTCGGGACTTCCAGTGGGAGGTGGTGGGACGACCTGGGAGTCGGAAAGCATCACGAACGACATGGTCGGGTTGTCATGCTGTGTCGCTCGGTTTCGCGCGCCGGGCGGCGGCCCATGTCGGTAGCCAGGAGACGTCACATTCCGCTTGAAGGTGGGGATGCGGTTGTCTTTCGACGCGGCTCTGTACTGCTCCCGTTTGTCCTGCGAATATGACGGGCGCACCTGACGGTCGTTCAGCGTCGGAGGGCTGGTGGATTCTGAGAAGTCGCTGATCAGCCTAAGAAGCGCGGCAGATCAACAAGAGGGTAGGGCAAGCCCACCTGTCAACAGCTTGAATGCGGCGGGGTTCAGGTCATCCAAGGAGGCGTCTGGGCGCACCGGCGTCCTACATTTCTGGCAGAACATGGTGGTGTGGTGGTTGCACCCCCTCGGAGGGCACTCTTCACATTCTCCGGGGCGGAGGCGGAGGCGGAGGTTGACGGAAAGCGGAAGTATAGAGGATGTGAACTGGCGGAGGTGGATAGGCTGCGACGTTATCGGGTTGGCACTGCTGTGGAGAGCGGACCTCAGCACGCTGGGCCTGCGTCACATGCATTCGTGATGGCGCGTCGCGGCTGGCGGGTCGGCGGTCGGAGCCTGACCGTGTGGTTCGGTCATGCTCACCGGGTAAGGGTCCCCTTGTCCCCGCAATGCGCAACCTTCGACGCGCAGTGCCAACCCTCACCAATTCTTACAACATTGTCCATCCGCACCAAATGCGACGGCCATGGACCTCCCACGAAAGCGCCCACGTACCGACTGTTATGTCCCGCCAGATGAGGAACCGTACGACCTCGTCGCCCTCGAACAAGACCGCTATCGCAACGACCTTCGATTGAAGAGCCGATGGGAGGAAATCTTTCAGAAGTATGGGAAGGATTTCGGGGATGCTGCCGACGAAATCGATTTGACAACCGGCGAGATTGTGGTGAATAATGGCCACGTTGCTGGAATGCGCGACGAGCAGGATGTGGGCGAGTATACGCACGACCTGCTGCAGTCCTTCACCGAGGGGATTACAGAGGAAGAGAGTGTCGAGGAGGAAGAGCTGGATGAAGGCGAAAGTGAGGACGAAGAGGAAAATGAGGATGGGCTCGCAACCCCCCGACCGAATGAACAGTTGCCAATGTCTTCGACCAATATGACGCATGCGAGCAATACCACCGACGATGTAGGTCGCGCAAGCAACGATGTCAGCGATGGCCTTCACTAATTCCCTTTCAGTCCGATGTCGTGCTTGAGGATTCCGAACGACCCGACCTTCCCGCGCTTGGACAGCAAGTCAACACCGAGGATGACGCCGAGGAGATGCCCCAGGACTCCCAGGCTCTTGTTCGATCGCAGGACCCCAATGGCCGGGGCGTTCCAGTAATGCGCGGACCAGATATGAGAGCCCTGGAGACGTTACAGAGATCCATCGCCAATGCAGTCATGCAATTTGTAAGCCAGTTCCGGTCACAGCCAATGACAACAGAGAGCGACGTCTGGATGGCGCCTCCTCTCCCTATCAACGCCCGCTCTTCCCCAAGCATCTCCACTGCGACGAATACTCCTACGCATCAACGTCGGGGATCTCCCGTAAGGTCTGATAGCCTGTGGGCCATCCCTAAACGAGGCCGAAAACGTTCAGATAGATCAACTCGGACGGAAGCCCATCAGAGTATAAGCGGAGGTTCATCTACCTGGGCCTGGGGCAATGGTCCGGAAGGCGACACTCGTGGCGCGGCCGGCGCAAGTACGTCCGGGAATGCCCCGAACATCAAACGACCTCTGGACGGCGGAAGAAGTGCAAAACGGCCTGCGCACGCCTTCAGTGCAAGCGAGATCACTCTAATGCTCAAGCTGAAGGAAACGGATGGCTTGAGCTGGCCGGAGATCGGCAAGCATTTCCCGCATCTGCCAGTGCATACGCTGTGTAATTTCTACTATAAAAAGATCTGCGCGAAACAGATCGACCTGGACAATCTTACCAGCAAGGAGACGGTATCCACGCTTCAAGCCCCAGCGGAAGCCGACCAAAACGACGAAGCCCCATATGATGAGAGAGTTCGTATCGATGAACGGCCACCTCAGGATAAAGATGAAGAGAAGCCAGGTGACGGTAATGAAGGAGTTTCTGCACCAGGAGAAGATATTGCCGGCGAAGGTGAAATCACTGTTCCCGACTCAACAGAAACCGCGCAGCTAGATCCGGCCCCTCAAGAGCCCAACGACGAACCGCTGCTGCCGCCACCACCACCACCACCACCAGACGCAAAAAGCACACAGTCAACTCCAAAACCCCAGACGTTCAAGGCTCCCCAAACGCTCCGCACCGAGTCACAAGAGCGACAAACCCCCCGGCGGCTCGCCCCCCGCATCAGCGCCGCCCAAGCCCCCGACTCAAACCCCGACGGCTCCGACGACGATGACCTCCACACCCTCGAACCCACCATCAAGCGACCCATCGCGACCCCCATCCCCAGCGCCTCCCGCACGGTCAAAAGAGCGAAAGCGACCACCACAGACCCTAAGAAGCAAACCAGCACAGCAAATAGCCTCGCAAGCGCAAGCGCATCCCACCGTGCCTCCCAGCCGTCGCCGCGGGACGCGCGCGAGCCGAGTGCGGCGTTCGACTCCACCTCCCGCCGGCGAAAGCGCCGCACCCTTTTGTCCGCCGAGGTGCACTCATCGCCGCTGTCGCGTCGGTCGGTCGTGGCGGCGTCGTCTGCGTCCCGGAGGAAGACGGCGGCGGTGGATGAGGCGACACGTACCCCTTCTAAGAATCCGCGGGAGAGGCCGCGTGCGGCTTCTCCTTCTGCGAATGATGATGATGATTCGGTGGATGAGCTGGCGTGAGTGGGGGAATGGTGGGGAGGAGAGGGGCTTGGATGGGAGGGGAGGGGGTGAGGGGTGCGGTGGTGGTGCTTATTCTTGCAACTTTCGTTTTTCTTTTCTTTCCTCTTCTGGCCCGTGTTGTGTCGTGCTCTTGCTGAACAGAAGGATGCTAGTGAATGGGTCTACTTGGAGAGAGCTTGGGTGCAGGGTGGAATAGACAGCGGGCTGGGTGGCGCGTCTCCAAGCTGAAGATGAACGTCCGTTAATAAGATTGAAGCCCACTCTGGCGGAGCAGTACCGCATCGATCGTTTGAGATATCCTCCGTCTCTTTGTGTTCGTTCTTAGTCAGCAGGTCGCCATAGGAGGCGTGAGAGGGATATCTTCTACACTGGTGCTTGCTCATCAAGCAATGCGACCATAGCAACAAAGACGAAGAAGTGACGGGGCTGATGGGTGTCAGAAATTAGTAGTCTAAATTAAGATAGAAACACAGTTGAGCTATAAAACAGGGCGTCGCTCTAGCTACTAAGCACGCACATCTACACAAAAAGCACATCTTTTCCCATGGACGCCTTTTTAGTATATCGAAACAGATTCTCCAGCTGCCTCCCCACACGCATTTTCCCCCCTTTCCCCCTGAGTTTCCCTAATGGACCTTTTTTAACTGCCAAGAGAGTGATAGACCTTCGGACCCGATCATAGGGGCTTGCCACCGACGAACTCGCTCCAGGTGCGAACCTCGCTGGGGATACCCTCCTTGCGGGGCAGCTTCTCGCTCATGCATTGGGCGAAGAGGAGAGCGGTCTGTGACACGAATTAGTATACCGAGCGGAGGAGGGATTGGAAAGAAATCAGCAAGCGCAACTTACCTTGGGCTCCATGAACAGGGGCACGCCAAAGTCGACAGCGTTCCGGCGCATCACGTAGTCCTCGTCCACCAAGGATTCGGCGCGGGACTTGGCCAGGTTGAAGACACCGCGGATATCGTACTTCTCGAACACCTCGCGCAGCGCGCGCTTGTCCTCCTTGGGGAATTCGATGACCTCGACCTTGACGGAGCTGTCCTTGGAAGTCTTCTCGAGGAAGTTCTTGACCTCGTTGTTGGCGGCGTAGAGCTTGTAGCCGAGAGGCTGGATGTAGTCCACGATGCCGGCGAGCTCGGGCATGGAGATGTCGCCGCCGAAGAGCAGACCCTCGCCCGGCTCCGGAACCCTGAAGTTCATCATAGACTGCACGGAAGTCCAGTAAGCCTCAACCAGATCCTTTCCGAAACAAGCCATCTCTCCCGTGCTGGACATCTCCACACCCAGGAAAGGATCGGCACCAGCAAGACGAGTCCAGGAGAACTGAGGGACCTTGGTCGCAACGTAGTCGCGCTTGGTAGCCATAAGGTCAACCGGCTCAGGAACATCCCTGCCGACAAGAGCCTTGGTGGCAACGTCAATGAAGTTGGTACCCAGGACCTTGCTAACGAAGGGGAAAGATCGGGACGCGCGGAGGTTACACTCGATAACCTTGAGTTGGGGCTCACCGCCCTCCGGGTCTTCGGCCTTGATGATTTGCATGTTGAACGGACCAGTGATGTTCCAAGCCTTCGCGACCTTCTCGGCGATCTCCTTGACGCGGTCGATGGTGCGCTGGTCAAGCTTAACAGGGGGCAGAACCAACGTTGCGTCACCAGAGTGAACACCGGCGTTTTCCACATGTTCACTGACGGCGTGGACGAGGAGCTTGCCATTGTGCGCAACGGAGTCAACATCGATCTCCTGCGCTCCCTCGATATATTGGGTAATAACGACAGGGTGGTCGGGAGACACATCGGCGGCGGCAGTAAGCTTCTCCTTGAGCTGATCCGGGGTACGGATGACGGTCATGGCAGCTCCGGAGAGAACGTAACTGGGACGGACAAGGACAGGATAACCAACGGATTCGGCGAACTTCTGAGCCTCTTCGAAAGATGTCAGCTCCTTCCAGGCCGGTTGATCCACGCCAATGGAGTCGAGGATCTGCGAGAACTTGTGGCGATCCTCGGCCTTGTCAATGTCCTTAGGATCAGTTCCAAGAACCTTAGCCTTTCCACTTTCCTGCAGCTTCAAGGCGATGTTTTGCGGCAACTGTCCACCGACAGAGACGACAACGCCGCTAGCGGTTTCCAGTTCGTAGATATCCATGACACGCTCATAGCTAAGCTCCTCGAAGTAGAGCTTATCAGCCACGTCGAAGTCTGTGCTGTAGGTCTCCGGGTTGTACTGCGTGAATGTCAGTATGCGTGTGGAAGGCTTAGATTCGAGATGCAACTTACGTTGATCATGACAGTCTTCTTGCCGAGCTTGTTGAGAGACATGGTGGCGTTAACAGCACACCAATCGAACTCAACCGAGCTACCAATACGGTAAACACCACTTCCAAGAACCACGATACCATGATCATCAAAGGTAACGTCGTGAGACGAGGCGTTGTAGGTCGTGTAGAGGTAGTTGGTATCAGCTGGGAACTCAGCCGCCAGAGTGTCGATCTTTTTGACCCAGGGCCGGATACCGAAGCTCTTCCTGCGAGCCCTGACCTCGTCCTCGGTGCTGTTGACGGCTTTGGCGATCTGCTTATCGGAGAACCCAAGCTTCTTCGCCTTCAGAATGATCTCCTTCTTCAAGCCGTAAAGGCTGCCGATGTCCTCAAGTTCCCACAAGCAGTTCACGATGTTCTGCAGCTTGTACAAGAACCACTTGTCGATCTTAGTCAGCTCATGGACACGGTCGACGGAGTAGCCCTCGTGAATCATCGCCTGACCAACAGCCAACCAGCGGCGATCGGTCGGGTTAGCCAGAGCATCGTCAAGGTTATCGAACTTGTCACCCTGGAATCCCAAGAACCTAGGGTCAACTTGGCGACAAGCCTTCTGGAAGGACTCTTCAAAAGTCCTACCAATAGCCATGACCTCACCAACGGACTTCATCGCACTACCGATGTCACGCTTGACGTGCTGGAACTTGCTCAGATCCCATCGGGGCATCTTGGTCACAATGTAATCCAGACTGGGCTCGAAGTTTGCCGTGGTAGTCTTAGTGACCGCATTAGGAAGTTCTGGCAAAGTGTGGCCGAGACCAATCTTAGCTGCGGTATACGCAAGAGGGTAACCGGTAGCCTTAGAGGCAAGCGCCGAAGACCTAGAAAGACGAGCATTCACTTCGATAACCCTGTAGTCGAGCCCATCAGGCTGAAGAGCATACTGGACATTGCACTCTCCAACCACGCCAAGATGACGAACGATCTTGATCGATGCAGAACGCAGCATGTGGTACTCTTCGTCGCTGAACGTCTGACTTGGGGACACGACGATACTGTCACCGGTGTGGACACCAAGAGGGTCGAAGTTCTCCATGTTGCACACCGTGATACAGTTGTCACTGGCGTCGCGGACAACTTCGTACTCCGCCTCTTTCCACCCTTTCAGGGACTTCTCAACGAGGATCTGCGGCGACAGCGTAAGAGACCTGGCGGACAGATTCCTCAGCTCCTCCGGGTTGTTCGCAAACCCAGAACCCAGACCACCCAGCGCATAAGCCGCACGAACAATGATGGGATACCCGACCTTGTCAGCTGCTTCCAATGCCTCATCCACAGTGCTTACAGCAATGGACTCAGCGATGGGGATGTTGATCTCGCCCAACGCCTTGGCAAAGAGGTCACGGTCTTCGCTGGTCTCAAGAGTCTTGATGCTTGTACCCAACACTTTCACGCCGTACCGCTCGAAAACGCCCATCTTTTCCAGACGAACACCGAGGTTGAGGGCGGTCTGGCCACCGAAGCTGAGGAAAATGCCGTCCGGCCTCTCCTTCTCGATAACATATGTAGCATATTCGGGGGTCACCGGAAGGTAGTAGATGTCGTCCGCAAGCACGTGGGACGTTTGGATAGTTGCGATGTTAGGGTTAAGCAAGACGGACCTGACGCCAGCCTCCTTCAATGCCTTGAGCGCTTGGGAACCTGGCCGTCTGTTAGCGGTGACTCAGACTTGCGCGACCGCGAAGGCGTACCTGAATAGTCGAACTCTCCTGCCTGGCCGATACTCAGACCGCCACTGCCGACGACGAGCACCTTCTTGACATCGACCAGGTTCCGGGCACCAGCGATGGCGCCGCTGTTGATATATGCTTTGGAATTCGGGGCTTCCTGTGTCGTATTCCGGGCGGTGCATGTAGCGGAAAAGGCACGGAGGTTACGATACGGCACCTTCGCCTCGGTCGGAGGCCGGCTGTAGAGGAGGGGAGACGCCGCGCTCCGGGAGAAGGACCTCAGGTTGACTGCTGGAGAAGGCCGACGGCATTGGTGAAGCAGCGTGGCCGTGCGGCGCGACAAGCGTCCGCAGAGAACCATTGTGAGGTATGTGCAGGTAGCGCTGCGATTCACACAGTGCAATTCACCTCGAGGAGCCTGTCCAGGAAGCCCTGAGCTGGTAGATGGCGTCGGTCACAGCTGTGCGCGCGAAAGTGTGGTGAGAAGAGGTGTCGAATGAGTCGTGAGTCTCGAAATTTGAGAGCAGCTGGCCGATAAGATAGGTGCCGACACCGGCTTGACGCGGGCCCCGGTACGGGGCCCCAAGAGATAGCCAAACACGGCAACACAAAATGTTTTTGGTAATATCAAGGCCGCTCACTGGGTCTATCCAAACAAGAGTCATAGATCGGCTCCGATTCATGGGCATTACTCGGCAATGCGAACACATTTTACAAGATGCTTGGTTGACGTGTGTGCCATTGGTATTTAGCACCCGTCTAAAATGATGAACGATCAAGGCTAGCTTCACGATGACTCTGAAGCGATCCGCACGCGATCTCATTTGTCCGGCTTACTCCTCCCGCCTATATTCCGTCGCATGGCATGGACTATTCTATTTCACTCCCAATCCGCAACTGATCTTTTCCCATCATCTCATCCTTTTTGCCTTGACTCAATGGTTGCAATGGACTTCTGTTGCGTAGGTGAGAATCCGTCGAAAAATATCAAAGGTAGCGAGAGTGACTCTTTGCTCGTGGTCGGCGTATCGCGGGCGGCGTGTATACCTACGGTAGTAACAACAAGCGGGGCCATCGGGAGAGTCACATCGTCGCCCGAAACCCTGGGGAATGGAGAGCCCTTCTCTCGGCTACCACCTACGCAATGACACACGGTACACCCTGCTCTCTACCCCAACCGCACTACGGCTTGTGGTCGACTCCGATCTCCACCAGCAACGCCCACTTGGAACGTGGCTATTGACGCTCGCTCAGAGTAGGAGTCACTGGCCGCGCATCAAGACCCTCCCGTGTGAGCAATACTCAATTTGCCGAAAGTTCTCCAAGGTCGGATTCTGGTTGATGAGATCGGAGGCCTGTCCAAAAGGATGGTTTCTGTTGCTGTCCTAGATGACGGTAGGGCGGACATCCGAAGGATCATCTCGCCGTCGTATTCTTGCTGGTTTGTGTCTTCTGCGCTTCTTGTTTGATTCTTGTTTTGTATTCCCGCGGCGTCTCCCTGGCTCGCACCGCCTCTTTCTCTCCGCGGGAACCCCACAGCCATCGGAACTTTGACCAGATCCCAGATCTCTCCAATAGCGGATTTCCGTCAAATTTCCACTGCCCTTTCGCCCTTTCTTCAGCTTCTTTTCTGGCTGCACGATATACGTCTTCGTATTTGCCAAACTCCATGCCCCATTTTGCTTCATATACGTCGGCCATCCCATGTTTCAGCATTTCAAGCCCAACATCTCTCCGAAAGAGACCCTTGCGGATGAACACCGTTGCCACGACCCTATCGTACTGATCTCGCCTGTATATATATGCGCGCACACGTTTGTGTAGGATGTAATCTCGAAGCCACTGAAGGGCGTCCTGGGCGAACGGCTGGCCTTCTTTGCCGAAGTGAGGGAGCTCGGGGGCGTCTATCCCAGCGATGCGAATATGTATCTACAGCGTTTCAAGTCAGTGTAAACGCCTACGGAGCTGTAGACGACATTGCCTACCGTATTATTCGCAAGTTCCCGAGGTTCTGTGGGTATCTTCCGCAACCAGCCCCATCCCGCAAGTCTACCGCCTGGTGTATGGAAGAGTCGAAAATTGTCACCGTCGCCGACGCTTGTGACGTATCCGAAGAGGCTCCGCTGACGGTAATATTGGGGTTTTATGTGGCTCGCATTGGGAATGCGACGTAGTCGGGACTTATAAACGCGATAGAGAGCAAGAGTTGTCCCAGTCAAGATCAACGAGAGGCCAATAGTCCTTGGATCGGTGTAGTGAGACCAGTCGTCGGCGTCCAACACATCCGCCCAGGATCTCGCGGAGCGATCCTTGTTATCATACTTTTCGGAAGTACTCGATGACCATGGCCAACTCATCGTAGGCTGGGAGTGTTGCGGTTGAGTAAGTATGGTGGTGATGATCGTATCCAAACCAAACCTCCGAAAACCGCAAGGCAACGTTGACCCCACGCTTAACTAGACCCTTTGCCGAAGCCCCGAACAGCACGTTGAGTGCCAAGAGCCCATATCAACAACTTGTGAATCGTGATATAGACGCTCTGTACTGACTACGGGATGCAACCCAGCTACTGACATCGAAATAATAGAATATATTCCCAGTCCAATACCTTCGAGCTTAGTTCTATGTGTGACTGACAACCTCGGCCAGTCGAGTAGGATGTCGCGCTATCTACGTACAGAAGGACATTCTTCTCGGATGGTGCACGACAACCTTGATGTAATCTTCAAGTGTAGTCGAACATTGGCGTGGTCCTTCCCAGGTCTTGAGGGTCATTGAGTGCCTCGTCCTGTGTTCAACCCTGGACCCTGAAAGTACGGCCACTTGCGGTCTTCCGCTCCTTCTCTTCCGTGTCAGGCCTTGCCCGGCGCAACACTTGAAGGAAATCTGCAGTTCGCCTCCGCATTCGGGAGTGGATGTAGGCCTTTTATAAATCAGTACACAGTTACTGATACAGCACCATTTCAGCACTAACCTTCGAGGCCTTAATGTGGTAATGGAAATAGTCACGGAAAGTCTGGATATGGGAAATGACTTCGTATCTTCTCTGCAGAGTCAAGTGCCTTGGGAAGAGAACTACTTCGATTAGCAAATAGGCAAGCTACGCATGAAAGCTGCTTACCAAATGTAATATAGCCCACGTCATCACTTGTGGAGGTAGACACTCCAGGGACACCTTGGAGTTCAAGTGGAGGATCATGGCGGAAGAGAACTTGTGGGGCATTCTGGATGGCTCTTCTCCGCGCATCCACAAATTCCTGGAATAGACATCGATCAGAGGTCGCCTATCCAACGGAGAATGTGCACTCACCTGAAGGAACACCTTTCCGAAGATGCGGTCCGTTTCCTCCCGAAATACTGTACTGAAGATGACTGTGACACGGTCGTGGCTCGCTTTGATGTATATGGCTTCCTCGTCCCTGTAATGTATCGCCCTCATCTCTCCACCTTCACGTACCCCTTGCGGTGCCGACTCCGACGTGTATTTAGATGCTTCCTCCGCTAGTGCTGCAAACTCGTCGAAGGCTTGCTCAAAAGGGGCTGCCATGGCGTTTCTCTTCAATAGCGAGATGCGTCGGATGAGATCATCGCGGGCATCTAGATCGAATCATCAGAAACCACGGGTTGGTGTAAAAGGCAGGGGAGTCCTTCCTACCTTGCTCTGCCGGAAGGTCCTCCAAGTCTACCTGGACAGAGAAGTCATAGCCCTGTTCCGGGGCGATGATGTAGGGACCATATTCACGCTCAAGCACTGACTGTGCGCCATACTTGACCAGCTCATTGAAGCATTTGACAGATATGGAGACTACTATCTTGGTCTTCGCTTCAGGAGTGGAGATGTGGAAGGTTACCCCATCGAAATCGGAGACAACCTGATCAATTGACACCGGGGAAGCTCTGCGGGATCATTTAGTACGCGGAGTTTAGACGGAAGGGGGTAGTGGAGCGATCGTACCCTGGCGCAAACCGGTCTCTGAGGATAGATTCTAAGAGAACGTTCTGATAGTCTAGAAGCAACATGTTGGATGGGCTGGACGAAGGGCACGCAGCAGCGCGGTGGGAGTGGCAGCAATACGGCAGCTGTTGTTGTATGTCGTGGTGGTACTCAAACGTACGGCGGTACGTATGCGGACGAGTAGCTCCGAGGCTCGCCAAGAAAACGTGGGGTTTAGCCCTATCGGTAGCTCCAAAAAAAGTTCTGGGAGGTCTGCGGTGCACCTTCGCCGTTCTTCGCCGCACTGTCCGATAGAGAAGATGGTCAAATCATATAGGTACAGTGTCTTCTCGCAGAAGTGTTTGAACTATGCGCTGACCGTAACAGCAAGTATGAGTTTTCTCAGGCTTTTGGCGTCGTTACCTCCGCCACCGCGAACGTGATATGGGCGCCGGATAGCGCTCCTAGCAGAACCGATGCAGATACTTCTGGAGCAGGGCGCGCCTACGTCGGAGCAAACGAAGAGGTTTTATGCTGGGATGTTAAGAAGGGCGAGTTGTTGGGCAGATGGCGCGACGAGCGCTGCAGTGCTGAAGTGACTGCGATAACACGCAGTCATGTGGATGCCGATATATTCGCGGTTGGGTATGCACAATGGCTTAATACTCTCCTTGTTCACGACATGGTCTTTTTCTGACTCCAATAGGCATGCGGATGGGAGCATTCGTGTATGGGATTCCCGGATTGCTACAGTAATCATCAGCTTCAGCGGCCACAAGTCAGCGATCACCACCCTTATGTTCGACGCTTCCGGCACCCGGTTGGCCAGTGGTTCTCGGGATACAGACATCGTTATCTGGGACTTAGTAGCAGAGACCGGATTATTCAAGCTTCGGGGGCACAAAGATCAAGTGACCGCCTTGCAGTTCATCAGTACGAACCAAGCAGTGGAGACTGAAGATGGCGCAGCTGCCGCCCAGGTGGAGGCTACTACCGGCCAACGCTTTCTAATGTCTGCTGGCAAGGACGCTTTGGTCAAGATATGGGATATCGAATTACAACACTGCATAGAAACACATGTGGCACAGACAAACGGGGAATGCTGGGCCATGGGCGTATCATCTGACAGCAACTGCTGTATCACGGCCGGTAACGATGGAGAACTCAAGGTTTGGTCCGTAGACACACAAGGTCTGCGAAAGCGAGCGGAAGAGATTGGTGAATCGGTCGACAACAATTACCTCCGCGACATGGGCGTTCTATATCGGCAGAGCAAGGACCGGACGATAGGGATCACTTTCCACCCTCGCGCGGACTACATTGCTTTCCATGGATCTGAGAAGTCGGTAGAGGTATGGCGGATGAGAAGTGAAGCGGAGGTGCAGAAAGCATTGGCCAGGAAACGTAAGAGGAGAAAGGAGAAAGCTCAAGACGGTGATAGCAAGGAGGTGGACGCCGCGGGTGATGTCTCGACAGCAACAGTCACAGACATATTCGTGCAGCACTCTATCGTGCGGACGGGAGGGAAGGTTCGGTCGGTATCGTGGATGGAAAGCAAGGTCTCGAAGACGTTGCTCCTGCTCGCTGCAACTACGAACAACCTCATTGAATCGTACAGCGTCCTTCCGAAAGAGAAGATCCAGAAAGCGAGGGATGAGGCTCCCGAGTACAACAAAACCTATTCAGTTGAGCTTCCGGGTCACAGAGCCGACATTCGAGCCGTTGCGCTTAGCTCCGATGACCGTATGCTTGCTTCGGCCTCAAATGGAAGTCTGAAGATCTGGAATCTGCGGACACAGGCATGCTTACGGACTCTGGAATGTGGGTATGCGCTTTGCTGCGCATTCCTTCCAGGTGACAAGATGGTCCTGGTAGGAACGAAGTCTGGGGAGCTGGAGCTGTTTGACATTGCCTCTTCTGCCTTGGTTGAGAAGATACCCGCCCATGAAGGTGGCGTCTGGACTCTACAAGTGCATCCCGACGGACGTTCAGCCGTGACTGGAAGTGCTGACAAGACTGTGAAGTTCTGGAACTTCGAGATCGTTCAGGATGAGATTCCCGGGACGAAGCGCACTGTTCCGCGTCTTAGCTTAGTCCATTCGCGGACACTTAAGCTCAACGACGACGTGCTGAACGTATGCTTCTCCCCAGACTCGCGCTTACTTGCAGTGTCCACTCTGGATAATACGGTCAAAGTCTTCTTTGTCGACTCCCTGAAGTTGTTCCTCAACCTCTACGGCCACAAACTCCCTGTCCTCAACATGTCAATCTCATCCGACAGTAAACTCATCGCGACCTGTAGTGCGGACAAGAACATCCGTCTGTGGGGCCTGGACTTTGGCGATTGTCACAAAGCCTTCTTCGCCCACAACGACAGCATCATGCAGGTATCCTTCATCCCGCATCCCGTCAACCGAGAGGACGCGCATTTCTTCTTCAGCGCGAGCAAAGACCGGGTGATCAAGACATGGGATGGCGACAAGTTCGAGCAGATCCAAAAGATCGAGGGCCATCATGGCGAAATTTGGGCCATGGCCGTCGGTCGCACCGGCGACTTCTTCGTCACCGCCTCGCACGACAAGAGCATCCGGGTCTGGAACCTGTCGGACGAGCCCATCTTCCTTGAGGAAGAGCGCGAGCGCGAACTCGAGGAGCTCTACGAGTCCACCCTGACGGCCTCCCTGGACGCGGACAACGGCGAGGCTGGCGAACAGGGAGACGTCGTCTCAGCCTCGCGCCAAACCATCGCATCATTGACGGCGGGCGAGCGCATCGCCGAGGCGCTCGAGCTGGGCATGGCGGACCTCGAGATCGTGCAGGCCTGGCGCGCCCGGAAGCAGCAGAATCCTAACCTCGCCCCGCCCCAGCGCGACCCGGTCTTCCTCGCCCTCGGTAGCATCAGCGCCGAGCGCTACGTGCTCAACGTACTGGAGAAGATCCCCGCTTCTCAGCTGCAGGACGCCCTGCTGGTGCTGTCCTTCTCGACGCTGCCCTCACTTTTCGCCTTCCTCTCCATCTGGATCCGCCGCCGTTGGAACATCCCCCTCGTCTGCCGCGTTCTCTTCTTCATCCTCAAAACTCATCAGAAGCAGATAGTCGCGAGCCGGCAATTGAAGACGACGCTGGAGGAGATGCGGTTCGATCTGCGACGGACGCTGGAAAGCATGAAGGACACTTACGGCTTCAACGTGGCCGGTCTGCGCTTTATCAGCGAGCGCGCCGCCGGCAACAACGTAGCGAGGATCGAGGACGTAGAAGAAGAAGCTCCTGTAGCTGGGTCCAAGAAGAAGCGTGCGTTCGTCGAGGTAGCCTAGGAAGGCTCTGTGCAGTGTTGTTCAAAAGTTATAATGGAGTCACGGGGTTTGCGCAAACGTCAGAAAGGGTGTTTTAGGATATATCCGATTTTTGTATAGTTAACTGTTTGATAGCATCCTCTCCATTGGGTAGAGGCGCTCGGAATCTACGAAAACTCTACCTCTCAGTTCAGCAGCCGAGTTTCCTGACCCTGAGAAGACGAGTCGAGCTATTACTTCGTAAAATATTGGTCTATTCGCCGGAGTCGGGTTCGCCTTGAAACCGTCCGTAGCAGCCTTGATCTGCTCAAAATCTGCATGATATATTGCCCTAGAAACGCCCACGCCCATGCCTGACACAACGTCCCGCCTGAGCAATTCGCTGTGAAGAGATCGTTGCCTTCTGATCTCGTACTGTTCATCAAACCCGCACGCCAGCTAGGCACTGGCACCGTCCCATTCTGCATAATAATGGATGTATGAAGCCGGCAAGGATAGCAAAGAAATGAGTAAAGATAGCAGCCCGGCTCTTCAAGAAAACTTCCACCTGTTGCCGCAATTCATGCACTCGCAGAACGTCGTCATCGGTTCATCTGCACTTCTCGTCTGGGCTTGGGTGTAGCTGACCTTCTTCTGGCCGCACTTGCCGCACTGCAGGCTTGAACTGATACTCTTCTCTTCCTGTGCCGCCATGGCCTTGTCCATGTTCTCCTTCTCAAGCCGTGCATCCTCCGCGCGTCTCTCCTCCGACTTCATCTCTTCGTGCGTCATGACCACGAAGCGCTTGGGCAAGACCTCTCCGGAAAGTACCCGCTGGCGCAGTTGGGGATTTGACTTGTTCTTCAGGTTCTGGTACAACGAGCGCATCTTGTTCTTGTACTCGCTGGAAGTCTCGGGCTGGTAGACATTAAAAGCCGCCAGCTCTACTTCGCGTGCCACCTTCAGGATCTCATCGGGGACTTAACGTTTATCGGTTAGATTGTGCACACCAAAAAAAACAAAAGAAGTGTGTTGCCTACGCTCTTCTGACATGAACGCCAAGCCGTCATACATCAGCTTGACGCAGTTGTCTCGAATGGTGATGCCCGTCGCTTCGCAGTTCACATTGTCCGTCTTATGATTGCGCTTCTCCGGGGGGACGTTGTGCTTCGCCTTGGGCTTCGGCGTCTGGTTTCCTGTGGCCGGAGTCTGGCTCCCTGCTGCCGACGGCGCCGGTGAGGCAGTCCCGTTCGCGGATTTC
This sequence comes from Myrmaecium sp. VS I D KN 1, assembly GCA_019775845.1. Classification (NCBI taxonomy): domain Eukaryota; kingdom Fungi; phylum Ascomycota; class Dothideomycetes; order Valsariales; family Valsariaceae; genus Myrmaecium; species Myrmaecium sp. VS I D KN 1. The sequence goes on along the minus strand of JADQAV010000010.1, from coordinate 555,489 downwards.
GGCGTCGAAGCGCCCTTCCCACCAGCCCGCTTAACGTCACCACGCCACTTCGCTACCAGCTCCGCTGCCACCTTTGCGACTTCCGGATCCCTATGCTGCTTGAACTTGTTCACGGTCGCGCCGATCCGGGTGGATCGCAAGAGATCTTCCGTGGCAACCACGCCTTTCTTAAGGTCGTTGAGGATCTTGATCACGTTCGCGGACGGCTCGCCCTGGAAGGACTTGGTCAGAGCCTTGCCATGTACTTCGACCTCTTTGGCGTTCATGTTCGCGATGGAACACACGTGCGACACGGTAGCAGGACGGTCGTAGTAGGGTTTCGGGGTCGCTGGCGGCGATTGACAGTGGATAAGGCACGAAGTGGGTGGTGAAGGTCGTTTGTCTTGTAGTCGATGATGGACGGTTGTCAAAGCACGGATTCTGCCACCAGACACCGCCTTCGCGACGTCCCTTTGTCGAGACATCGCCGGAACCAGCATGCAAGGATGATACGGAGCACATCTCTGCGGCTTCCTACTACTACCTAACTACCAAACATCTATTCTCATCCTGGGGTCAGGCAATGGCTGAGAACGCCTCCTTGGCTGCGGCCGCAGCAAACTCAAACTCCGACGCCTCGCGCGGCGTACCTTATTATGAGAAGCTGCGACGCGACTTGCGCGAGACGCTGGCCCGGAAGCGTCAAATAGATCAGGCATTGGTGCGTATCATGGCAATCACGACAAGATGCGGTTGTGTGGCTGACGCGCTGGAGAACTAGGCAGCATTGGACGACCAGATATACAAGTTCGAGACCTCATACTTGGAGGAGACGAGTGCAGGCAACATCATCAAGGGATTTGACAATTACATCAAAGGTTCAGCTGGCATATCAGGAGGCGCGACAGGCGGAGGGTCATCTGCGCGTCGAAAAGCTACGATCAGCGACGCTGATAGGATATTCAGCCGAAGCTCGGCGAGCTTTATGAAAGTACGCAATACACCTTGTAAACGCGTCGCTGTCAGAAACAGCATGTACTTACGAGCGCAAGCAGGACTCTTCCACCGCCCCATCAGCAGGCACCACTCCGTCCCATGCTCCCACCCCTACGTCGACCTTCGCCAGCGCACGAGAAAGCAACCATCCGACGCCCGGCAGCAGTAGTACGACGAGCAAAGCGACATCGAGCAAGAAGAAGAAGGCAGCGGCAATGGCAGACAAAGATGACGAAGACACAGACAGCAAACCAGCCAAGCGAGGGAAGATAACGTATGGCCGAGAGTGAGATGGGACCTGGCAGAGCCAATCTAGAAGAGCTCCCCGGGGAAAAGGGAGGATGCGGTTTGCCTATCTGGAAAACAGCAGCAGCGTGATTGACATCCCGGCATGACAAACCTCCTATCGGGATGAGGCAAGAGATAGGGCAAAGCCAACCGTCACCCTACGTCGCCGAGAAAAGCCCACAACCATCCCACGTGGGTGTCGTAGGCGGCCGGTTCGTGCAACAATGCGAACCCACGATATGGCAGGCGTGCAGTGGAGGACAAGCATTGACGGTCTCCCGCCCTTGGGTCGAAAAAGCAGGGGGGGAGGGGGCTCCACACCTCCCACCGCCGATCTTTTCGCAGACAAATCCGGCCGAATAGGACAGTGGTTGCGAAAAAAAGGGGATGAAGGGCGAAAGCAATGACCATTTCCATGTGTCCGGCCGATCGACCAGCACACATCAAGGTACTCGAAAGAAAGCACCATAGCCCAAAATGAGCAACTGCTCACACGGCGATTCCCGTCTGGTCGCCCGGGAGCTTGGCTCCTGTCGTCGTGACCTTTTCTCTTGGGAGGATGAGGCTGCAGGAAGGAGGGAGAAGGAGGGATGCAGGAAGGGCCATCGGCTCCCTCCGGTCATTTTCGCACGGGAACATCTGGCCATGGATCAAAAGGGTTTTGCGTGCGCGCGGGAAGTCGACAAGCAAAACATTAAAGCAGTTAGACCGGAAAGACCACCTCCTTGGTGAGGTCTTGTTCGGGCCGAGATTCCTCCTGCCTGAAGGCCTTTTGGAAGCCAAAGGTGCTCGTTACCCCCTTTCTGTTGTCTGTTTGTGTTAGTACGTGATGATTTAGTACGTACATAGATGAAATCGGTGTATCCTCAGCACTATGTCAATTTCGTCCGTAGCAGAGAATCGGCATCGGAGGGTGCTCCGGCCACGGATGTTTGTTTTGTACAGCGAAGAAGGATGGAATGTGGTGATATCATCTCCTGGCCGTGTTGTGTGCTGCATTTCTTTGTAGGTTTGAGCGTGTGCGCGCGCATAGCATGATATCGACCGTCTTCTTTTCTCGTCTCTCCATCTTGTCGTCATGGGATCCAGGAAGAGGGGGGAGGAAGCGGGCTCTTCCCTCCTTCCCTCCCTCTCTTTCCCTCCGCGGTAGCCTCGTCGCTGTCAATTCCTCTCGTTCACATGGATGTATGTACGTGCCAGGTGAGAGAGGAAAAAAAGGGTGCAATGCAAAGGCAAGGCAAGGCAAAGGCAAGGCTAAGAAGGTCCAACGCATGCACGCAAGCGCACGCACACCACGCACACACACAGGCACGCACGCACGCAGGGACGTAGGCTGACAGCGCCATGGCCCGCAAGGCTCACTCCCGCCCGAGCACAACGCGGACAGACCAGACAGACAAACAAACAGACATGAGGCGACCCGCTTCTTTTCTTCCCTCCCTCCTTCCGCTCACGCGCGCACGTGAAGGAACAGGGAAGAGAGAGAGGAGAGGAAGAGGGAAAAAGGGTGCAAATGATGCGACGGTTAGATGGAAAGGAAAAGCGGGGACTGCAAACCGCCAAGCTTTGCACAGCCTCCCTCTTCTCTCTTGCTCTCTTTCTGTTCTCTTTCTCCGCTTGCTGGGTGGGATCGGTGGGCGGGGTGTGCGCAGGAGGAGAAGGAGGAGGAGGAAGGATGGTGGAGGGGGATATCAAGCACCGTCGGGTAGGTCCTAGCACCAAGCACCAAGCACCAAGCACCAAGCACTTGCACCAGCAATTGGATTCCGATGAAGGCACGTCCCCCGTCTTCTTCATATGCTTCTTCCTCTCCTCCTCCTTCTTCTCCTCCTCCACATCCACCTTCCTCTCTCATACCAGCGAAATCGGCATCCCAGGTGGGTGGATAGGGGGAAGGGGATCCACCGACCCTCCGCTTTTTTCTTTCCCTCCGGTCTTCGAGAACGCGTGGCCCCCCGTTCCAGAATACGAGACGAGACGAGACGTTGATAGAGGGATTATGGGGATGTCAAGGCGTTGACGCTGACGGAGAAAGGGGAAGATGTGAAGTCTGGTAGGTAGGTCGTAGTGTGGTGGGGTATGTGGGGGGAAGAGAAGGGGGGGTTTGGCTTGAGAGAGAAGAGGAGAGGCTACTCTAGCACGAGATGAAAGAGAGAAAACGTGCTCACACGTGCGTGCACCAGCAGGGGGGGTGGGGGTGAAGAAGAAGAATCGCGTGCTCTGGCTTTTCATCATGTTGGTCTCTCTGGTTGCGCCGCTAGGAGCAACATAAGGGATGAATGCCTGGGGAGGTCCGGTACGTAGTAGGTATCTGGGTAGATAACAGTAGGTGAGGTACCACATGGTGGTGGTGAGTAGTAGTACGGCAACGTCTACTTTAGCGTGAAGAGTGGATGGTGGAGTCTCCATCCGGAACCAGCAAACAAGCCATCGAACAAGGATGTGAGAATACCACATCCATAAAATCCCTCCCTTTCCTCCATCGCCGGGAGGCCAAACGAAAAGAAAGAAAAAAGAGGGTCCCTCCGCCAGACAGGAAGGAAAAAAACGTGCTCTTTTCAGAAGGTGGGGAGTGGGGTGGAAAGAAAGAGGAGAGAGATTTCATATCTGAAACATGCGAAGGGAGGTTATTTAATCAGATCCATTATTCTTTCGTTGTTTTTTCCCGGGTGACACCTTAGTGAAGATGGGAGGTTGGTCGGGGTATGCCTGCTTGTATGCGGAAGAGATGAGGAAGGCTGTGGCCGCTAGCGTGGGGGGGGCTTCTCGACCTCATCTACTACCCTTTATGTTGCTTTGGTCCGAAAGGGTGGGGTCTTGGAAAAGGGATTGGGAGGAAGAAGGGGGAGTAGATAGAAGTTTGACAGGTGAGTTGAGCAGAGAGAGGTTGAACAGTCAACGTCATCGTATACATATGTATATCTTCGAGTTACGAGGCTGCCCATAGCTTATTGTTATATTGCCTTGCCTCTCTTAAGTCGGGAGTTCGTACGTCGAGGGGCAATGCATCCTGCACACATGGGAGAGACGAAACTCAGAGAGGTACAGTACTACGACATATGTGAATGGTCCAGGACCTCAAGGAGATCCTCTCCGGGCAGACATCTGAATTCAGCCTTCATCAAGGCAAGGCTGCGCCCGCGAGGGGGGACATGATGAGATGGATGATACACCACTACCACTGCTCTATATCGGCGACATCGAACACGAGAATGTATCAGATATTGATTGCTTGCTTGCTCAGCAGCAGTAGCAGCAGTAGGAAGAGGACAGCCTTCCTACAGTACGTATATTCCATGTGTACGGAGTACGGTGAACCCACCTACGTATGCCCAGCCCTCTGCCGCGCGGAGAGAGAGCGCTTTTTCCTTCCCACGGGCGAAGAATCTGAAACACGCTGTCTGCGGGGTGGCTCCCCGCCAACGCCAACGCTAGCGCTAGCAGCTTGCGCCAACCTCTGCCACACCCTCTCACTAACCACCTCAATTCCCCCACTAACCGACAGCTTTCCCTTTCTCCGCCGTCATCCATCATCTCCATTATCTTCATCATTCTTGTGTTCGCTCACTCACTCACTGTGGATTGTCTCTTTACTACTCTGCGAAAAGAGAAAAAAAGGGGGCAAGTGGATTGGTGAGCTGGGGGAAGTTGAGATGAGCGAGGAGAATTCAATGACGACGGAAAAAGCCAGGACACCATAACACCCCCACAGACCCCCACATCCACCTCCAATGAGTTCATCGCGTTTTTTTTTTTTCTGTGCTTGCCTTTCCACCGCCCTGGCAACTTCACAATTCATGGAACTACCGTTATCGTCATCGTTTACGGTCGTGGTCATTGTGTTTGATGTTGTCTAGGAGTACGTGTTCCTCCTCCAACCCGCCATGCCATTACCAAGGAGAATGGAATCAGCAAGGAGAGAGAGTAGTTGACGAGCCAGGTAACAGCCTGTTTGGCGAGCCGGCCGGGAAGCACTCGCGCTCGGGATGCCGTCGGGTCCCTGGCAGTAGTACGTACCCTGTAACCGAATGTACTGCAAGTGAGGTACTCCCGGGCAGACCCGGGTACGTTTCGGTAGCTTGTAGGCAGTCCTGGGCCGTTCCGGATTTCCTCCTGCTTTACCCGGGCACCAGGTCTCTTTCTCCTACTCCTCCGTCTATGTAGGAGTCCTCTCTTTCTCTCAGGACGTGCGTGTTCGCGACGGGCTTGGCTGACTGGCTTCGCTTGGCTTTTGGTGGCGGAAGCTCTTGTGTTATAGGCGAATCGCATTCGCTATGCCGGTTTGACGGAAGGATTTCGCGGAGGGTGGATGGGAAAGCATGGGAATGCAAGCCCTCTGATTCCTTCCCATGAATGTAAGGCCGCCTCAGCGCCAGACAACCGCAGGGCGTTCGACACCATCTTCTTCTCCTTCTCCTCCTTCTCTTTCATTTCCCGCCCGCATGGCGGAGGCTCTCTGGCGCTGGTTGTCGCCGTGTAAATACTCTCGGAGGGGAGGTACAATGCCTACCATCCCAACCCATGCAGATGCAGATGCATTCAAGGAAGGAGGCGCACGCACCCCCGCTGCACCCTGCATGTGCATGCGCGTGTGCGCCTTCCGGCAGGGCAACGAGATTTGTCACGAAGAAAGAAAAAGCGCGAGCGAGGGGCCGGAGGAGTACCTAGTACACACTCATGCGTACCTTAGGCCGCCGCTACTGTGCGGACCTCTCATGCCTTGGGCAGAAAAGCCGTTGGAGCAATTGCTGCTTCAGGAAAGGGGAAAGAAGGCCTCGGACACGCTTTTGGGGGAAAAGTGAGTGGATGCGACAGCGCTGGGCTTGAGGTCCCAAGCCGTTCTGGGTTGCGCGCACCCGTTTTCGCCGCCGTCACACGCGGAGGGAGATGGCTGATGTTGTTGCTGATGTTGTTGCTGGCCATCGAGGTACTGTTTACGGCTGCTAGAAGCCCCGGGCTAGGCACATGTTTGCGTGCGGTTGCAGTGGTGCATCTGCATCCGCATCCGCATCCGCATCTGCATCGGCACCGGATGGAGTGCGGTGGAGTGGAGTGCAGCAAGCACGAGAGAGATCCCCGTTTGTGGGGGAAGTGCCGAGTGCGCGCCGGGCGGCCTCTTCCAGCGCCGAAATTCCACGCAGTTGGTTTCGCCCTGCCCTGCACCGCGCAACCTTTGGGCTTCAAGAGCATGAGCTGTGACGACATCGGCACCCCCATCTCCCCTCCTTCTCCTCGAGCTCACTGCAGTGGCACGCGCGCCTCACAGCCTGGCCGGCAACCTGTCGAGACCGCATGCCCCAACCACAACAACCCTCAGGAACCTCAGCTATCATGAGATTGGAGGGCCGAAGCGCGGACCTGACTTGACCTCAGTTATTGGAGGTTCTTCACTTCATGCGCTGACGTCTTGACGAAAGAACCCCCTCTCCCTCAACCCTTCTCCTTCTCACCCTCCTCTCCTGCCCCTACACGCGCAGCATGACGCCATTATCGAGCGTGCTGTCCGGCCCTGCCCCTGTTCCTCGGAGGTGCACGCCAACGCAAACCCTCTGCGGTCATGTTTGACGTCGCCTGCGGAATCAACGCCCTATTCCCCGCCGTTTGCTCATGCCCTTCTCAACCCTGTGCCATCAATTAAGCGGCGACTGAAAAGCTTCTTTTTTCTTCTCGGCCGACGGTCTTCTGCATGTGCACACCAGCAGTCGTGAGCACGCCGAAGCCGAAGCCCAGGTATGGTGCGGACAGAGAAGGGGGAACGTGCCCACATCAGACCGCACAGCATGCTCCTCCATAGGAGTACCAATGTGGCTTGGTTCACCTCGATCTGATAACCATGCATACCAATGGTTGAATATGCTTGAGCGGCTAAAGTCAAGTAGCTTCGGCATTGACCATTCATGGGCTTGCCCTCACGTAATTTACCACCGGCTACCTACTACCCTCGAGCGTTCGTTGCCGCTAGCTACTGCGATCAACACCCCGAGGAAAAGCAGGATAAGGATTTTAGGAGCCGAGCTTGGCTTTGCAAATCCCCCTCGTCTCCGGCAGTCGTACCCCAATCCCGACTCGGAGCGTTGGAAACCATAATCTGGGCGAGAAGGGTTTCGTTTTGCCGAGCAGCCCTGTTCCCCGATCTCGCCCGGCTGCGTGGATAGATATTGTTATGGCCAGCCTCGGGCAACACTCGCCCGGCCCGGCTGGCGGACTGCTCGGTGCCGGTTCCTAGCTGAACAGCAGAGAGCGGCTCGGGTTGCACCTAGCTCTCTCCTCACACGGAGCGAATGAGGCCTGTGATGAAAAGTTCCATTGGCCGGAGTGCCGAAATCTCACCGCCTCTCCCGACACCCGCGGGATGACTTGCTGAATTCTGGGCAGGATGTTAAATGGAGGAAAGGGCATTTAGCCCACATTGCGCGAACGGTCCGACGAGGCAGAGACAGCACCTCATTATCAGGCGGCAGCATAGGCCGTCGAGGAGAGAGAGTCAGAGAGCGTGAAATTGCATGACATGGGCATGAGTGCGCGATGGAAAAGGAGCTCTTGAAAGAATGACGCCCTTGTATGGACCCCTGGCGGAGTTGAGATTGGAAGGTCACCTTCCGGTTGCTAATGTCCCCGCCCGTCGTGACGGTGGAGCGCGGAGAAAGGGTACAGCCAACCTCGTCGCAGGAGGAAAAAGTCGGCTGGATGAGGAACCTAGCTCGACGATCAAACATTGACGAGATGCGCCAAAGAGAGCAGCCTGTAGGAGCCGCTAGGGTGGAGAGAAAGCTGGGAGCGCTGTGCTGGATGTGCGATGATGGCTCTGCGGGAATTTGTTGCTGGTTTCCCGCCTGGGGGGTGAGTGGGGAGAGGGGGGGGCAATGACGGGCTTTGGTATGCCAACCTCGCGCCCCGTGCGCGCCATCTCGAGGACCCGCTGTTGTTACCACCTCACGCCCATTCTCGCACCCGCGTGGGCGCCGCAGCCGGGTGAACAGTCCGCTGACAGGTTCGGGAGAAGGGTTTGATGGGTAAACCGTGGCGGCGCGGGAAGGGGGAAACCACGGAAAGGGGCGGTTTCACGTACGCAGATTTGGGAGGGAGGAAAAAAGGGGAGAAGGCTATGGGACGGCAACGGGAGCGTCAATGCCAGATCGCAACGCCCCTCCAGCGCCTCACCCATTAGCTGCGTTCCTCTTCCCGCTGGGCGGAGGGGGGGTGTCCGGGCGGTAACTTCATGGTGCCCAGGTACCTACCTTCACTGCCTTCAGTTACCTCTACCACGGCGAGACTTTCCACCATCAGCGACCGCTCACTGACCGTTTTTCTCGTGAGCTTTTCGCCTGCTACTGGGGGCCGGCCTCCCCCGCAGCGATTGCTCGCCCCGTCGCAGACAGGTTATTAGCGTAGTCTGTCCATGTGCAGAGCTGCACGGGCTCAATGCTCTTCGACCGCACCACCCAGCAGCCCTGATCTCATTTTCTATTCTCTCTCTCTCTCTCGAACCCAACCCAGCGGAGAATATAATTCAGAGAGAAAAAGCAAGGCGGCCACTGCGCGCGCCGGGCGGAGACGCACGATGGTGCTAACGTTAGCTACGAAGCTAGAAAGCTAGCAAGCCAGCTAGCGTTGCTGGCTGGGGTGGGGATGCTCTTTCTTCTTTTCTTCCCTCTCCCCCCAAGCTCCCGCAGGCTTTCGGCGCCGCTTTTGCAGATTGCGGAAAGATGGGGGGCCACCGCCCGGCCCCGCTACGCCGCAACGGGGTGTGCCCTCTGACCGGGAGCGGACTAGCCTGGGCGCCCCGTTCCCTCTTCGGTCTGTGGTGTGGACGGGATTGGAGAGGACCTTCTCTCTCACTAACCTCACCTCTCCCTCCGCCTGCCGCCGCTGATGATTCGCCCGCTCTCACATTTTCCATCACCACCACCTGCGCAACGTCCGCTTTACGCCCGACCGATTTCGCGCTCTCTCTTTTGTTTCCGTCGTCTGCTAGCTGGGTTGAATAACATCCATACTCGAGCTACTAGCTAATGTACCTGCGCACGTTTTTCCTCTTATCGATGGCATATGGGGTTGTGTTCAATTCCTCTTTCTCCCGTTCTCAGTGTGTATGGTCTCCGTCCCTTCCACCACCGTCACCACTACTATCACTGCTACTGATGCCCTTTTCAAGATTATAGCTACTACCATTGGCGGACATAACTCGCCTGATCTGTTCTATTGATTTTTTCTTCTCTTGTCATTTTTCTTAAGAATTTCCTTAGACTGCAGCGCATGGGGAAATGGGATCGTGAGGCTGATGGTGACGGTGATGGTGGAGAGGTGGACCTACCGTACGTACTAAACCTATTTGTCCTTTAGTCCTGTGTGGTATGTACACACCCTCACACCCTCATCACTGAACCTCAGCGTTTGCAGGAGAAAGAGAGAGAGATGATTATTTAACTTGCATAAGGTCGAATGCTTCGCTCATTCGTTCTTCTCCGTCGGGCTCCGGAGTTCGAGAGAGAGAGAGGGAGAAAGAGAGAGGCGGGGTGCCGAGTGATTCCATTATTAGGTCAGGCAGGTACCTTCCTGTACATGAGGCACCTTGCATGTACGAGAGGTACTAGGACGGGTCGGTCAAGGTCGTAAGTACCTAAGGTACAGCACATACCTAGCTCGATAGCTACATAGCACATGTAGTTAGCCGCTGTCAGCGCTGGCAAGGCAGTGAGAGCGCGGAGACGTGAGATTGGGAATATTGTTCACGCTTATTACCTACTACAGTACTCCGGAGTACCTATGTAGGTATCTTGCCCATGGAGAATCGAAAGGAGGGCTGTACGGAATGTACAGCAATCCATCTCTCATCCACCCGCACTCACACACCCTCCCCCCTAACCAAACCATACCAAAGAACACAACGTTCGGGCCAGTCAGAGCTAAGCACGACCATCCACCAAGTGTTTTTTAGTACCTACCTTCTCATATTATGGTACTGCTAAGGTACCTAACCCTAACTGCTACCTAACTACGACGACAACCACGACGACCGAGGACCACGACCACGCGTGGGCTTCCCACTTTAAAAGCTCCACCCGCCATGCGTCAAGCGTCAAGCGTCAAGCGTTAAGGCGGAGAGAGGGGGCACCCGACGTCGATGTCGTCGTGGGGGATTGAGGGGAGAAACCGGAGCGCGCAATTTGGATCCATCACCATCATCACCATCATCAAACACCTCAACCCGCCCGTCGTGCATGTTTGCGGGAGAGTTCACTTCCTCAATGAGGTACCGTGTGGTAGGCGGGTAGGTACATGTCTCCTACAACAATCGTACAGAAGTACCATCCGGAGGAGGAGGGGGATGGGAGAGTGATGAAGTGGTGGTGGTGGTGATGATGGTGGGTGCGCCGTCGCCGCCGCCGCCCATGACTCCGTCTCCCCCACATCCACAACATCCACACTGGCAACGAGGAAAAAAACAGTCAGCCCTAATCCCTGCCGGCTCTTTTCTGCTCCTTCCCTGCAGCCGATTTTTGCAGGAGGAAGCTAAGGGCTAAGGGGCCCAAGGCAGGCAAGGCAGGAAAAGTTAGGCCAGCAGGGGATGGCAGGGGAGGCCCGGGCGTTTTTGCCCTGGGTGGCTTGGGGGAGAGGAGAGGCTAACACTGGGGGACCTGCTGGGGACCCGCTGGGAGGGGGGGAGGGGGGGGGAAGAGTGAGAGGGGAAGTGGAAGGGGTGGGGCGGATGGGAGGGGAGGGGCGCACGCCGACTGGGGCCAAGGGGGCGCCGGCACCGCTGCCATCTCTCGCTTGTGGAAGCCTATGATGCCATCCAGCAGCCGGGACGCCCTCTTGCTGGGTGACCCCAGGCCGCGCCTTTCATCACTGTTCTGCTGCTTCCTCCTCCCTTTCAGCAGCAAGCAAAGAGAGCCAGAGCGAGCGCAAGAGCAGGAGCGGAGAGCAAAGAGACCTGACCTTACCTTACCTTACCTTAGCACGCCGACCCTTCAAGCCCGAATTTATTATCTACACCAGGACCCGCCCACTCTTTTTCTCTCACTCACCCACGACGACTCTTTACTACTTATCCTTCTCGCTCTCCTTCCCATCCACACCCACACCCACATCCACACTTCACACACTCATCCACACTCATCCACTCATCCACACTCATCCACTCATCCACTCATCCACCCCCTGCCCTTCCGACCGAAAACCGCGCATCTTCACCACATCGAACGCAAGCTTCCTGGGACGGACCTGCCTTCCCCTTGGTCACGCCCGTCTCCCGAGCCCCTTCCCACTCCCCTGGACGCGCAACTCGACCCTTCTCTTTCACTCTCATCACTCTCTCCACACCACCTCCAGACCAGACACCAAGCAACCCGAGCACGGTAGCCCCAGCACCACACCACAGCATAGCCGCCTACCTTACGCTACTCGGACGGGCCCCTGCGACCTCGGGCCTCTTGTCATCTATCCTTCACTCTCACCCTCATCACTTTCTCTCCATCCTCTCTTCTCCACCTTTGCCTCAGGTGTTCCTGAAACAGCCTACTACTCGGCTCTCCCCCTCCCCCCTCCCCCCCCTGCCCGCGTGCCGTCATAGGGAGCCGCCAACTCAATCTCAGCCTGCTCGTCGCCACCGGGCAGGACGTGCAGAATCGTTAAATGATCGGCACCCACCGACTGCTCATCCCTGCTCGACCCTTTCTCTCCTTCGCGGGACTTCCCAGCCAGCAACGAGACAGGTTCAAAAGGCCTGTAGATCCCGTCCATCTGTGATCGTCTCCTCCCCCGCGTTGTTCGCTCTCCCCGTCATTGCGGACAGTCGTCTCGTCTCACCTTCACCAATTCCACCGTGTCGGCGAGACCAGAACAAACCCTCAACCAAACATCCTTCCCTCGTCTTTCTCTTCTATTCCGATCCGTCGTCCTCACCTCCGTTCCGTTACCTTACTCTCTTTAATTCCGCGCGTCATCTTCTCTCTCTAATCACCGCTCCGGCATCATCCTCTCCTCCGACATGGCAATGGCGGTCGACAACCGGCAGCAGCACCAGCTCAGCGGCCTCAGCTACGACAATCTCCGATACCAGGCGCCGCAATTCACGAATCCTTGGGTCTCGGCACCGTCAGCCGCGCCGCAACTCTACGCGACCTCGCTGGCTTCCACCGCACCCGGCCTGGAAAGCAGCAGCCCCCACACCACCCGTCCGACCAGCATCTCCCTTCCGTACTCCAACCTCGCCGTCACCGGTCCAACTCTAGGAGCAGGTACTAGTGTCACCAATGGGATTTACGGATCACAAAACTTACTTGATGCGTCGCAAGACGTCCTGAACTCTTCAAGGACTTACGCCAGCGCATATGCTGCCACGGCCGCGCCTACCACCACCAGCTATGCTCCTACTTCCGCTCCCCAATATGCAATGGACTACGCCAATGCCCGGGGCAGCCCGTACGGATACCAGCAGGACGCTGGCCGCCGCTCTTCTCATCCGTCAGTACCCTCCGCTCCTCTCCTGGATGGAACCGCGGATCTCCAGAGGCAACGCCAGAACTCGTTAGTTGACTTTAGCAGAATGAACGCCCAAGCGCAACGGAGCAGCTTCAGCGACGCCCTCGACGCCAGTCGGGGCATGGTCGCCATGAGCCAAGACATCACCCCCCGGAACATCTATGGCACCCAGGGCTCGAGCAGGAGCTCTTCCGATTCATACGGCTTCCCCTCCACTCACTCCGCACATTCATCCATCTCCTCGGCCAGCTACAACCCGTCCTACTACCAGGGTTCCGTCGCCGACTCCTCCGTGACGGACTACAGCTCGGCGTCGGAGTCGATGGACTCGCGCACACTACCTCGACCCTCTGCCCTGGTCGGCGCCAGCCTTCCCCCGGCCCCGCAGTCGATGATGGGCCAGTTCAGCTCGAAGGTGTCGTCGAGCTCGCAGAAGAAGCACAAGTGCAAGATCTGCGACAAGCGGTTCACCCGCCCTAGCTCCTTACAGACACACATGTACAGTCATACCGGAGAGAAGCGTAAGTCTCATGCCGTGTTCTCCTGCCTTGTTCCTTCGCTAACAGCCATGTAGCCTTCGCATGTGAAGTAGAGGGCTGTGGTCGACACTTCTCCGTTGTGTCCAACCTTCGCAGGCACCGCAAAGTGCACAAGGGGGAACGCGACCACCCGTCACCCGAGGACGTGTAAAGCAGAACACGCACGTCTATCACTTCCTTTCTTCGCTTCGCGACGCTTTTCTTTTTCTGGAGTTCCTGTTGAAGATATCCGTGGTCGCGTCTTGAGAACGATTTCCGGTTGTGTGAGCGCGCTCTGCCTAGAACGTGCGTCTATCGTTCCGAGTTGAGATCCGGCCACGTTCCGTCCGTGGCGATCATTCCTGCCATGTTCTCTTTTTCTGAATGTGGTCTTTTTTTTTCCTTGAGTCTTTTCATACCCCGTTTTCTCTTGTGTTTCCGTCTGCTCTTCTCTCCCCGTTCGGGAGCTGGTCCGGTTTGACCTTGTACGAGTTGGCGTTGTACTTGTGCGTTTCATGAGTTTCTTTGTTTTGTGTTCGTCTTTCGACTTCCTTCTACACCCTGTATTACTATTATTCTTTTCTTACTTTTCCTTTCTCATGGGAAAAGAGAGAGTATGAGCGGGAAGGGAGGTGGTTCCCCCCTCCTGTCCTCTCCCCGCCGGAAAAGCTTGTCTTTCCACCACGCCATTCACTACACAACCATCTCTCTAATACTTTCCTTTCATTTCCTTTCCTTTATAGACTCTCGCTCGCGCAATACTCGGCGGTTCCGGAGTCGGCGAGTGTTGGCGCAACATCCTTTGTACAGTAGTCAAACGGGTTTGGGATTTTCTGAGGGTGAAGGGCATAAGGATGATGAGCGGGGAAGGGAAGGAAACGTCTTTGGATACCAACGGTCATTGCCAGGAGCATTGGATAAAGACGGTTGGTTGGGTGGTATCGGGGGGGAGTCACTCGTTTGGGAACATCGGATGGGCTTTTTTTGGGGGAGAGGTCTCTGGCATCTTCGGTATATATCACAACAGATATATATATATATATACATACATATTTATTCACACGTATCACTTGGCAGGAACGAGGACTGTTGTTGCTGAATTACTACGGCGGTTGTCAATTGACTAACTATTCGCTTTCCTGGCCTACGCCTTCACCCCCAAGCAAGCTTCATCTGTAGGGAGAGGTAGAGAGGGGTGGGGGTTTGGACGGGACGGACGGACCCCTGGCTCTTGTTACGTCGGTGGCGCCCCTTTATTCCCTTTGGTTTTGCGACCCTGACTCTCTTTTCCCGCTACCGTATCCGTACCAAGCAATTGGACGGCGGCAACTTCCTCGTGCGTTGGAGTACATCAGTAAACACGGGCATAGGCATGGTCGTGCGGGACGAACCTTCTTCCCCTTCCCCTTTTCCTTTCTTGTTGTTTTTCAATCCTCTTTTCTTCCTCCTTTCTTGTTATCCGTTCTTCTTTTACTTTTCTTTCTTTCTTACCGCTTTTATGAAAAGGTAGGTACTGTAGGTTTGTACTTAGAGGATAGGACGAGGGAGAAAAAAGGGGGTGAGAGATTGCCAGCATGCATGCTTGACTTATTTTTCAACCTACAGGGTAAATAAAAATCTTCCATTATTATTTTTTCTTTATCGTCTTCTTCTTTTCTTCTTCCCCCAAATCTTCTGTTCCCCTTCTTTTCTTTTTCCTTGAGAGGTGGGGGGGGGGGGGGGGGGGTT
>JADQAV010000010.1:273895-540484 GCA_019775845.1 Myrmaecium sp. VS I D KN 1 | reverse complement strand
TGGAATCTCTCTCATCTCTCATCCTACCAATCAACCAACCAACCAAACCAACCCAACCCAATCAACACCCACCCTCACTTACATATACCTTACCTCACGTTCCCATCTCTCATCTCCCGAAGAAAAAAAAGAAGCAGCAGCAGCCAAGGCCCGCGCAAGCCGTCAATACAATCTAATAACACCGCAATGCGCTTCAGAGGGCTGACGCTACGGATACACTGTTCGTCAATCCATCCATCCACGTGGGTTGCGGAAGAGGCGTCGGGCTCGGCAAGGCCAGGCCAGGCAAGGCAAGGCAAGGCAGGGGCAACATCAACAACAGCAGCATGCCTTCCTCGTCTCGCCAAGGCTATCTTGCCTTTCCCTTTCCCTTTCGCTTTCCTTCCCTCTCTCTGTCCCGAGCCTGACGGTGGGTTCCTGCCTCCCTGAGATAAAAGCCATGGCTGGCCTCAACGGCTCTCCTTGAAAGATGAGGCACGTCTACATCCACATGCATATCTGTCCAGGACAACGACTCCCCCAGTAACGACACAGCCTCGCTCGCAGAGAAGGCGTCCATCCAGCCCCAGCCCTCTACCTATCCCATCCTATTTATCCCCATCAGCCCTCAATCATCAGCCATCACCTTCATCCTTCCACACGATCCATAGAGCGACGACTCGTGTGCGAGAGGACTGGTTCGTTTCTGGGCTATTGCACACACATATGCTCTCCATTCTTCCCTCCCTTCTCTTGTCCGTCTGTGAGCTATAAAGGCGTTGGAAAAGCGAAAGGGGAGGCTCACGAAAGAAAAGGAAGAAGAAGAAAAAAGGCGGAGAAGCCAAAAACAATCCGCTTCATATCAAAAGCAAGCGAAAAATCAGAGAGGCCGTGATGAACCGTAGCGACAATCTCAGCGGTCACCATGTTAGAAGAACCTTAGACGAAGGGACGAGAAGAGAAAGAGGGGAAGTCACAGTTTGTTCTTTGAATACTTTAACTGTGATTTCGACTACCATAACTGGATACTGAGTAGCTTGCTTGTACGAAAAAAGTAGAAAAGGAGACTGGATAAACCTAGCCAACGCCGGGTCCTCCCGCATTTAACCGCCGCAACAACAATGCGTCCTAAACGTAAATGAGGTCGAGGTAGAAATAACGAAAATTGATAAATAATAGATAAACTGGGTATTTGCCTGCTTGCCCGCGGTGCTCGATAAGAGAGAAGAAAAAGAAAAAGAAAAAGAGAAGGAAGAATAATAGAAAGAAAAATGTAACTATCATGGCAGGTAGGTAAGTAAATCAAAGTCCCGAAGATAAAAAGACTTTTGTAACCACAAAATCCCCGATCCCCTGACGAAGAGAAGAAAAGGAAGAAGAATAATCCCGAACGCAATGACGGAAATAAAGAAGGTTCTGTCTCATCGCAAACGCGACGAGGATGGCTCAGGGGAAGATGCTAATCAGACAGACGATGGCTGAAGGGGAACGGAAATAGAGGGAAAAAAGGAATAAAAAAGTGTAAGAAAGAAAAAAAGAACCCAGAGAAGCACTAATATGCTTCCCGCTTCGTCGAGGTATCTCCATCCCATATACCCATATGCCATGTACCAACCCGTTTAATCCGATGCCCGCGCCGCTAATAGTACAGAAATGAAAGAAACCCTCCCCATTGGAAGTGAACCCGAATGAGCAAGCAGAAAAAATAACAAATGCAACTCCGTGAACGATGATATGCCACCTAGATTACCCCATAACTTCACGGAGGGCCTACCGCATTTCACTCTTGTGTCGCCCAATGCTCTCCAGCGATGGACGTTGGACTCTGGGGCGTTCATCTCCATAGCTCCTGGTACGCCCCTGCGATAGTAGCCCCATAGGTCTTGCAGCTCTGTGTTGACCGTCACTTCCCGGAGCATCGGAACTGCGATCCTGCTCGCTCACTAGCTGATGCACATTCTCCTCGGTCAAGGCATGGCTTGGTGAAGGTCGATCCTTTCTTGAAGATGCTGCCGACTGCTGCTGTTTCGATACGGCGCTGAATGAGAGCAGCTTGTCATCTCGTAAACTGGACGCCTTCTCCTCGGCTTTGAAGCGGCGATGAGCCCTCTCATTGTCGCTCTCTCCGGATACAGTGAGCATATTACTCATCTCATAAGCCATGCGGCCTTGTCTGTTCACAGTCTGTTGTCCAGAGGCGTCCTGCGAGTCCGGGGCGGGCGAAGGCACAATCCCGTCGGGTGCCTTTTGCGAATTCTCCTCGCTGGCAACTACTTTAGATTCTGGCTGAACAGGCACGCCGGCAGGTTTTTTTTGACTACTCTGCTCAGGCGGCGGATGCGAGGTCGTGCTACCCGCCGAACTCGACGAGGCCCTGGCAATGCGCTTACTCTTCTTTTCCAAGGTCCACTTCACCAGCATTTTCTCCAGAATCTGACCCTTCACCGGCTTAGCCAAGTAATCATCCATTCCCGCTTTCTGACAGCGCTCCTTGTCACCCTGGATAGCTGAGGCGGTCATAGCAACGATCGGTATGTCGCGAATAGCAGCCGAGTTTTTCCACGGCTTTTGAGACCGTATAATGTTCGTCGCTCTATAGCCATCCATGATAGGCATCTGTACATCCATGAGGATGATATCGGGCATCGGATGATCCGGCGAAGGTTCTTGCAGCAGGTAATCCAGCGCTTCCTGACCATTCCAAACAGCATTGACTGAGAATTTAAGCTTCTTGATCCTCTTTATGGCGATCTGCTGATTGATAGCGCTATGCCAATGTAAGCGACCGGACCATACGGAACAGATAGAAAGCTAAAACTTACTTATCTTCCACGACCAAGATATGAACCTTGGATCGGTCAAAGTCATGTGAAACTCCGCTTGGTTGAGACGATGATTGTGTGAGAATGCTGGGAGAAGCAGGCGC
This sequence comes from Myrmaecium sp. VS I D KN 1, assembly GCA_019775845.1. Classification (NCBI taxonomy): domain Eukaryota; kingdom Fungi; phylum Ascomycota; class Dothideomycetes; order Valsariales; family Valsariaceae; genus Myrmaecium; species Myrmaecium sp. VS I D KN 1. Next base: position 537,579 of record JADQAV010000010.1, on the reverse strand, counting down.
GTCCTTCTCGTTGGACTTTGGATGGGTCTGTAAAGTTGGTGTTACCGGAGGCGTGCCGTCATGGTCGGAGCCACAGAAGGAAACAGAAACATCTGATTGTAGCCTATCCGGAATAGAACCGAGGTCTACCACGGGCGTTCCATCAGACGCATACTGAGCTTTATTGAAAGGTATCCAGAATGTAGCTGTGGTTCCTTGGCCCAGCTTCGAGTCGAGTTCGATCTTGCCATGCATGAGCTCCACTAAGTTCTTGCTGATGGCTAGGCCGAGGCCAGTTCCGCCAAACCTGCGTGCGGTCGACGAGTCTGCCTGACTAAAGGGTTTGAAGAGCTTCTGGCGGACCTCCTCCTCGATTCCAATGCCTGTATCTGTCACGACGAACTGGACATTCACCGTTTCTTGGGTCTGATGAACGATTGAGGCGCTCAGCTTAACCTTGCCCTCAGAGGTAAACTTGATGCTGTTGGTCAACAGATTCTGCAGAATCTGTCGCAGGCGACCAGGATCACCCAGGACCTTCAGATCTTGCTCGATATCCGGCTGTATCGAGGCTTCATAGACGATGTTCTTCCTTTGAGCGGCGAATCCCATCATCTTGTTAACGTCTCGCAGTACGACAGCCAAGCTGAACTGCACCTCTTCGATGTCAAGACGGCCGGATTCAACCTTCGACAGGTCTAGGATATCGTTAATGACGGTGAGCAGTCCGTTGGCTGAACGTTGTATGTTTTCCGCGCATTCCCTTTGCTCATCATCCAACTGTGTTTCGAGAAGGAGCTCGCTCATGCCTATCACGCCGGCGATGGGAGTCCGAATCTCATGTGACATGTTGGCCAGGAACCGACTTTTCATCTTACTGGCTTCCTTCGCGGCTGCAGCGTTAGCAAGGAGCTTAGTGTTTTCCTTCTCCTGGTCACGAAGGTGCTCTTCTTTCTCACGAAGTTCCGTGACATCCGTACTGACGGCAATAACGCCATCCACATACGATTCTCCTTCACCACCAGCCGAGTGGGAGATATTCATGAGGGGAACAAGGCGAGTCCGGTATTGATGACCGGCGTCCATCCTTAATTCCACCACCTCATCGTTGGCTTCGTTTCGAAGGATCTTCGTAACATGCGTTTGGAGTGCTTCGACATCCACGCGTCGGGTGTGGTGGCTGAACACGTCGTAGAAATTCTTTCCTAAGTAATCCTTCCGAGATTCCCCAGGAGCGTGTTTCCACATCAGGTTGCCTTCAATCAGTAACATCTCTTGCTCCCTGTTGATGGCCCACAGAGTGACTTTGGCATGCTCGATGACTTTTAATAGTTGGGCGCGGGTCTGCCTTGCTTCTTGTCGTGCTGCCACCAGGTCATGGATATCTGTGCATGTTCCGAACCACTTTACTATCTTGCCATTCTCGTCTTTGAAAGGCACAGCTCGGCCAAGCATCCATCGCCATGCGCCATCGTACCGCTTGCACCTGTACTCGGTGGTATATTCCTCTCCGGTCTTCAAGGAATGATTCCACCTCGTCAGAGTAGCTTCCATATCATCTTCATGAAATACATCTTTCCAGCCTTGACCTAAAGCTACCTCCGGCGTCTGTCCTGTGTAGGTGTACCATCTACGGGAATACCAATCGTGGTGCCCGCTGGGGGTAGTAGTCCACACCAGAACCGGCACCATGTTCGCGATTGACTCGAATTGCATCTCCTTCTCTCGTATTTGGGCAGCAATGCTCTTAAGGTACTCTGTGACATCCTTGAGCACAACCAAGCCGCCAATGAACTCGCCGGTGAGCTCATCGAATATAGGCTCCGCAACTGCCTCATAAACTCTGCGTGCTCCAGTCTTAGGATGTCTCATACCTAATCGACGTTCAGCAAGTCTGGTCTGAGTCCGACATAGCTCCATTATCGGGAGTTCGTCGACCGCAAGCTCACGACTATAGTCGTCGGTGAAGACTTCGAACTGCCCTAGAAACTCGCGCTGGTTTCCATATAAGCACTTTGCGTCACTCGGGAGAAGTTCGAGCAGTGCCTTATTCGGGATACCAAAACTCTCGTCTTTCCACATGGCGTGGGCAGGCATATTTATCGCGTTCAGGATGGCGTCTTTGAGCTGCGTCGTTTTCCGGAACACCGACGCCTCGCGAAAATCATCAGACCTGGACGGCGGCCCCGGTGGGGGAAAAGAGACATCCTGGGAGGTCCTTGGGATAGACTTCGTGTCATGAGCAGAGCGTCTCTCTAATGAGGAACTCAAACGAACGCTGTTGCTGCTCGGGGCGTTGCTGACTTCGTGAACCGTCCGAGAAAAACTTCTTCCAGAAGAAGTCGCGCTTGAGGATGTGGTAGGCGCAGCACTAGTGAACGTCAGAGTGAAATACTGCGACTCGTCGATCTCCCACACAGAGACGATCATTTGCGCCTGAATGATGTCACCACTGAACTTGGGAGATAATTTGAGTCCAACGTCCACCGGTGTAGCAGCGTGATTCGGATCAATCAAAACATCGACGCAAACATCCTGCGCAGTGGTACTGATTGGATTGGGGCTGCTTATGCGAGACGGCCTCTGAACTATTGCCGAAGTGACTTTACGGCCGGAAGACGATGCTGGTGTTGCAGTCTCAGGAATGACCGCAACCATGCCAACTCCACGAAGTGTAGTAGGTTCAAGAGTGGAGTCCAAAAAGTCCTGTGGATGTATCTAGTTAGCTTTGCAAGAGCATGTGGCAAGGATGTGTACATACTTCTATGGAAATCCATGAAGGGTTGCCATTGTGTAACACTTCAATCCCGACGTGACCGATAGGCTGGTTATGTAGAGCGTCGCTCACTGACAAGGCATTCCCATCGTCCGACGCGGTCGTTCTTTCTAGTCCGAGCAACCGTCCCAAGGCCTCATTCGCCAAAGCAATCGTCTTGTGCGGAGAGACGACGAGAACGGGCACGGGCAGATGTTGCAATGCTGCAAGCGCAGCAGTGGTCCGGGAAGGTTGCAATGGAGAGTTTGCTACAGATGCTTCGTCGCGGCCGACTCGGGGACTGCGCGCACCGCTGTCGCTCATGTCGAAATACCCGGCCATTCCATACGAGGGGGCGAACTTGTCCGTCGCGACTGCCGATGACGTGAAGAGTCCATCTCCAGGCTGAGCAGGCGTCGGTGTGTCGCCTTCTTTTGCGGAAGCCAGCTTGGACTGTGGCATTGTACGGCGAGAGAGGTACTGCGCGAGAGCTCCGCCGCTTGCGCTCGAGGTATCAAGGCCTCGCAGACGCTAGCGGAGGAGGGCGGTGGTGGTTGAAGGGGCAGTAGTGGATGGAGGACGGCAAGGTCCACGGGGTGTTGGGAGGTTCGAGGGAAGAGAAGCTGACCAGAGGAATCATGGGGAGGCGGACGGAATTGTGGGATAGCCCATCGATAAGCGCCTGACGGGTTGTCGAGATGATGGGGATTTGGAGGATCGGTTGCTGTTCTAGAAGTGGTGCGAGCCGGTGGTGAGAGTCTAGATCTCAGCGGCGTGCTACCAGCGAAGTGCGCGACGGTTGACTAGTCCACGAGGCATGCCTAGGCGACGGGAGAGACGTGAGGAGCGGGCGATTGGGCAATATGAGATGTTTGGAGAAGATGGGAGGTTGGGAGGTACAACGTCTCGAATGGAACGAGGAATGAGGGAGCGGGTTGGTATGACAATCGGGTCTGACCCAGTTAGTCAGTCGGAGGTTGCTGGGGGAGGAGGCAAAGCCCAACTAAAAGCCGACGGGGATTCGGATCCTCCCTTGAATGACGTAAGGGAGGGCACCACACACCGAGCACGACCACACCAACGCGAACGGACGGACGCCGAACAAAAAAAAAGGGACAGGTCGGGTTCATTAAAAAGGAGGAGGATGATGTCTACAACTATCATTTTTAGATGAAATACGAAGTGAACCGCCGCAGGCCGGGATGCGCTTCCTCTCGTTTTGCCTCCACTTTTACCCTAGCATTTATCGACTCCTGCCTACCATAAATACCTACCTACCTACTTATCCCATACCTAACTACTCTACATTACTAGTACTTACCTATAGAGCACTCCAGATGCCACTTCTTTCTCCTCTCCGCTGTACCCCAGTTCCTGCGATCGGCCCTGCCATCCCAAGGCAAGCAATAGCGTAAGATGCCTCCTGGCGTGGCACGGCAGGCCGGGTCGGTCGGTCTGTCTGACGGGATATTCTTTGGGGTGGAGCGACAGGTATCACCGGTATGGTGCGTAACATCTCGCAGATGGATCATGAACGATGACACCTGTATCTGCCCTGGAGGCAGAGCAACTATCCGGACAGAGTATGGACTGTCCAGACGGTAGCTGCCTTGGCTCACCGGACTGCTCGCTGGTGTCTGTCCATCCCGCCCTGGAGTGAGCCGCAGCTGGAGGGGGCCTGACAAACGACACAAGGGAGACGACACGGTCGAGCCGACAGGGGTATAGGCTTGCCGTGCGGTACCTGGTTGATGAACCCTGGAGAGGGGTTGCGATCTTGGCTGCTCCCCTCTCACTGGTGGTTGGTGGTGCTGGTGCTCCTTTGCACGCTCGACGCACGGCAAGGACGGGGCCATCCATGCAAACCCTTTTTTTGGAGGTGGGGCTGGAAGGACCCTTGGGTGCAGTGGGTGGGCGATCAGCCTTGCCGAGCGAGCGACCACTGCAGGAGCACTGCAACTGACGATGCTTATTAAGACGAATCGGCCGGAGAGCTTGCCATAGTTGTGGCTGTCCGACCCGCACAGTCGATGACATCGATGGTCCGGATGGGGTCCTTCCCCCTAACCTCATCAGGCCGATTCTTCCAGTTCACCATGACACGCCGGCATCCAAGGTGTCACCGCACTTCGCAGCCTCCCCTTATTGCGTCCCCGTCCCTCTCTATTCCTCAGCGGAACCTGCTATGTCCTGCCCGGGTGACGGTTGCCTCATCATGTATCCGTAAGCCGAGCGTGCTCCCGTCGCCTCCGACCGTTGCCAAATCCTTCTCCCGGCACGGCGCACGACAGCTGCAAATCAACCTGATGACGCTGCCGAGGCCGTGCGATGGCTATGCTCTGCATTCGCAGGGCGAAATAGGACACGAACTAAGGTAGCCCGGCACAAAGAGCGGGCTGTAGTTCTACTCATTCGCTAGTGCTGTATAGCGAATCGCAAAAGGCGATGGGCAAACGAGATCTGCAACCGGACGACATCCAACAGCCGGTCACCCACGCCCGCGTTCTCGTTTCCCAACCTGCATGAATACATACGTACATACAGTGCTCTCATTAACGGGAGACCACTCGCCCAGCCCCGCCCGCACCAACCGATCATTCGTCCTTCCCTATACTGTCCTCCTTTCAGCGATTTGAGGCGGTGGGCAGGTCTCGTGGCCAGCCGGTCGTGCAAAGGGGGACGGGATGACCCAGCCACCACTTTCCCCAAGGGAAGGGACGGGAGGAGGTTGATGAGGAATCCGCCCATGTCAGCCATCCGTCCGCACGTGATCTGCTAACCGTGTTCCAAAAATAGTTAGCGTCATTACTGCCTTAGAACGGAATCTCAGGCATCCGAACCCTCCAGCTCGCGAGCTGGCCGGAACGTCACTACAACGAGCACAGTGAAGACATCCGCACGCCCTTTGGCCAACAACGACAACAGCAGCTACCACAGCTACAGCTGGTCGCCATGTTTCTCTTCGGCTTTGGAGGACTAATATACGGTATGACAAATAACTAACACCATCACCGTCAACGGCATCTCTCAGCCATCCTCCCTCTCAACCTCCCAGAAACAACCCACCCCCAGCCCACGATCGCCCAGGGTTGTCCGACTAACGCGCTCCTTCTGTCAGTCTCCGTCCTCCTCGTCAATGCCATTGCCATCCTCTCAGAAGACCGCTTCCTCGCTCGCAGTAAGCTTCCTTCTTCCCCCCCTTCCACGACCCCTACGTCGGCCAATCTACGTCTGCGAAAGATCACGGAAAAGACAAGCGCGCACAGTAACGGAACGGATTTACTGACGCGACTCTCTCTGCAATCGCTAGTTGGATGGGGTAGCACCGCCGCGGTGATGGACCCGGGCTTCGGCGGCGTCCAGGACACGACGAGCGTCAAGGCGAAGCTGATCAACCTAATCGCCTCGGTACGAACGCTCATGAGGAGTACGTGCTTATGTCCCCCCCTCACCGCCCCTTGTTTCGCCCCAATTAGGCTCCGATGACCGGATGAGAAAGAGAAGAGACGGAGGGAAAGTGAAAGGAGAACGTCCACGAACCCGCGCTAACTCGCCTCCCACTGCTTTTTTGGAACGTTCGCGAATAGTCCCTCTGATCGTGATCAACACGCTGGTCATCGTTTACGAGTTGGTTCTCGGTTGAGGCTGGGAAGGGAGAGAGGGGGATGAGGAGGAGCAATGGGGAAGGAGGGAGGAAGGAGGGAGGAAGGAGGGTAGGAAAAGGATATTGGGCGTGCGGAAGCCGAGCGCCTACGCGATCTTTGCTGCTGCCATTGCCGTCCGCTGCCGTCAAATGACGGACCACCCGAATTGGTGAAGAAGCGGGGGAGCATGGGAGGCAATCCGCAAGGGAAAATGAAAAGGCAGAGGAGATCGCAACTATCGCCAGCGAAGAACGTCCGCTGCTCATCACTCTCAGATCCGATGGAGAGCTGACAAACGAACGGCGTGAAAGTCTGAAAGTCAGACGTACACAGACGAGAAAACCGAAAGGCATGGGGTACGAAACATGACCGTCGCAGAGGGCGCGGGACGGAACACGGTTGAAAAGCGAAAAGCGCAGGTAGCATCGAGTCGTGGGAGAACAATCTTGAGAAAAGAGAGCGCGGTTCTCCTTCCTCCTCCTTCGCCTAACCCCACTTACTCGCCTCCTAATACGCACCACGCGGAACTGGACAAGTCGTGATCTTTCAATGTTGTTCTTCTGCTACTCCCACCCTTATTTCATTCTTCTTCTTCACGCAGTGCGGGCACGCGGAATCGCGGGAATCGCGCCTATCCCCTTCCTTTCCATTCCTCCCTCTCCCCCCCAGATCTGAGCGAGCGCCTGGCCGACCGCCAGGTAAGGTAAACCATCAGGAAAATAAGCAGGCTGCCAGGCAGCCAGGCCCTGCGCGCCGCCGGGTAACAGGCTATTGATGGAAGCCGAAAGGGGATGGAAAGGAAACGGAAAGAGCGAAGCAACGCACCCTACCTTATTCCCCCACCTCCCCAACATTGCGAACCCCGCTCCTCCCTCTCCTGAACATACTTCATTCGCATCACATCACTCTTCCATAGTCGACTTCCAGAAGAAGAGAGAAAGGCGTTCAAGACTCTTCTTATTCAGTCGTGTTTAAGGTAGCACCCTCTCTCTCTCTCCAAGAACACCCACAACGAACCAAGCAGGCCGATTAATCCCTCCTTTCCGTCACGCTCGGCATATTCCCAGATTTTTCCGCACAACGATGACGACTTCGGGGTACTCGCTTGCTTTTCTTTTTTTCCCTTCCTTGTGCTTCCGCCAGGGGTGAATTGCATTCACCCCGCACCCTGGCATCCCATCCATACGTACGTACATATATACAAGCCATATAGACACAAAAGAAGATGATTATGAAGATGAAGGACTTCTTTTGGACCATGCCTTACTTTCCCTTTTCCCTTTCCAGCAACCTTCACTCCTCTCCTATCCTATACCCCTTTACCCCTCCCCCTTAATCAGATTCCGGCCCTTAACTCAGTCCCAGCCTCAAGAGATCACCACTCCAATCCAACCCAATCCAACAGAAGTGTATTGATCGAAGAACCTCATCCATCCATCGGACGTCGAAGAGAAAAGAAGCAAAGTCCATAAACAAGAAACGAAGAAAACACAAACATCAAGGCAGAACGATATATACACACCACCACCACAAAGTCAGAAAAAGAAAAAAATGAGGAGGTGAGGAAGAAGAAGAGAAGAGAGAAAACAAAGAGAAAACAAAGAGCATACACAGAAGTCGAGAATTCAGGAGAAGAAGGCAGATAAGAAGGAGAAGAGAAGAAGGAGGAAGGAGAAGGAGGAGAAAGAAACCCAGAAAGCAAGCAGGAAATAGCGTGGTATCTGGCGCGCGGAAGGAAAAGAAACGGGAAGATCCCAGAGGAGAGAATATTTAAACACGAAAAGAAGAAGGAAAAGGAGAAAAGGAATAAGACGGACGGGAACGACACGAATTCAGTGCAAGTTAGATTTCTTCCGTCCGATGCTGAAGCGGTTCTTCCCCCGCTCCTTCTCCTTCTCAAGGCTGTCACCAGTGCTGCTCGAAGTCGGCGTCGTGGTGGTCGCCGCCGTTGCCGCTGCCGCCGCCCCCGTTGCCGAGTCGTCCTGCTTCTCCTTACTACTAGACCACAACTTCGTCGACTTGTGCCGGAGGCTCATGCTGCTCTGTCGGAACCGGCTCAACGACCCGTTCTTCGGCTGGCCGTTCTCTGAGCCGGTCGGGTTGTCCTCCGGTTTCGAGGTTCGCCGGACGTCGTCCGCCTTTGCCGAGGCCTTGCTCGCCGCGATCGCCGCCTTGAGCTCCTCTTCCTGTCGTCGGTAGCTGTCGCGCCGCGCGTGCTCCATCTCCTTCCGCCGCAACTTCGCGAGCTTCTCCTGCTCTTTTTCCGCCGCCTTGCGATCCTTTTCCTCCTGCGCCTTGGCCTTCTTACTCTGCAGGTTGCTCTTCTTAGGCGTCAATGGCGGCAGCACCTGCGATGTGAGGGTCGGTTTGAGCGGCGGATGCACGCCTGGCGAGAGCTGAGGGGCGGTTGCGGCATGATCTAGCATGTTGGCCATCTCCAGATCATCACCGACGGGAACGGGGATATGGCCGTTCGTTCCGTTGACCGGTTTAGATCCAGCCGTTGCCGAGTCAGTCGGGTTGGCTGCTGCCGCCTTCCTCTCGGCGGCCAAGTCTTCCGCCTCTTGCTCCCTCTCCATTGCCTCCAGCGTGGTCTCCTGGTAGAAGAGGACATATGCGCAAGCAAGGTTTCCCTCGCCGCCGAAGAAGTTTCGCACGTAGTTCTTGTCCACCGGTTCGACCAATTCGTCATCGAACAGAAGCCAGCCCTTGTCCTGAGTCTTCACAATGGAGACGTAATGGCCGTGGTATGGCCCTCCGCCAATATGTACGACGACAGCGTACAGCTCGTATAGCCGATCGGGGTCTTCGGCGTCCTCGGTCGTGTTGAAAAGGCGCAGATGGTACGGGTAAACGACGCGGTGAAAAAGCTTCTGAAGTCTCTGTAGGTCTTCAGTGTACTTGAATCTCTTCAGATGTAATGCCAGCACCCGCGGAAGCCGTTTGATCTTCATCCTCTTCTCTGCCTCTTGCAGTCCGCCGCAGTTGTCGCAGTGGAACTTGTTCCGCTCGCAAAGCATTTCCTCCTCCGAGAACTTGCGGAGACACGAGGTCACCGATGAATGCTCCTCCAAATCCACCGACAGATCCAGAAAGGCTTCGTCTCTTTGCGATGTGTTCTCGCATGTTAAGCATCGCGTCTCCGAGGTGAGCGTGCCTTCGAAGAGCTCATGAACCCAGCCGGTACTAGTCGGAGAGTACCTGGATAGCGAGTTAGAAGCCGTCCCTGATGCCAGCGAAGATACCGAGGTAGAGAGGTCCGGGGTGCCACTGGTTTCCGAGAGCGCCTGTCTTGAGAATTGTTCCACGTTCTCCACCACTTCGTTGAGCACGATGTTAAGGAACTCGTGAGCATCTTGGTGCATCGCCGTCCGAAACATCTCGTTATCCCGGCGCAGGATCTCCAGGAACTTGTTCGGGCTCACAACGCCGATCCGGGACTTGTGCACGATGATCGCCTCGAAAATATCCTTCAGGCAGGTGAAGAGCGACTCGGACATCCCATAGCTACTCGAGTTCTCATAGTCCATGTTGATGACAGGCCCTGTGGCGAGAGCCAACTTCTTCTTGTATTCCGGGGAGTCCTTGTTCTCCTCGGGCTTCGGCGCACCGGGATTCGTTGAGCCCGGAGTCGGCGGGGGTTTCTTCGCGGCGGCCCCTCCTACGGTCGGACTCGCGAGACCTAGACCCGGCTTGGCTGGTGATGCGGGCCCATTCTGTGCATCCGGAAGCAGTCGCGGAAGTTGCGACGCCGGCCGGATCAGACTCTGCTGCGGGGACCGCGTCGGGAAATTGATGACCTGTTCTCGGAACGGAACTGAATAGTATAAACATTGTATGATAGAGTTGCAGTAGCTGGACTCGATCCGTCAGCATTCAGGCGGCCGTTCGGGCGGGTCGGTCGAGTGGGACGACGTACCAGGTGCTGCCAAACTGTCGGGGGCGAAGGTGTCAGCGTGCGTCCTCCTCGAGTCAGCGACGGGTGGTGAAACAGGTGACGTACATTTTCGAAGCCAAAGAACTTATCGCTGCCGTCATCTCGTAACGGGCCTGCGTCGGCGAGGAGCTTCTCTAACGGAGTGGGTTGGGGCGCGTGGGGATCCTTCTTGACGGGTGCCGACGCTGGACTCGAGGGTCCCTGCTATGTCCGTCGGATCAGCCAATGCGCCTCGTGGGAGAGGAAGAGGACGAAGGAGGATGGAACGGTGATCACTGACAGCAGTGCTTTTGAATCGGCTGAGGAAGGACATAATCCGGGGCGGGGGAACCGGGTGGACGAGGCAGCAGTGGGATGTCTCGTTCTCGTCTCGTCTCGCTCGGCTGATCGCTTTGCCGAAACCGCAGTTCAAGGCTGTAACACGGCGGATGCGGGCGCGGCGATGGAGTCAGGGAGGAGGAGGACACGGAGCGAGCGACAAGGTGATGACATGGACAAAGATGGGGGACGGAAAAGGAGCGAGCACAGGTAGGTGTAGGTGTAGGGTAGGGTAGGGGAAGGGTCGGAGAGGACGAGGTGGAAGACGGTGGTGATTATGGCACGCAATGCGGAGGAGCAGACGGACGGGCTTTGCGGCGTTGCGGCGTTGCAGCGCTGCGGCGTTTAGGGCTTGTCCGTCCGGACTCGTTGCCCTCTAGGCGAGAAAGGTGGGCGGACCTTTGCCGAGGGTGGGCACGAGGGGGGGCAGCAGGTAGGGGGAAAGTGGGGAGGGCTGGAGGGCTGGAGGGCTGGAGGGGGGCTTTGGGGGGGGGGAGTTGGCCGCGCTAGAAGTCGCCAAGATCGTCTATGCAGTTAGCAGAGCCCGCCGGGATGGACTTGGACAGGACGGGACGGTTAGACGAGGAGCTTCATCATCATCATTATTGTTCTCCGGTTCCTCATCATCGTTGGGTTTGGGATGCACCGTCGCAGCGCAGTGAAGTGCAGCAGGTATATAGCAACAGAAAGAGAGGGAGAGACAGAGATTGTTGACGTCGCTAGTGCTCCGCGAGAAGGATTGATGGAGAATGAGAAGAGGCCCTATTAAAGTCGCTGAATAATTGCACATACAGACAGATGCTAGATGGACAGTTGGATAGGGAGCGGGATCCCTGAAAGATCGGCGTATCTAACGTCTCTATATACTCCCAAGAATCATAAGAGAGAGAAATTTATGTATAGATACTCACTACAGCATCGTGAAAACCTATCCTGGCCCTGGTAGTCGTTAGTAGTTATCATAAACCGATGGATCAATTAGATTCGTGGATTTCATTACCTCCTCCATTGATTCCTTCCATCTTTCCCCCCGTGACGAGTCACCTTACGCATTCAAGAATCCTTCGGCCGGCGCCACAGCCCGGGGTGTATTGGAGGGGAGGGGAGAGGAGAGGAGGAGATAAGAGAGGAGAATCCTTTATATGCGAAGACAACGGCCAGGAGCCACTGGCAGACGACACAACAGGTTGACGGGCACGCGCGCGCCTGCCTGCTTTGTGTGTGATGCCATGCCATGCCATGCCGTCCCATGCCATGCGAAGCAACTGCAGCCCAGCCCAGCTCAGCCCAGCCCAGCCCAGCCGTTGGGAACGAGGGAGATGTCAGTCGCTTACATACGCTTCTGTACCAAATGCGTGGAAATCTGCAACAGACAGAAGCTCTTCCCTGCGCGTCCCCTCCCCCCTCATCGCTGATCCCAGATCGACGAAAACCCACATGGTGATGGCCACCGACACGAACCACTGCCCATCACTCAGCTGCTGATGCTGGTGGGTTCCCTGGATGCTGGATGGGCTATGCCATGCCATGCCTGATTGCGGGGTTGAAGCAACGGTAGGGATGATATCTAACGGTCTGATCAACCACAACATGGGACCAGTATTGGCAGTGGTGCACATAGAAAGTGATCAACATATAAACAAGCAGCCGAGTACATGCGGATGTGAGAATCCATTCTCACACACGCTCACAAAAGATAGCCCAGTCCGCCATATGATATGAAATACCTTCTTTCCTTCTGATCCATCCTCCCTCCGACCAGAAACAGGGGCTGGGAATAAGAAAACAAATAAAAGAGAAAAAAGAAGGGTTGAGGTATGTAATTTATATAGCACGCAATGGGTGAACGGATGGAGGGATGGTCCCCTATCCATCCTCAACACAGCAACGGAAAACCAAAAGTGAAGAAGTGAAAAGATAATATAATTTCGAGGGAAAGAACGCGCTCATCCTTTTCTTTCTTTTCTTTCTCTTCCACCCTCTCTCTTTATTTCCTTTCTCTCACGAGAAACGCCCTCCCAAGAAAACACAAAAGAAACTAATAACAGAGACTTTCAAATGCCTCCCACGGATCGCCGCTCCACGGACCGAAGGTTAATGAACACTCTTTCTCAACACCCACATACAGACAGACAGACACACGAGACGACGGGGGAATAGAAGGAGGAAACAGCCAGAAAGATTCAGAAAGAGGGGAAGGGTGTTGAAAAAAGGAGAAGGAGGACGCGCGGATGACGAAGGAAAATAGGATTACGAAACCAACCCTCCCTCCCCCAGCTCCAACAACACAGGTATGAAGAAAACAACAACAAAAAGAATAGACGAGAGAGAGAAAGAAAGAAGATACAAACAAAAGACAAAACCCGCTTACATACCCTCGATCAGGAAAGGGTAATGATAAGGAAAGTAAAAGGATAAAAAAAAACGACTCGACTGCAACCGCGTCGTTAAACAAGATGGGAAGACGGAGGGGGGGGTCTGGTATTGGCACAGAAAGAACAACACAACAGCAGCAGCAGCAGCAGCAGCAGCGAGAACAAAAACAAAAACGAATTTCCCCCTCTCCTCTCCTTTCTCCTTTTCCCATCTTTCACCCCCTCCCCAAAAAGATTTCCCCGAGAGCCAGGGCCCTGGCTTAGGGGAAGAGAAAAAAAAGAAGACCCTCGAGGTCTCTCGTAGACACCTTTCGAAACGCCGTGGAACGCCCGGAAATGTAGAGAAACGAAGGGAGGAAGGATGAAGAAGAGGACGAAGATGAAGGTAAAGATGTGACAATGCAGAGGTCGCAGAATCAGCCCGCGCCCGTGACGCCGACCGCGCCCTGTTTCTGGAACGGGGCGCGATACTGGCTGTTGCGATTGCCGCCGCCGCCGCCGCTCGACGACCCGTGGCTCTCCGTCGACTCATTGTGCGCGGGATTCGCATACGGTGCGTTCGGGGCGCCGAGGTCCTGCGCGTTTTGCGCGTTCGCCGCGTTCGACCCGCCGCTGCCGCTGCCGCTGCCGCCGCCGTCGACGTGCCGGACCGAGCTCTCGTTCTGCCAGATGTGCGGGTCGGTGTCGACGCGGGTGATCACCGGGGCACTCGGCCGGCCTTCCACGGACCGGGGGGCCTTGGCGTCGGGCGAGACGACGTTCGGGACTGGGCTCTTGCCGATGTCGCCGAAGCGCTTCAGGATTTCTTTGGTGGTGATTTCGGCGCTCCCTGCGAACAAGGCGTTGTCGTTCAGGAAGGAGGCAAGGTCCTCGGGGACCTAATCACATCGTTAGCTCAATGAACAAAGATGATTTGAAAATCTTCAGACTTACTTCGCACATCTCTTCGTTGTGCTCTATGAGTGTATGAACCGCTTCTATAGCAAGCAAACTCTCGTCCAAACCTCCAAAATCCGGAGGCCTAGTTCCTGTGTTGGGATAAAGGATGTTCGGCGCGATAACAGTGGCAAGGTTGTGGATGTCCATTTTGCTCCCCGATTCTTCGTCGACGGTGTGGAAAGATGACACCCATTGCAAGAAAGAGAACAGAACCTCCATCGTATCCCGGTGAGCCTTAGGCAGGAGACAGCAGGCCAGGTGGAGCACTCTCCTTCGTTTTTCCTCGTCCGGAATTTTCGCGGCAGTGATGAACAGTCGGTGAAGTTTGAAAGTCATGACCGGGTCTGGCAGAGCTCGGAGGAATTTCTTGAGGAGATTGGCAACCTGTACAGGGCTTTCTCGAGTCAGGTCGACAGCGTCGCCGCCCTTGGTGTCGATCTCCTGGATGAGGTTGTTGAGACGCTTGATGTTACCGTTCTTCCGGAACACGCCCTCAACTGACATATCCATAGTTCGCATTGCCGAGACGGCGTCTTGGACGAGGGCTGGTACCCTTAACGTCCCGGCACCGACACCATCAGTGGATTCGGCGCCGTCCCGCTCCACGACCTGCTCCAAGCTCTTGCCGAAGACACCCTTCTTCTTCGCGGCGCCCTTGGCCTTGTCGTTCTTGAACGCCTTGCCGAACTTCCCCCAGAATGTAGGGCGTTTGGTCTCGATGAGATCGAGAAGTTCCTCCTGATTGAAAGCACCGTCCAGGAGAGGTTCCATCCGGAGTACGGCGATGTGGCGGACGATGAAGTACTCGAGAGGCGTAAGGTCGGAAAACCATTTCCGCATGCGCATATTGTTGGAAGGATCCCCCATGGCTGCGATTTCGTTGAGGTCATTGCCTCCAGACACTTCGCGGCGGTGCCCATTCAGCAGTTTGGCCTTCGGCTCCTGTCCTATCAGATGGCCGCGGGCGTACTTCGAGGCATTTGGACGCTGATCCTTGGCTTGCTCAGCAGCAACGATACGTGGAATATCATCAAGCGCCAACGAGTTGACGCCAAGATTGAGCTGCCCCGACTCGGCCGCCTCGCGTTCCTGAACAATCTGCATCTGGTTGTGACCGCCTGGGTCACCGTCGCCGGACCCTGGACTTACAGACGCTCCCTCGGGACCGTCTATGATCCGCGACGTGCGTGCGCGCTTCATGGTCGTGGAGAGATGCCGATCGAGGCGCGTGGAGCGTAAACGGCGAATGTCACCGACGGTTTGCTCGTATGAGGAGCTGTGGTTCTGGCCTTCCATGGAACTGGAACCGCCAAAGGATTTTGATCTGGTATCAGAGCGTAATAACGGGGGTCCGTCCTCTCCCGTCACAGTGGAAACACGGTGTCCTTTGCTCGAATCATAGCTGTTCAAGTTGGGGTCGTCTGAGGTATGGGGAAGAGCATTGCTTTTAAGGAGAGCGGCGAGTAACCTCGCGTGCGCTACGCGCAGAAGATGCATGTACTGTCTAAGTTTAGTGACGGGTATAAAGCCTGCCTGAGCATCAGGATAAGGTTCTGAGCATCTTCTGCAGAACACTTTTTGGGTTTTGTCGCTCCATCGAGCGTTTCGCGTATTCTCGGATAGTTCGGTGCCGCATTGCTGACAAGCGAAGCAAGCATAATGGAACACTCGTTGATCGATGCGAAGACACTTATCCTCTACTGCTTTCTCGCATACCGGACACGTGTCTGCTGACTTAGGGGTGTAGATGGAAGATTCGAGTGTGCTATCCACCTCGCTCTCCTCCTCGAGTTTCTGGTCAAGCGAATGAACCTGTCTTAAAAACCCAGTAAGGCCAGACGTATCGCCGGACTCTCGTTCAAGCTTCAGGGAGCCTTGTAAGCAAATACGAATGAGAAGCTTGAGGTAGTGAGCTAGACCGGTGACCAGGGACAGTAATTCTTGCGTAACCCCTAATCTTCGCACTCCGGTATCCTGAGACACGGACAAGAGTTGGAAGAAGGCAACGACTTTCTTGCAGAGCAACTTAGATTCACGAGAATAGGACAATCCTGGAGCCACGCGGCAAATCAGTTGACTGTCATATGCCCGCCGAGGACAACATACCTTTGGAAGTTTTTGAGGAGAGCAGCTGGTCGAGATCATCCGCCGCAACAAAGAGAATATCAATATGGACGATAAACTTCCTCGCGGACATAACACCGTCCATATAAGCACCGTTGCTGACATGGAGTAACATATCCGAAATACACGTCGCGGATTTTTCTTCGAATTGGGAGAGCGTCCTCCAAATCCACAACACCTTTTCCTCAACATCCTCCTCTTTCTTCCGAACCGCCTGCCTGATCTCCTCACTCGCATCCTCCTCAGACATGGCCCCCTCTGGTATCGGCTCCTCCGATGAGTGCAGGCGTACATTCCAGTATTTGTGTATCATGTAACATTCCGGGTGCCAGTGTTGGTTCTGCCCGTTGCGGAATATTTCTACAAATTGCTTCAGGATAGCCGTTTGACACCCATTGCATCTTTGTGCAAATCGTGTACTGTAGTGAAAATGACAGTACACTTCGCCTTCGTGCTCATAGTAGCTATCCGTAGCACCGAATACAGTCGGACAGACGGAGCAGGTGAAATGCTCTATATGGTATTTACGGTCGAGGGCAGTTATATAGGAGCCTCGGAGGGCTCCGCCGCAGGAAAAGCACAGGAGATCTAGTCGTCTGAAGTAGTCCGTTTCGCACAGGGGGTATTGGTTCGGCGGCTGGTCGGGTACGGGGAAGAACTTTGAGGCGACTATCTTACCGCAGTCCTAGTTCGAGACGAAATTAGCAATCGCAAGCTCCGTTGCAAAGGGCGTGGGAGATGCTCACCGCGCACGTAAAGCATTCGAGGTGAAAAGTATCACCCAACGCCCGTACGAATTGGCCGGTCAGGTTCCCACCGCACTTCCCACATATCTTCGAAGCGCTAGGTCGACGGTTGCCATTTGGCCGCGACCGGTCGCGCGGCGCTGGCGACTTCGTCGGCTCGCGCCCTCGGCCATCTCGTTCGCGACTATGCGACGGGTTCCGGCCCTGGGTGTTGTCCTCCGAACGTCTGTCGGAGAAGTTGAAATCTGCGTAGGCATTGGGGTTCGAGGCGTCGTGGGAGGGGCGCCCTTGTCGCGACTCCGGATCCTGCGAGTGCGAACGATTGCCATGTGCATTCGGCCTGTAGGCTTCATATGTTTGCTGTCTCTGAAGCGCGGGAGGCGGGCCCTCCGGGAGACCGCCCATGTTGTGTACCGCCAATGTTGTTCACCCAGACCGTCCCTGATTATCTGGCGGCCCCGAGGCCGGGTTGTGGGGCGATAGTGAAGTCGTGGAAGAGGGAACGAGTGACAGGAAAGAAATACAGCAGGATATCGACGGACGCAGTCCAAGGAGTATCCAGAGGCCGGTCGCGCGACAGGGAGTGACGGGGTTGGTGGCACGTCCAGCGGTGGTGTTCGTTTCCTGCGACGAGGGAAAGCTTGGTTGCGGAGGTACGGTGCGGCGACGGGGACAACAAGTGCCAGCTCAGAGGTCGCGACGAACTAGACAGGACGGAGTCGATCCTCGAGTCCGGTTCCGCCTTGGTCGGAGGTGTCCGGGAGCATGTGCAGACCGAAGAAGGGAGACGTAGGGGGAGGGGGGCGGAGGGGGGGAAGTGGTGGTGGGTTGGGTTGGGGTTTGCGGTGTGCTAGGAGTAGCGCTCTTGCGGAGATGTTAGAGCGTGGTGGAGAGGAACTTGAGGCTGAAGCACCCAAGGAAGAGACTTGAGGCGCTGGCCGGCGAGATAGTCCTGCGACTCCTGCGAGGGATCCGCAGCCACGAGACTGAGCAGGGAATCCAAGCGCGGGGAGGCGATAGCAAGCGGTCGGCCAAGGGGATTATGATATGATGGCAGTTGCGCGCGCTTTGTATATAATCTGGCGGCGGGAGGCTCGCAGGGTGTCCCACAGGCATAATGCGATATAATAACATTGAAGGGCGGCCGTGCGTCGCCAATAGGGCGTTGCCGGGGCCCTTCACCTTCTCTCACTAGCAAGCAAGTACCTAACAGCTTTTGCCTGCCCTGACCCTTCACAGTGTCTTTCATACTCCCTTTTTTTCCTCTCTTCTATTTCTCCGTCTCCCTTTCCACCTCCCTCCCTCCCTCCATCCTCCTCTCACACACTTCCTCTCTCCGCTACCAGCACCAATCTCGATTGTAAGGCTAAGCCCGTTCACCAACACCACGACAGCCCACGCCTGTCAAGATGTCAGGAGCAGCCGTATGCGGGCTCTGATGCGGGCTGGTGGCGATGGGCTGACTGCCGTGCCCAGGAGGCAAGAGGAATCCAAGTCGATCAGGCACTTGCGCGCCTCTTCCAACCAGCAGATACATGCACGCAGCTGCCGCCGCCGCCTGCCCAGGCAGGGCATTTGTGAAGGTCGCGCGCGGTGGAATGGTCCAGGACGAATCTGGGGTTAGCCACCAATGCCTTGGTAAATTAATATTCCGATCATCGTCGCTCGCGCAGCACGGCTACCTACCCCCTCCCCAGGACGGAACAAGGGATGGAAGTCGAGAGGGAGCCGCCGGCTTTCCGTTTCGGTCTCCTCTATACGTGAAGGGAGGTGCTAATGTGGGTGCTGGTGCTGTGTGCGGATGCTGGAGTGCGTCCCGTCCAGGGTGAGCGAATATACAGTAGATGGTTGCTCTGGCATACATGCGGCGTCGTAGATGTGAGGTAGTTACTGAACGGTCGCACGCAAGGTACCTGAGCGCTCCCGTGCCTGTTGGTATAAGCTGTGCTCCCCACCACCACTTGCTGCGCTTCCCGTTCACCCAAGCCTCGCAACCCTGCCTTGCCCTTCTCACGTCACATCTCCTGTACCGTTCCGTAGCCGCCGTGGATGAATCCACCGCATGTTTCGCACAACGGCGGCCAGAAAAGGTACGGGCTGCCAAAGGCAAGTTCAAGCGCGTCTGCAACCGTGAGGATGCAGGCATGCGGGTGCCTGGGCGCTGCCTCACTAGCCCGCCGCAGGGTAAAAAAGGAGGGAGGGATGCCCGTGAGATGACGGCCTCCCGAATGCACCTCGGCCAGGTTCGCCTTGCTCCCTTAAGCTTGTTAATCCGTCGGCTTGCCAAGCACTAAGGCTTCTAGGCGCCAAGGCCTCCAGGCTCAAAGCACTTCAGGCATTCAGGCTCACACAGCTGGCGAGTCATTGAGGCAGCAAGGCAGTAAGGCCGCCAAGGCCCCTCCGTCCGCGACATCACAGAACAATGGCTGCTCAGCATGTGCTCCGCCAATACTTCCGCTCTCCGCGTCACCTTTGTCCCTCAACATCGCTAGACCCCCCAACCCTCGCAACCCTCCCGACTCTGAAGCCCTCTCGACGGTCCCTCTCGATCCGTGAGAGTCCCGCGCCGCTGCCACCTCCCCTCCTCGCACCGCGCAAACACCTCCTCCGGCCAGCCAGCCCGCCATGTCCACGCCCGAACCGACGTCCGCCGCGCACCACGGCGGCGAGCACCCGCACCGGGCGGCGCAGCCGCCCCCGTTCCGCGTCCCCAAGACCGTCAGCCGGACCAAGGACACGACGTTCGAGGGCGAGCTCCGCTTCGACGAGGAGCTCCACCTCGGCCAGTTCCAGAACGTGCACACCATGTCCAACAGCGAGACCCGGCTCATCGTCAACGCCGTGTTCGAGCGGCGCAAGGCCGCGGGCAAGCACTATCGGGAGACAGAGTGAGTCCGCGCCGTTCTTTTCGCTTGCTCTTGTCGGCTTGCTTCCACTGGGTGGAGTGGGGAGAGGGGAGTGGGTGATCGAGGATGTAAAGGCATATGCGCCGTGGAGTGCGATGTGGCAGGGAAAGGAAGGAAAGAAGGAAGAGCGCACCCGCTGATCGGCCTCTGTCCAGGAACATGACCAAGATGTTCGACTACCTCGACATGTTCTCCCGCATTAAGAAGAAGAAGACGCTCAACAAGCTCGAGGCGCTCCTAGCTGAATACCCGCAGCTCGCCTACATCGAGCGCTCCCAAATCGGTGAGCAAAACCCTCTCACCACCCCGCGGAAACCTCCCGCCCTTCCAAAGAAAAAAAAAACACCAACCGCTGACTCTCCCCTCCCCCAGCAAACCTCTTCCCCGCCGACGTCGAGGAGGCCAAGTCCCTGATTCCCAGCCTGGCCAACAAGGTCACCGACGAGGAGATGCAGGCCATCATCGACGAGATGTACATCCTCCGGCAAGAGGACGCCAAGAAGGACGACGATGACGACGAGGAGGAGGATGGGATCAAGGACGACGACGGCGCGGACGACAATCAATGATCGTCTTTCTTCTCCTTTCCGCAGCTCACCTCTGACCTTCACTCAACCCCGCGCGGGGGTGGCGGGAAGGGGAAACTTCAGTTACTTACCGACGAGGAGGAGCGTGCAAGCGCGGATCGAAATATGCCCCCCTCACAACCTGCATTGGCTGGGCCGGAATGGCTTCGTTGGACATTGAGTGGACGTGGACACGCAAAAAGAGCGAGCACTCAGCAGAAAACAAAACAAGCTGAAAAAGAGTGGGCAGCAGCGCCGCACATACCCCCACCGGGATCTCACCCATCACAGCAACGGCGGTGTCGGTTCTTATTTCTTGTTGTCGTGGTTGGTTTGTTGTATCATCAGAAAAGTCAAAGCGCAGGCGTTATTTGGTTTCTTTTTTTTTTGTCTTTTTTTCCCCTACGAATATCTCCGAGGCAAGAGGGCGTGGCGACACGCGCGCAAGCGGGCGGCTGGGAGGATGCAAAGCATTGTGCATGTGTGGTTTGTTGGATCGATCTTTGACGGGATGACGCGACGGAGGGAGGGGGCGTCTGTACTTCATCTTTTTTTCTCGTTCTTGTTTCTTTAAGAACTCTTGTGCGTGGGTTGGTGGGTAGGATCCACGATGGAAAAGATACATATGTACGGAAGGACACATGTAACGGTGATGCTTGTCGTCAAAGAAGCAGTAGGAGAGGAGGAAGAGGAAGAAAACAACAAATTCACCCAAATCAGTCGGTCTTTTTTTCTCTTCTCTTTTCGTACGCTATCCGCGACGGTTGACCTAGCACATACACCACACCGACTCAACCCATACACAGACGGGCAAACCAAAAAAAAAGTGAAAGAGGAAAGGCACAATGAAGTGAAAAGAATGCGGGAAAAGAAAGTAAGGAGTGTGAAACTAAAAGTAGTAAGTGAGTAATTGAGTGAAGTGAGTGAGTAGGATAACTAGGAAGAAGGAAGAAGCCTGTCCCCGAAAAACCCGCCGCGATGTGGTTAATGATGATGCCCGCAAAGCCCAAAAGAAGAAGCCGACGACCCCTTGTCCCCTCGCCCTCTCTCCTCCAGAGACGAGACCTATTCCAAAACGCACAGGAGTGGACCGAAAGGTAAGAGAGGAAAGGAAACCAAAAGAAAAGAAGAAGAAGCCGGAAAAAAAAATGGAGGTAAGGTGCATTCTGATGTTGCGTAGCCAGCGCCCCCCTCCTCCCCAAACCCCCGTTCCGACAAAGTTCACTGTAAAGAATATATTTCTCTTTCTCACTCTCCACCCAGCAATTCTTCCTTTCACGGCATCTCGATAGTCGCGGTCGCAAGCCAGTAGCTCGCACCCTACCTCGCCAGGAGCGAGCTTAAAACCTTCGAGACGACGACGGCGACAAAAAAGAAGAAGAGAAAATGAAAAGAATGTTTTTGTTTCCCCATCCTGATGTCAGCCATTCCACTCCGCTGCTTCCTCCCCACCCTCACCATCACCCTCACCCTCACCCAAAAAAAGAAAAGGAAAAAAGAAATGTTTGTGTATGTATGAAAGAGAGAGAAAATACGCCACCAACACCATGCTAAATGAAGAAAAAAGAAAGAAAAAAAACTCACGCGGATGGTCAAGTTCAAGTTCGAAAAAAAGGAAAAGCAGTTTCGCGGCCCGGTAAGATCGCACCCATTTGAGACAGACTGATTGGAAATCAACATAGGAGACACAAAGAGAGAGAAAGGAGGGTTGTTGCATGTACACATCAAGATCAGGATAGTGTTTGTGCGCGTGTGTGCGTACGTCGAGTTTACTCCTCAGCTTGAGTGCCATGACGCAGCGGGCTGCCCGTAGCCTTTGGCGTCGGATCCGGATCGATGAGGCCGGCTGGGTGGGACGGCCGCGGTGTCACATCCATAGCGGTGTTCGGCGACGGAGCGTCCTGAGGCTGCGGGAAGATCTCCGGAGGAGTCATGGCGGAAGGCTGATGGGTGGAGTTGTTGTACCTCCGTTCGCTCTGCGCTTCAGAGATGGGGTCTTCCGAAATCACGGGAGGCGGTGACGAACAGAGAGTGTCCGCGGCGGCTACGTCCTCGACGGAGACGACGCTGCCGTGGCTGTTGGTCCTCAACATCTCCACGCCGAGTTTCGAAGACCGCTTAGGCCGGTTCCGTGGGCTCCTAGTTCGGAGCTTCGAGTCACCAAGCTCTTCGTCCTCATCGTCTCCCGACTCCGCAGAATCTTGATGCTTACGTTCCAGCGACCGTCGTTTGGGGTTGAGCTGCTCCGCAGGCCGCTGCTCTTTCACGGGCGTATGCTGAAGGATGGGAGGAGCGGAAGACTGATGCAGTATTCGGAACTCGGACGGAAGACTTTTGGGGGCAACCTCAGCGTGATGCTCCTCAGATATCCCCAGACCGCCCAAGGCCCGTGACATCTCCCGGTCTCTCCATTCATCGGCCGTGTGTCGATTGATGCGGACTGGGACTTCATCGCTACGACTGTCCGTGTCACCGAAGAAGCTGGAACTAATAGAGTCTTCCCTACTAGAGGGTCCATAACTTCCAGAAACCGCTTGGAATCCGGATGAGTTCGAGGTCGGGCTGTCCTCTAAGCGCAGCGACTCCTGCCGCAGCGTGGACGGCGTGTACTGGCTTGGCGTCCATCCTGGCGGTGCTGGCTTCCATTGGCACAGCTTGCCCAGAATTTCACTAAGCTTGTTCAGAGTCGGTGGCTTGTCAATCAGCCCATCGAAATAATGTGGGGCAGACAGCTCCTTCAAGTAACCAGTCACAGCGACAATAGGCGTATTAGAATTAGCATTCCGGGTCTCCCTGATCATCCGTGCGACGTCAGCTCCGTTGATTTGCGGCAACCTGAACTCCGTCATGATGATATCGAATTTCACCTCGCTTGTGGCGTAGCGAATCGCATCCGGACCGTTTGTGACGGTCATGGTGCGACAGCGTAGTTTTTCCAGCAGCTTTTCCATCACCAGTCGCGAAACGGGGTGGTCTTCGCAGATCAGGATATCTAACGGCCTGAAAACAGGCCCATCGGCAAGTGTAATCTGAGACAGACGTTGAGAGCTTTGCCGTCTCCGTTGCACGCGCAAAAGCGCCTTCTGTCTAGAGTCTTCGTTGTCTGAAGAGGAAGGAGAAAGGTCAAATACTTGACTCCTTCTCTTGTATTGGCTAGGAGTGGAGAACTCAGTCGAATTGGAGTTGGAGTCTTGGGAACCGACGGTTTGAGAACGGGCACGAGGAGACGGCAGACTGGACCTCGTCAAGGATGACTGGCGAATCGCTCCTGGGTTTCTATCCTGCGGTCGTGGAATCGGCACTCCCTGCGTCTTGGTCACTTTCACAGGAGAAGAGGCTAAAACGACTCCAGCACCCGGTGTCACAGGGGCCCGGGGAACATCGAAGAAACTGCCAGGCTGAAGAGATCCAGGCGCTTGTAACCCAGTCGATGTCTTCCGGCGCTCATGGCCCTGTCCGGTGCTGAAGGAAACCAACAACGGCGAAGACGGCTGCGAGCTGCGGCTGGGCGACGAATTCGCCGCATTAAACGAGGGCGATACAGACTTTTGCGCAGGGCCCTTGTTGGTCGAAAGGGTCCGCTTGAGCGGAGGGGCGGCCATGGGACTCGTGTCCAGCGATGGAGAAGGAGAACTAACTAGCGGCGACGCCATTGTGGTCACCGGCTTGGTCTGAGCCTGCATCGCTTCTGCACGGAGCTTTTGGATCACATCCTTGTTGGCTTTCTCCAGGACCGGTAGATTCTTGTACGCGAAGGAACCAAAATCGTCAGATGCAACGGGCTCACTCAGACGGCGGGTGCGTTGGCCTTCTCGCACATGAGGAGGAATGTGGAGGGGAATTAAGCCTCGCTTCATCGAACTAGCATGAACCTGGGACCGGACACGGGAGAGGGCATCGTGTGGGCGATCCGGATAGTCAGCGCCAGGTGTGCCCGTATTAGATGTAGTCTGGTCCTCAAATTCTGGCCCGAAAGAATTCATAGTAGCGCCTCGAGCATCAAAGTATTCAGTGTCCTCGGGATTCTCTGTTGCCGGCACAAAGGAAGCTTCGTCGTCACGGAGAGTCTCCCAGTTGATGTCGGCAAACCATGGATGGGCTCGTATCTCTTCGCCTCCGCAAGAATATTTGTCCTCCGCATTCGCTCCGAGCCTCTTGCTAGGATCTGTACACATCAGTTTGTTCATAAGATCCTTTGCCTCCTCGGATACCTGGATAGAATCATCCTCGGGCCAATCGATTCTGCGAGCGAGGATGTTCTCAAACACCTGGTCCGGGGTATCGGCGTGGAAAGGCGGATATCCATACAGACACTCGAACATGATGCAGCCTAAAGACCACCAGTCGCTCATTTCGTCTTGGCCAACGCCGCTGATGGTTTCGGGCGCGAGATAGTCCGGTGTGCCTACAAATCTGCGGTGGTTATCCTGCGGATCGAAGAGTGCCATTGGTGGTGGAAGGATTGAAGCCGGCGGAGGCGTAGCGTTGCTTTGCATAGAGCCTGAATAATGGCTAGTTCCATAGAGAAATGCGTACGGATCGGGGGAGCCGCCGTCGTCACTGAAGCCCTCCTCCTCAATAGCATTTTGGCGATGCGAATCCTCTTGTGCAATCGAAAACCGGCGAAACATCGTCTGCAAGGTCTCCGTATCGCCATTGTCACTCCTGGCGCCGGAGGTCCGTCTAGACGCTTCTCTGTGATGCGAAGTCTCTCTACTAAGACTGAAGTACGATGGCTGGCCAACTTCGCTCGCGCAGGCCGGTGTCAAACTTGGAGTCTGGGAAGGTGAGATATTGCCCTGCAAATCAAATGAAGCAGATCTTGACGAGTTTCCAGACGGTGCTCGCTGGAAAGGGCCCTGCTTGAGGAGGTCAGGAGCCGTGTCCTCGGCTTTGCTGTTGAGTACTCGCTTCTGACGTCCTATCAGTCCCATGCGGGACAAACCAAAGTCTGTTAGCTTGAGGTGTCCTTGCGGACCAATCAACAGGTTATCCGGCTTTAGATCTCGATGGACGATTCCGCGATTGTGCAAATGCTCTACGCCAAGGACAACTTCGGCGAGATACTTCTTCGCCCAATCCTCCGGTAGTGCACCAAGAACCTTGATCAAGGAAGCGCAGTCGCCACCATTGAGATACTCCATGACCAGGTAGAGGTAGTCCTTGCTTGAAAAGGTCCAGTAAAGTTTAGCAACAAAATCGCTCTCACTCTGCCACATCATGATAGCTCGCTCAGCCTTGACGTTGGTCACCTGATTCTTAGCAATCATATCTGCTTTCTTCAAGACCTTAATGGCATAGTAGTCGCCAGTCGACTTCTTTTTGGAGAGATAGACACTGCCGAAAGCCCCTTTGCTGATTGGTTTGATGATCTCGAAATCCTTGATAGAGGGCGGCACGGCCCGCGGTTGCGGGTTGCTGGCGGGTATCAGCCGGGGAGAAACGGGCATACGAAGGACATCCGATCCAGCTGTAGAGGATTGGCGACGATGGTGGTGCATCTGCTGCGCGGAGATCACGGGAGACGAGAAATCGCTGGTGGAAAGAACAGGTGATGTGATAGGAGATTGTGCGCCTTCTGCCCCACTTGAGAACCGGGGTTTCGACATCCGGAGGGGAGATGACGGTGGTGGAGCCATGTTCCGCGCCGGCGACTGTTGTCTGCTGTTGCCCATGACGCTCGGAAGGATGAGGCTTCGACGTTTTCGTTCCCTTGAACTGGCGACGCGAGTGAGCCCCAGCTCCGAACCTGGCGAATCCGCCCTCCGAGGCCCCGAGAAAACCGATGAACGAACGCTCGTATCACTTTCAGCCCCTGCATCACTCTCCAGATGCATAGAAGCACGTTTACTCTGAGAAACGATGCTCATAGCACCTCCGTGTGACCGAGGCGTTTGCGTCCCGCGCGGGCTGCTGGATCTGGCGGAATTGGCTCCGGAAGAGGTGCGTCGAGCCAAGCGAGCAGGGAGAGAGTTCTCAGAGGCGTTCCGGAGGGCCTGTGCCATGGCTGAAGGTCCCCCATCGAAGGAGCCAGCAAATATACCTTCCTCGAGAGGGGTTTCGGCCGTGTCGTTCGGAGTCTCCTCCCCAATCTGAAATTCCGAGCCGCTCGAATCGCTATCTTCTCCAGCAGCCAAGCGGGCTGCTTTCCGCATTGCCTCGTCGATGCATTCGTGCACGAGGAGGTCGAACTCACATCGGATCCGCTCCGAATACTCGAGTATGCGGCGATGACGGATGACTGCATCAACCTTGTCCTTGGCTAGTCTTGCCGTATCTTCGCACAGCGCAGCGAGACCCGGTTCCTGTTCCATGCTGCCAGAGCTGGGCGATTGCCACCCGATCACTTGGGAGATACGATTCTCGGACTGGGGCGATTGCGTTCGGATTTCCGCGCCCGCACCACGTGTCTCCTTGATGGCGGGCGTGTTGATTTCCATGGCGGTATCGCACAAGTCAAGTACAAGCTCGACAATGCGCGTGACGGGCCGTCGGACGGCGAAGGACCTCGCTCGTTGATGGCCTATTCCAGTAGACCGTTCCAAAGACCGCGATGGTGGCGATGCAGGGGAGGCTCTGCCTGATGACGGACCTGACGAAGGTGTGGATGGTGGGTTGATCGGCAATCCTTTGTATTCCGGTGTAATGGTAGGCGTAGTGACCGGATCGACAGACGGGGCGCGGTGGGCGTTGGATGCGGCTTCGAAAGCATCTAAAACTTTGACAATGGCATTGCGATGCTCAGCAAGGTTCTCTTGAGCAATTTGCACTTCCATCTCTGACCGGTGTTCTTGCAAGCAGACCTCCGTATGCTTCTCAAACCACCAGGGAGTGATCTGGCGCTCGCAAATTCGACATAGCACAGGAAGTGGGGGCGCATGGCTGGCCGGGTCCGTTGCTCCTTGCTCAGCAAGAGTCGTCAAGTACTGCGCAAGCACTTCAGCACCGACACCCAGGGAGTTGACGAGGACTTTGGGGAGGTCGATGGTCACTTCACGGACGACAGCCGGCCGGAGCATCCACATAGTCTGTACGCATATCAGAGGACAAGAGCACATGAGTTTTTCACATTTTCCGACTTACATGACTTTCCACGCCGGACGTGAGGTCGTAGACCATGATGCCTTGCGCCTCTAGATTCAAGACATGGTCGTTTTCCAGATCCGCGGGCGACGCCGACGGGATGTCAATGGCGTTCTCCTCCCGTCGCGGTCTCAGCACGGATAGCGGGCCCATCTTGACCTGGAAGCGGATGATCTGGCTCCGGGAATCGTCTTTCTTCATGGTCTCGACGGTATCGGCGAAGGTGGAGGCGTTGCCAACGAGGAAGTCGGTGATGGGCTTTCCTTGCACCGATCCTACCGGAGTGCCGACGACCTGCTCCCACGAGGGGCTGACCCATCGGATGCAACCGTCCAGTCCAAGGTCCATGACCACGTTTAGGCTGTGCTCCGCCGCCTCCCTCAGGTCCTGGCGTTGTTCGCGGATGTCCTCACTGATCGTTCGCTCCATTGGTATTCTCGGGTTCTTCGCGGTCGGCTCGCCCCGCAGCGCGGCTACGGCTGGGGGAGCCAGGAACGGCTTCTTGGTCGTGTCGTCGTCCGCCATCGCGGGAGGTGGACCGGCCCGGATGTCGAGTAGGGTGCAGGAATGGCGGCAGTCGGGTGCTTCCGCGGGTAAGCAGAGTGATCGCGTGTTAGAAGGCCGTCTTGGACATGACCATCATGGGAGATGAGGCCGTGTCGGTACGAGGACCGCCGTGGGAAGGCGAGGCCGTCGTCGCGAGCGAGGTCCGAGGAAGCGTTCGCGGGCGTGAATTGAAACGGCGGGGTGGACGAATCGTGGGGAGGAAGAGGGCCAACGGTGTCAGTCTGGGATGCGGCCGGGCTACGTGCAGCGCATGGCAAGGTGGGAAGGGCGATTGGAGGTGCAGTGAGGTTTGTTGAGTGATGGCAGAGAGTAGGGCAGTAGTAGGTCGTTAGAGAAGGGATTCCGGGTGTGGTAATTTTTGGCTCAGGAATCCAAGCGGGGCACACCCACGCCGATGACAGACGCAGACGCAGACGGGATAGGATGCCTTCTCGCTCTCGCTCTCGCTCTCACTACTGTTCTTCTCACGTTCGGCGAAGCGCGACGGGGGACTGGGGGGGGGTGACAAGAGAGGTTCTGGCGGACCACCGCGACTAGTCGGCTAGTGCTCGGGTTCTTAGGGTGGTGGGTGGGTGGGTGGTTAGGGGGGGGCCCTGCGCTGCGCTGCACTGCGACACGGACAACGGAGAGAGACACACCTGCACATCCCATCCATCCACCCACCCATCCAGCCATCACGCACACCCACACGCTAAGCCTCAAGGAACGCCAAACAAAGCGGCCGCGTCACGTGGACCGGGGCTCTCCTGCCTTTTACTGGCAATCTGCAATATGAATTCACCGGCTTGCAGAGCCCGTCGCTAAAACGACGTATTGCAACGACCCTAACCGATGCACATCCGCCCGCGATAACCTGGCCGGGCCACCCCTCCCCTTCCCCTCCTCGGCGCACATCCGTCAGCCTCCCAGCCTCTCTTCCTTCCCCCTCCAACCAAAATGGCCCCGCTACGCTCGCCCGGTAAAACGGCCAATCGACGGTGGAAAAGGCGCTTGCTTGCCCTGGGCCTCGCCGAAGGGGAGGAGCGTGCGGCCTGCGCGCTGGCCTCTCCCTCTCACTGGGCCGCTAATCCGTCCGCCGCCGCGGTCGCCGCCGGTTGCTGCCACCCGCTGCTGTTCGTGGTCTGCTGCTCACCTAACCATCCCGAGTGTGTGCGCAGGCAGAGTAGTGAGTGATGGGTGAGTAAAAGGAAAGAAAAGGTAAAAAGTCGGTGCTTCGGTCTTCTGCTGCTGCTAAATACTACTCGGCTGCTTCGCGTCCCGACCTGGCTGGACCTTGATGATCCGATTCCCTGTGTCCACCTCATCCATCCATCACATCCGTCCCATCATCCCTCCCCGTTTCATCATCTCGCCCGTCCCCGTCCGGAGCCGACAAGCACATCTCATTCGTGAATGGGGGATGGATGATCTTCCCATCGTTCAGCCGAAACAGACGTATGTCTATCTGCCTGCCCACGTAACGTACATCCATGGATAGATACATCATACTCACTGCACTCATACATACAGTAATACCTGTATATGTATGAGGGACACACGCACGCACATGCATTCGCACACAACACATAGCCACCCACACTCCACCTACCTATCCACCCACTCAACCACTCTCTCTTCCCTTTCTTCACTCACCTGCTTGATCCAGGACATCCTTGCCTTGCACCGTCGTCCCTGGGACCAAAAAGTCTCCCGTCGTGCTGCTGATCAAGAATACCTACCATTTATTTACCGATTGCAGTACCTACGGCAAGTGTCTTTTCATATCTGACCGGAGGAGCAGCACTTTCTCCTCTCCCCTTCCCTTCCATCTTTGTTCGAACGTACATAATAATCAATCAACTCACCCAGCCGGACCCAGGGCAGTTCCAAGAGGCCGGGTAGGTGATTGCGTGCGCTCCCCCTCCCTCCCGACGACCCCCGGCTGTGCTTTCGATCCGATATGGTTTCCTTTCGCCAAATCTCTTGGTTGTCTGGTCGAAGGAGCAGATAGATATACAGACCTCTTCCTTGCCAGCCTCGCCGTGGTCTCGAAGGTGAAAAATGATCGATGTACACGGTGGTTACGTCTGTACTGTGCTATAAGTACAGTAGCTCGTCGTCGTGGCGGAGAAAGTAGACGTGACAAGGCTCGCTCACTACTGGTAGCTCGCTACATCTCTAACCCGCCGGGTTGTTGAAGAAAGATGGCCCCGAAATAAAGAGGAAACATATTAACAATCAATAAACAAATCTATACCCTATGTAGGTACAGTGAAATACAGAGCAGTCGCTGTCATCGCTAAAAAGATCCTTCTTCACTGACCGTCAAGCTGGCCCATACAGCCATACAGCCATACATCCATACAATCCATACAGTATCCATATATTATATAGCATATATATAACATCACAACACCCCATCACCCAGCAAAAGAACTCTCAAGCAAACACTCACACGAGTCCCTCGCACCATGTGTTCCCCCGCTCCACCATATGATCTTCTCCCGCCCGCACCCGCACCCGCGCGCGCGTGGCTTCACGATATCGCCATCATCATACCACGCGGGGTCGCAGGACAAATGCAAAGCAAAAGCAAAAGCAATCTGTATACTGTGGTACCTACAATACATACATACATGGTACAGCACTCCGGCTGCGGTGACATGCTCTTCTTTTTTTTTTTTTTTTTTCTCGGCGGTCCGGAGATGCCGTCGAGGGAACGAAGAAGAAAAATAAAAAGTGGCACAGCATGGATGTACTGTATACCATCTCCCCGCGCTGAGGGGAAGGGCAGCTGGCGTGTAGACACACACGTGTATATGCGTCTCATCGTATTGTTTTTTTTTTTTTTTTTTTTTTCCTTTTCCTTTTCCTTTGCTTTGATGTCAAGTGTGAAACCAACGTCGCCGCGCCAACCGCACATATACCTACCTACTGTGGCACGCGGTTGACAAAATAACGCGACCGTACATTAACCGGCGATACTAGAATATTAGCCGTATATAATAGATAAAAGTTAAGAAAAGTCATTAATAAAGATAGAAGAGGCGATTCTATCCTTCTAAACTATTTTTTCTAAATTCTGAAGACTTTTCGTTACGTATTCATAATGAGGTCTCTTCGTTAATATAGTGAGGATCCTGCTTTGGTGGTCGCGTTATTTTGTCAACCGCGTGGGTGGTACTGTACACACACAACACTCGCGTATCCCATCCCATCCCATCCAACCATGCCAGCATCCCTGCAATCCCCCACCTCTTCTTCCCCCGTTCCCATGCAGTTGAGCCTCGAACCCCGGCCGAAAGGGGGATCGGTTGCTCAGTGCTTTGTTGGTTGCTCTTTACCTTCTCTTTTCGTTGTTTGTTTTTGTTTCCTTCCTCGAACAACTGAAGTGCCATTGTGACGAACTCAAAGAGCAAAAGTGATAAAAATAAGGGAAGGAAACTAGAAGCTAATACTATACTGACAGGGCATCCATGGTGATTCAGGTTTACTAACGGTTAGGGTTAAAATCAGTACAGCCGGCGAGAAAGGCAAGGGAAATATATACGGCACGGTATTCACCTCGAGACAAACAGACTATGAGCAAGGGCTCTTTTTCCATTCACTCACTCACTCACTCAATCAACCCACACTCCCCGGTCATTTCTTGATGCTCCAATCCAATCCCAGTCTATCTAATCCGACGCAAGACGCACCATGCCGGTCATCACCCTCTTTCTCACTGCGAGAAGAGGGCGGGGAGGACAGAGCGAATGAGGGGTTTAGCAGCATATGTTTATTTGTTTACTTGTTTATTTATTGATTTGTTGACGTCACGTCTCGTGTGGACATG
This sequence comes from Myrmaecium sp. VS I D KN 1, assembly GCA_019775845.1. Lineage (NCBI taxonomy): Eukaryota > Fungi > Ascomycota > Dothideomycetes > Valsariales > Valsariaceae > Myrmaecium > Myrmaecium sp. VS I D KN 1. Next base: position 505,826 of record JADQAV010000010.1, on the reverse strand, counting down.
GATACCTATATCCAGACCCTAGACCCAGATGGAGTGGATTAGTAGAGAGGGACCCTTGTTGATACTGCATGCTATTATTTGCTTACTGATTCTCGCGTCCGGGACAACGAGGATGAGTGGGACGGAGATGGGGATGGGGGAGGCTAAACCTGACGGACCCCGAACTTGAAACTGTACACACCGGTCGTTGATGAAGTGTGTTTGCTGGTATATCTGTATATCTCTACACTCGCAAGCCAAGTAAAATTCAATGTCCACGAAACCTTCCGTAAAAGAAGGTACAGAAATCAATAAATAAACACCTACGAACTTTCCCACTCGGCAACGTCATGACGAAGGCCTTAAGACAGAAATTACTCTGAATGGCAAGGTAACAAAGGAATGGAGCAGAAGAATGAGGGATCTAAATCCACATCCATCTCTATAGCCAGATGAAGTCTTTTTATCTTCTTTTTCTTCAACGAGTCCTCACCAGCACAGTCCAACCCAGCCTCGCGCGAACGGTCCTAGCTTTTCACAAGGCAAGAAGGAGGGAAGAGGAGGAGACGGCAGTGAGATGATGCCTAGGAACAACAAAAGAAGTGATCAAATTTACGTGCCTGCATCACTTAAAAAATCCGACCCAATTATACAGAAAGCTTTACGTTTCCTTCCTCTGGCCCCCTTTCTCCAATACCAGATCAACGTCGTAAAAAGCACCTAGAAAAGTAGGACACAAAAAAGGCCTGAGATAACAAAAGAAAAGGGATATCCACGCCCACCCATATCCCCTCCAGCACCCTCAGCATCACCATCACCTCCGGGATCCTGATCCATTCCCCGTCGCCTTCCCCACCGCCCCGCTCACCCAATCCTTCGCCGCCTCCAGCTTGTCCGTCAGCCACTGGAGCCAGCCAGCCTTGCTACCGGGACGAGCATCACCATCCTGCTCCTTCCCCGCCTCATCAGCGGCCCCGGTAGCAGGAGCCTCAGGTGCCTCCGACTCCACCGGCGACACAGGCGTCGGCGTCGCGGGCAGATACGGCGGTACGAAGGGGATGACTGAGGCTGGCAACGCTGGTAGAGATGTCGCGGTCGTCGGTGCCGACGACCCGGGAGCGGAAGGAGAGGCGACGGAGACGGAGACGGAGACGGGATCGGCAGGCGGGTCCTCAAGCTCAGCCGGATCACCGTCGCCGTGGCGGCCCTCGGCGCGGAGGGGCAGACGCCAGGTGCCGTTATTCGGCGCCGGCTCAAGACCGAGGCTGTCGCAAAGGAGGTTGTACAGCTCAGTGTTCTGAAAGGGCGGGAGGCGGCTGCCGGGAGGGGCGTCCGGGCCGAGGAAGGCGGGTCCGCGGGCGAGGAAGATGGCGCGCATGAGCGGGTGCTCGTGGTCGTAGCCGTGCAGGCCGCGGGGGTGGTAGACCTCGCCGTCGCCCAGCTTGGACAGGTCCAGCTCGGCCCGCTGGACGATGGCCCAGCCGGCGCGGGGGATGAGCCAGAGCGGGGCGATGCGCGCGTTGCGGCGGAAGTGGTAGCGCGCGGGCATGTCCTGGTCCCGGAGGTAGACCTCGATGCTCTCCATGTCGGCCGCCTTCTTCTTGAGATCGTGGTAGACTTCCTCCAGCCTGCTCTCGTCCTTCAGCCGGAGCCCGTACAGCGGCCAGCCGTCCGTGTGGCTTACCAGCGACGGATCAATCAGATCTTCGAACTGCACCAGCCGGCTCGTGTCCGTCGTCGCCATCCCGTGGTCGCTCACGATCACCACGTTCACCACGTCCGTCAGGTTCCTCGCCTCCAAGCCCGCGAACAAATCGCCCAGCATCCCATCCACCTTGGCGATCGTGCCCCGGATCTCCGTGCTGTTCGGTCCGTACCGATGCCCATCCGCATCCACGTTCGGCACGTAAGCCGCAATGAACTGAGGCCGTTCGTCCCCGCCCTCCAGCCCGACCTCCGGGCCCGGCAGGTCCAGCCAGCCGAGCAAGCGCTGCACCTTCCGCTCCAGCACCTCGCTCCCGTTGTACCGATCCAGGTAGCTGATCCCCACCTCGCCCTCCGCCAGCTCCACCTCGCTGCCCGGCCACATGTGCACCGCGGCCTTCAACCCCTGCCGCTCCGCCGTCGTCCACAGCGGCTGGCCACCCCACCAGCGCGCCTCCAGGCTGCGCGCCGGGTCCGTGTACCAGAACTCCTGCGCCACGGCCGGGTCCCAGAAGCTGTTCCCCACCACCCCGTGTGCCTCCGGGTACAGGCCGGTGATGATGGTGTAGTGGTTCGGGAAGGTGACGGAGGGGAAGGAGGGCATCATGTACCGCGGCGACACCCCGTCACGCATGAGCGCGGACAGCGCGGGCGTGAGGTTGCGCTGGAGGAAGTCGGCCCGGAAGCCGTCGAGGGAGATGAGGATGGTGGTCGGGGCGAACAGGTGGGTGCCGTTGGAGCGCAGCGGCCGTGCGGCGGCGGCGGGGCGGCGACGGTCGTGGTGCGAGGCGCGCCAGGCAAACAGCAGCAGGATGAGGAAGAGCACGCCGATGCCCAAGTGAAGGAGGACGCGCTTCCAAGCCCGCCGCTTCCTCCTCGCCAGCGGGAATCGCGGGGCCCCGGCGTGGTGGTGCGCGGGGGTGTCGCCGAGCTCGCTTCCGCTGCTGCTGCCGCTGCTCACCTGCCCTCCCTCCTCCATCTCGTACATGACCTCCCGATTCGCCTTTTTGCCGGCATTCGGCCTCCTGCTCTTGCGGCTGCTCGTCTTCCTCCGTGACTCCCCATCCTTTTGTCCGAACACCCTCTTTCCCCATCCTTCGGCGGCGCCTCGACCCGGCTTGCTGCCCAGCAGCAGTTCCTCCCTCTCCTCCTCCTCCCGCAATATGTCCGCCACGTCGCCGCTCTGGCTGTCCCACTCTTCGGCATCGCTGTATTCGGCCTCGTCACTCACAAGCAGACGCGCGTCGGCGTCAGCGTCAGCGTCAGCGTCCGTAGGCGAGGCCGGATGGTTGTTGCCCCTTCCTCCTCCTTCTCCTCGATGTGAGAGTTTCCGCTTCGGCGAAGCCATTTTAGCCCGAAGCACTCAAACGACCGTGCGGCTTCCGCGAAAAGGTACAGGTATCACGTCGCTTCGAGCCGAAGATATCAACAGCGACCGAACTAAACGGCCTCAATCGACGACCTTTGGCCGACTGCAAAGCGTGACACAGAAATCTCCCTCTTTTCTCAAATCAGACTTTCTGTCGGCCGGTTCCGCTGTCGTCGATGTCGTTTCCTGAGTGCAGGTGGTGGTAACCCGGGGGAGTCTGGTAAGGAGCGTCACATTCAGCGGGCCATGGGCCAGGGGATCGCAGATCGAGATCGAGATCCGGTCCGACCTCTTTTGCCTTCCTGTGTCCGCTGAGCGATGCGAGACAGAAGGGACTGTGCTGTGTTGTCGATATGTAGGTATGTTGTTTTTATCAGTTTGATCAGATGAAGCGGATGCGGAGGCGGAGGCGGAGGGGGGCACAGGAGAGGAACGGTCGGGTCAGTGGGTGAGACTAAATTAGTGACCCGATACTAGGTACGGCGGAGCCCCAACGTCGTCTTCCGTAGGTAGTTCGCTTCGGAAGACCCGAGGGACATGACAACGGGAGCCGGCGGCGTAAGGGACCGTCGGGCAATCAGCTACCTTACGGATTGTGGGCAGGGCATGCTTGTATAAATTCGTAGTTCCTGTTGATACATTCTGTACTTTAATCAGTCTATAAACCGCTGTCGCTCGATCTGGCAGCTTGCAGGTCAAATCAGTCTCCACCTCACGCCGCCTTAGTGAGCGCGCACATTATCTTCGTGACCGACGACGCAGCTATCTATTCATCTCTCATCATTCATCGCGTATATACGTATGTACATCCAACGCCAGTCCACGTTCCGCGCACGCCATATACACAACCCCAGCCAAGCACCCCCTCACCCCATCCCTTACCTCCCCCCTTCCACCCCCCTCCCCTCCCTCAACCTCTCCGGCACCGGCAGCGTATCGGGTCCAAACCCCCACGGCAGCAGCTCCCCCATGGTGCGCACGCGGTACGCGCCCGTGCGATCATGCATGAAGACCGGGGTCGTCGGGAGGAGGAACTCATTGAGGAACTGCCGACACATGCCGCAAGGGCTGGCGAACTCGCCCGGTCCCAAATCCGTCGCCACGCCGACGGCGCGCACGTCGCCGCGCTGGCGGAAGAACCCCGCGTGCAGGGCGGTCCCCATCGCGACGCGCTCGGCGCAGGTCCCCACCGGGTAGGCGGCGTTTTCGATGTTGGCGCCGGTGATGATGGTCGGGGAGGTGGAGGATGGGTCGTTTGGCTTGGGGTGGAGGAGGATGGCGCAGCCGACGCGGAAGGAGGAGTAAGGGCCTGACAAGTGGGAGTGTGAGCGCATCGCATTGACATCGATCAGGTCAGTTCCTCAAACGCACAGTATGCCTTCTCCCGCGCCTCCAGACATTTCGCGCTCAGGATCCGCAGCTCCTCGGCCGCGAGACCATGGGTGTCGGTTTCGGAGCTTGAGGGTGTGGTCATGGTAAAAGGAAGAAAAGAGGGGAGAGAAGGAAAGGGAAAGGGAGAAAGAAAGAAGGGAGGGGGAAAGGGAAGGCGGGGACTGGTGAGCTGTACGATGGAGAGATAAGGAATGTTGGAGCCTGAGGCTCACACAGCTATCAGCTGCTGCATGCAAGCTCTCCGCCTGTCTGGAGCCGCGGAGCCGGACCTTCACCTAGTATCCGACCACCTGCCTGCCTGTCTGCCTGCTTTGAGGACAGATCATCGGGGCATCGTGACTAGACGGGAAAGAGAGGATACTACACCCCCTTTGCGCAGCCGGTGGTTAGCGCTCCTTCACGCACGTCTTCTTATAAGGAATAAATGACCTCGGGACAGCTTTTGATTCGTATAAACCGGGATCTCAAGCCATATGTATGGCGTAAGCTAACCGTCGGCCTTGTAAAGGGGGTGTACACAGGAGTCTCCCGTCCCGCGGCAAATTTATAAATTATACGGAGCGGACCGATCATCGATGCTGTTCCGTTCGGTTGTTAAGCGCTTGTGGACGGTGGACAGCCATCGTTGTACGGGAGCTACTATTCAGAGCCTCGGGTCCAGTCTCACATAGAAGAAACTCGAGGCGAAGGAGGGGGAGGACGGGAGTGAAGAAGAGGAGGATGTTGAAGCATCATCGATCGTGGTTCTCCCGTCGATAATAGTTATTCCTTAACCCCGATATATCTCCCCTTCGGTTCCCCCCCTCCCCTTTCGATGTCGTCGGCATGGACAAGGTCCATGGGTGTAATCAAATGCCCCATCTATCATCTATCGTCCATCATGCAAAGAAGAAGGCAGACACCACCATGCATTCTATCATTCACTCCTCCCTCCATTCATTTGCATTTTCTTGGGGATGTACCTTGGAGTACATTTAAACATGTAGTAGTCCTTCTCTCCTCTATCCTCTCCATCTTCTCTCTCTCCCTCTCCCCTCGGCAAGAAGACTCGAGTCTGAAACAGCCCATGGTGACGACCTTACGTATGCGCGGACGTTTTTTTTTTTTTTCCTGCTACCTCTCTGCCGCTTTTAGCTTTGTGGCTGAGGATTGGGGGGGAGTGAAGGGGGGTTTGGTGTGCTGTATATATTATTGTTCGGTGGGGAGCGGAAAAGAGGGTGTTGCGTAGCTACTAGTAGGTACTGTCTCCGTGAGGGGAGGAGGGGACGGTTGGAGTCCAGGTTCACAGACGGGTGAGCGTTGTTGCTGTGAATGGGTCGACCAATTGGGGGTTAGGGATTACGATCGATATGTCTTCCACTCCCTCGCTCCTCCATAGAATTATAATCCTTTCTATGAAAGCACTGTAGTCGCCTGCCCGTATCGAAAACGCTGTGCAGATATAGCCAGGCATGGCCGAATATCATCAAGATATGTACCGAGGAACAATCTCAGACCTCCTCCCTCGATCTCCAATGCACAAGCGCATTCACAAACTCCCCCCTGGCCTTGGCTCTTGGCCCTTCTCGGCCCGTCCGCGTACATACTAGGCACAGAGAACCCCCTGCCCGTGCGCTCTCACGCTCTCTCTTTCTCCCCCTCACTCTCTCATTCCGCTTCATGCGAGTAGGTAGCTGCGACGGCGACGGGGTCCAAGCGATTGTATTACCGAGCCCGCTGCTCGGCGGTTCGGTTGGGCTTGCTGGCTGGCTGGCTGGACCGGCAGGCGTTTCAGTTGTCGCGGCCAGCCAGGGGGGGAGGGGGAACCGACGGTGGATATGGGTCCGGCCGGGGCTTCAAAACGGTCAAGCGGCTGTGTCCGTGTGTCGAGTGTCAGATCTTGTAGTTAATACTGTGCCTAACTAAGGTATGGGCCTTTTTTTTCTTACCCCTGGATGAAGGACATCCATCTGCCATAGTAGGTACTCCCTAGCATCTGCCAAACCGTCTAGACTTGTGGCAGTGGTTGACACACGAGTCCATGCGCTGCGCTCGCCAAGCCGTTTCACCTCCGCAGCGAGCTTGGGGATGTCTCTGGTAAGAGTCAGGTAGGAGGAGTAGGGAGAGAGGGGGGAGAGGGGGGGAACCTCCCGTACCTTGAGCATCTACCTGACCTCCGTACTTGAACGACCTCCTGCCTCGTGCTGCTGCTGGCAGCCTCTCCTTTTCTCCCGTTTCCCCTCCGTCCTCTCTCTCGCGCTCTCTTACTCACTCTCTCACACATTCTCTTGCGCGAGTCACGTTCGTTCCTGTCTTTTTACCGTACCCTCCAAAAAAAAGAGCCGCCGTGCGTTGCGTTTTGTTGGTGTCGTTGTGTATATATATCCTACTCTGTGTAGTATATCGACATCTTCAGCTCCCTCCTCCCACCACCCTCCTTTCCATCTTTCCTTCGTCCCGCGACGGGAGCGCTGCGGTTGGACGTGCTGGCACGTTTTTAGAACGGTTTCTGCGCGTTGATGTAAGTTCACCCGCTCCCCCCCGGTTCATATTACACTGCGGAACCTCTTCCCTCTCTGCGACTTCCTTCACAATGCGTCCTTCTTCCCCTCCTCTCTATTGTCGTCGTCGAGCGAGACGGATAACAGTCGTTGGGGCATACAATGAGTTCAGGTCACTCACATTGTGTGAGATCGACGTGATGGTTGCGCGACACACACAATGTGCTCTTCCTATATAAAAGACAGAATGATGATGTGGCACCAACAGCATCAGAAGGACGTTTGCATTCGCAAGATCTCGCCCTTCACCGTTTGCTGTGTGAGATCTTCCATTTTTCTGACTCATTTCACAGCGCTATCGTAATTTCTGATACAACCTCGATATCCTCCTGCTCGGCTACACGACACTTGCGCTTTTTTCTCCGCCGACATGAAGCAATTTCTGGCGCTTGCCGCCATCCTTGGCCTTACCGCCGCCGCTCCCCCTTCGCCCTACCAGGACGGCTACATCTCGCGCGAGAGCGGCACGATCCCATCGGAAGTGAACGTCGTCAAGGCTGCCGCAGCCGCCGTCTCCGCCGCCTCCGCCGCTTCCGCAACCGCCAGCATCGACCCGTCGGTCGCCGGCACCCATGAATCCGGCGGTGAGGAGTACGTCGTCCTCTTCGACGCGGACCAGCCGGAGCCGCCGGAGGTGGAAGCGATCCTCAACCGGCTCGCGCTGACGAGCAACCACTCGGACGTGAAGTACGCCTTCAACAATTCAGCCTTCCGAGGCTTCGTGGCGAGCATGCAGAGCCACTGCATCGAGCTCCTGAACAACATGACCGAGGTGTCGCACGTCGAGAAGACGGTCAACATCACCAGCCTGAAGGTGGACACGGCCACGGAGGCGCCCTGGGGCCTGCAGCGGATCTCGTCCGGCTCGGCGGTGGACGGCAGCGAGCGGGAGATGGACTTCACCTACTCGTTCGAGGACGAGAGCCTGGGCGCGGGCGTGGACATCTACGTCGTCGACACGGGCGTCAACGTGGACCACGTCGCCTTCTCCGGCCGGGCCTCGACCGGCTTCAGCTTCGAGACGGACACGTCCGACGGGGACGGGCACGGCACGCACGTGGCCGGCACCGCGGCGGGCGACTACTTCGGCGTGGCCCGCAAGGCCAACATCTACTCGGTGAAAGTCCTGGGCGCGGACGGGTCCGGCAAGTCGTCCGACACGATCGCGGGCATGAACTGGGTCATCCAGAACCACGAGCAGCGCCAGAACGCGTCCGACTTCGTGGGCAGCGTGATGAGCATGTCCTGGGGCCTCGGCGGCGTCTCCGACTCGATCAACAAGGTCATCGAGCTCGCCGTCGCCCAGGGCATCCACGTCGCCGTCGCCGCCGGCAACAGCGGCAACGACTCCTGCAACTACTCCCCCTCCTCCGCCGGCGGCAGCCAAGGCCCCGCCGTCAGCGTCGGCGCCATCGGCATCGACGACGCCATCTCCTCCTTCTCCAACACGGGCGCCTGCAACGACGTCTACGCGCCGGGCGAGTCCGTCCTGAGCGCGTGGAAGGACAGCCCGACGACGGTGAACTTCCTCTCCGGCACCTCCATGGCCTGCCCCCACGTCACCGGCATCATGGCCTACCTCATGGCCAAGGACGCCGCCCTCCGCGACCCGGCCGCCATGAAGACCTACCTCGCCGCCAACGGCCTCGCCAACGCCATCGCCGGCGACGTCCTCTCCGGCGACGCCGCCGTCCTCGCCAACAACGGCGTCACCTCCGTGCTCACCCGCGCCCGTCGGTGGGTCGACGTCCACGCTTCCGGCCGCACTTGGACCCCCGTCGGCGTCAAGACCGACGACGACAACAGCGCTAAACGCAGCCTCCTCGGCTGGGCGCGCGATCTGCTCGGTCGTCGTGAGTCCGCGGCAACGACAGCGCCGACCTTCGTCCTCAAGAGCCGCGAGCCGCAGCTGCGGTATTGATTGTTGTGGGGTGGAGAAACCAAACAAAAAAAAAATAAAGAAAATAAAAAGTTGCCGCGGCAGCCTTGCTTTTGTACATAATCCGCACGCACGCACGCACGCACCGAACCACCCTCCCTTCCACATCTCTTTTCCCGCCAGGGGGGTCTCTCCTTTTTGTTCGCGTGTGTGCGCTTCCTATTTTTTTTTCCTTTTTCCTTTCATCGCTTTCATTCTCGTTAGATAATTTCTTCTTATGCCAGTGGTGGTGGCGGTGGTGGTGTGGTTTAATTATTTCCCTCATTTCTTCTTCCTCTCGTTCTGCCTCGTCATCTCCCCACACGCCCAAAAAAAGTCTTCACCGAGACCTGAAAAGAAAAGACGTATAGAGAAGCTTCCTACCATTCCGAGTCTGTCCCCATCTTTTCGCAAAAAACGCAATATGATCGCCGGTAGAAATGCACGCAAGAGCGAAGAAGAGAAGAAGAAGAAATAGAAAAAAAGAGACCCGTGTTCCCCCACCCTCTCCAATCTTGTAAAGACGCCCTGGATAGAAAAAAGAAGAAGAAAAATCGCCTTTAATATCTCCGCCCATGCTTTTCTTAAACAAATTACCCCCGTCAGAGCATCTGATCCCCCCTCCCCTCACGAAGCAACAGGCTGCGCGTACTCCGGCACCGCCGCCTCCGGAGGTACAGGAGCAGCGCCCTCAACCGGCTTCAGCTCCTCGCCCGCAACCAGGCCTTCCTCCGGAATCTTAACCTTCTTGGTGGCATCCGGAGGGCCCTCCGTGGCGTCCTCCTGCGGCGGCGGTCGCTTGCCGTTCACATTCACCTCCTCCCGCTGCTGCTCCGTCTCCTTCTCCGCCTCCGTCTCAGCCTCCTTCCCCACCTCCAGCATCTCCTTCTTCGTCTCCTCGACCTTCGCGGTCTCCTTGCGCCAAGCCTTCGCCTTCGCCTTGCGGATCGCCTTATCCTCCGGCGGCAGACCAAGACGCGCGTCGACCTGGGCGGCCAGCTCCTCCAGCTCCGGGTATTCCATGGCGCGGACGAGGTCGCGGTAGCACTTGGCCTGGTTCATCCGCATGTAGCACGGGCTCTTTCCCGGGATCATCTGCGAGAGGAGGAACTTGGTGTTGCCCCACCGGTTGTCGACGCGGCACGCGAAGGTGATGTACTCGCGCACGACCTCCTCCCAGGGGGCTTTTCCGCCCTCCGCCGCCGTCCGGAACACGCTCGGGTTGCACTCCGCCGCCGTCGCGATCATCGCCCCGTCCACGCCGTACTCGGCCATCAGCTGATAGGCGTGCTCCCGGCCCTCCACGTCCCCGTTCACGAGGCAGGCCACCCCGTGCTCGTGGCACACCTCGCGGATCATGCGGAGCTGATCCCGGAGGGCGCGCTCCCGCGGCCGCATCGGCGTGGTGCGGCAGTGGATCGTCAGGCCCGTGATGCCGGTGCGGCAGAGCCGGCGGACGAGCGCCTCCGTCTGGGCGGCCGTCTCCAGCAGGCGGATCTTGACGCTGATGCCGATCTGCCAGGCCGCGCCCACCTCGCGGACCAGCGCCTCCAGGATGCTGGCCAGCCGCTCCGGGTCCTTCAGCAGGGCCGCGCCCATCCCGCCCGACGTGCTGAACGGCTTCGGGCAGCCCGCGTTCACGTCGATGCCTGCCACGTCGCCGGCGACCAGCTTGGCCGCCTCGACCGCCCGCTCCGGCGTCGCCGTCCCCAGCTGAAAGATCAGCCGTTTGCCCTCCAGCGCCGGGTGCAGCCGGTAGATCAGGTTCTCCTTCACGTTCGGGTCCGACAGGTCCACGTTCTTCGGGGATGGGTACCGGGTGAAGTCGACCGTCTGCAGAATCGGGTTCTCCCGTCGCGTCGTCCCGATCAGGCTGCGGTCGATCGTCTCGGGGCCTGGATCGTAACATAAGAGGTCAGCACTTTGCTGACGTGTAGCATGGAAAGGAAGACCGTACCCCACACCAGATCCGCCCCGTACTTGAGCGCCAGCAGCCGCGACGGCAGCTCTCCCGATCGCACCATGGGCGCCAGCACCACCTTGCCTCGGTAGTCAACTCCGTTCTTGGGGATGGGCACCGGGGGCGCGCGGATACCCGTCGTTTTCGTCGTCGTTCCGTTGGTGGAATCGGTAGTCGCAGTGGCAGTCGCAGCGGTAGTCGCATTCGCCGCCGCCGCCGCCGCCGCGGTAGCGGGTTCGGTCGCAACAGCAGGAGGAGTCGACATGTTGGTGATGATGCGCGGGGTGGACACAGCTTTCCGGATGCCAGAGAGCAGTGTGCGAAGCATCACATAGGGGGGTTGGAGAATGAAGAAAGCTACGGAAAGAAGAAACGAACAAAAAAAAAGTTGAGATCGAGGGGTGTATCCCGATCGCAGCTAAACGTGCGCCGGGGATGTGGGGAGGGCCGGGCGGTCTGGTCGGGAGGCGGCGCGGGAAAGGAATTTTAGCCCGTGTCGATCACGGCTGCCTCAGGCACGCTGATATTGGGAAACCTCATGCGTAGATGAAAGAATAAGATTCGATAATCCCAAAACTATGTATGAGGCCAATCAAGGCAAGGTATCATCCAAATGTCCAGATAAAAAGCAGATGTAAAATCCAAGCACCAAAGAGAAGTCCAAGATAGGCCCCGCTCATCACCATCTTCCCAACCGGTTGATTAATTCAAAGTCCATCAATCCTTCGTGCTGCTCTTCACCACCCTCCTTCTCATAGACCTCCTCATCGCTGCTCCCTTCAGGCCAGTCGTCCGCGGCGCCAGCTCGATCGCTCCTGCCTTCCCTCATCGGCTCCTTAACCATCTGGACCACCACCTCGCCCCGCGAATCCACCCACTTGGCATCCGTCTTGCGGATCTGACAGCGGCTGAACGTGTAGAATAGCAGATAGAAGTGCGGGATCAGCTCGCCCCAGCAGTGCACCGTGACGGTCCCCAGCTCGTGCGGGCGCGCCGGGTCCTGCTGCGTCCCGCGGTGCATGTAGACGCCCCATCCGGCATTGCCGCGGCGAATGTACTTGAACATGTCTTTCCAGAAGCGCACGGCGAGCGAGGGCGACCAGGGGGATGTGTCGATGACCCAGCACCCACGCTCGTACGGCGGCACCTGTCGCGTCATGTACCTGACTCGGAACTTGTCCTTGAGTGGTGGGTGGTTGATGAGGCTGGCCATCATGTCGGTAGCGTAAGTTTGATCCCACGATGTTCGCGAATTAGTTGCTGGCAGAGGAGCGAAGACTTCTCGGCAGAGCCGGCTGAAGTCGAATGGAGTTCCCTTGGGGATTGTCGCCGGCACTATCTTTGCTGCGGCATCCGAGCCAGTGGCTTCACCTTTCCCCTTGTTGAGTCGGGGCGACCGTCGTTTCGGCGATGTTTGCTCGGTTACAACCTTCTGACGCTTTAGTGGTGATTCATGGGAGTTTCTGTCGAGTGCATCCCCGCTGCGCTTGGAGAGTAGCTGAGAGGCTGTTGATTCGGCAGAGGCAACTTCCGTGGCGCTGATTGTGGTCTGTTTGGGAGGCGTTACTGGTGATCTCTGCTCATTACCGTCGTTCCTAACACCTAGCAATTTCTCAGGCGAAGAATTAGTGCTCTTATTTAGAGCTGTGGTGGGAGGTTCGCTGTCCAGAGTCCTATCATCTCTTTGCTCTGCTGATTCAGCGTGATCCCGGCTGTGGCCTGAAGGAGAGGCTGTATTCAGCACATCGAGTATGCTTGTGGTGGTATAAAACGTCGCCGTAGGTGAAAACGATATCCCACTCGGGCGATCAGCGCTTGCACCAGTCGAAGCCAGTTGAGCTTTCTGAGAAGCTTTCCTGGAGATTGTAGGAGAGGATGTGACTCGAGCTTCGCCAACGCTCTCCCGTTGACTAGGGCTTTTGCGGGTTTGTCCGTCACCTTGACTTTGATCACGCCCATTGATAATGCCTAGCATTTCAGTAGTATCCCAGCTGAAGGAATCGTCAACCGAATCTCCGAGCCCATAGCTTTCCGGGAGCTGTGACTGCAGCGCATCAATTGCCGAGGCACCGGAGTAGTCCGTTCCCTGAGGGGTAAGCTTTGACTGTATTATCTGTGGCCGAGGTGTGTCAAAAACCCCCACTGGCTGAGAATTGGGTATGTGCGCTTGCTCAAAATCATGGTCGAGAGTGCGCATCTCATTACGCCCCAGAAGTGGAGAAGACTGAGTACTTCCAGCCGGAGAAGAGTCTGTCGAGCTAAGGTCCGACAGAGATTCAAGCTGAGTTTGAAGAGCCGTCAGGCTGAGCTGCGTATCCTCAATAAACGTGGTGGACTCATCTTGGTCAGGAGACTTCAGTACGGCGATACCCGCAGGCGTCCGGGGCGCGCTACGACTAAGCAGACGTTGCTGGACTCTCCACACAGCCTGATTGAGTTCCAATTGCTCGATTGGATTCCTGAGTGTCTTTGGCGTTAAATGCCTGGCCCTGAACGATGCATGAAAAGGAGTACCCTGTGCTTCTGGCTCCAGTGCCGATATGTCAGACGGAAAGCTGGAAGCAGAATCGAAAGTCTTAGTCACCGCTGCTGCTGGCTGTTGAGGAGTTATGTGCCGGGTGGTGGTAGGAAAGTCATGGTCTTGGGAAAGCGGGTTTGATGAAATAAAAGGCGGAAGATCTTCCTGATCACGCGGCGGTTTGTTCTTGACGCTTATAGAGAGGGTCTCTTCTTCGGATGCCTCGTTCAAAGCAGACTGAGAGGAGAGACTATCCGAGTCAGATCGCTCAAAGTCAAGGTACGCCAGAGCCTGGGCTCGGCAGCGGTCATCATCTTTCCGACTCGAAGGGGCCGATATGTGAACTAAAAGTTCGACTTCGTCCATTTTTGCGGACAGTAGCAGTTGTTTCCCGAGAATTCAGAGTGATTTCCATGATATGCAATATATGACTAGTGGTTAAGATGCTCGATATGTCGAGGCTGAGAAAAGGTCGAACGGTCAGCACTGTTCGGGGTTAAAGGGTATGCCAAGATCAGCAAGCAGAGAACGAAAGGAAACCCAACGCAGAAGCCATAAAGGAAGAGCAACTGAAAGGGAAAATGAAAGGAAAGGAAAGGAAAGGGAGAAGGAAAGAAACCGAAATTCTTTGTCGTTGGTCGTGGCATCGCCCGCAGTGGCCCTTTCCTGCCTCGGCGGCCGCGACTCGATGAAGCGGTGGCCTTAGTCAGCGGAGCGAAATCTTGGCGTGTGGGAATTATTCTCCCCACCACGGCGGGTCAATGGGCGATATTCACGACGTCGATACCACACCGCACACCATGGCTCCAACCGATTTGTTGGACTTCATTTCCTCCCTCCCCGAGAAGGATGGCTGGGGACCGCCAGTTTCCACCGAGAGCATGCTCGATGGCGTCCCGTACGCTCCTTACTCCAAGGGCGACAAGCTAGGCCGCATGGCCGACTGGACGGAGGGTAAGGACCGCGAACGGGGCGGTCGCCAGCAGTATGGTGGCAGGAACTACAGAGGTATGTGCTGAGTTGCGCATTTCGACCTGTTTATGAAGGATGAAAACTGACTGTGACATTGCAGACCAGCAAGTCTACGGCGCCAACCAAACCACCAACCCTTTCGCGATCCAGATTGCCGAAGAAGAAGCGACTTTCTCCGTCGTCGACAACACCAGGACGTCCACAAAAAGCCGTGGTTTCGGTCGGGGCGGCACTGCCGTCTTCCGTGGCCGTGCCCAGCGTGGTGGCCAGGCTCAGCGCGGTGGTCGGGGAGCCTTCCAGCGTGTTGGAGCCGGGCGCAACCAGACCTACGACAGCCGTGGTGCTCGCGGTGGCCGTGGCGGAAGGCGCTTCGGCTGGAGAGACGACAAGCCGCAGCGGAACCGTGATGCTTCCGTCGCTGTCAAGCCCGACTGGCAAGTCGTTGAAGAGATTGACTTCTCCCGTCTGTCTAAGCTCAACCTCCAAACCGCCGACGGCGAGGATATCGACAGCTACGGCTTCCTTTACCAGTACGATCGCTCCTACGACAAGCAGCCCGGTGCGAAGACCTCCGAGCGGAAGCTCAACGTTCTGGAGCGTGCGGCGTACAACGTCACCACCTCTAGCGACCCGGTTATCCAGGAGCTTGCTGAGAAGGATGAGGGTACCATCTTCGCTACTGACAACATCCTGTCCATGTTGATGTGTGCTACCAAGTCCGTCTACTCTTGGGATTTGGTCCTCGTCAAAAGGAACAAGAAGCTCTTCATCGACAAGCGTGAAGGTTCCGCCTTGGACATGGTCACCGTCAACGAGAACGCCACCGATGCTCCTCTCGAGGTTTCCGAGGGCAACAGGGACTCGATCAACAGCCCGGCTGCTCTCATGATGGAGGCCACCCACATCAACAACGTTTTCCCTCTCCAGGTCGTGAACGAGAACGTCAAGGTCGACATGCCTCACGAGCACCCCTTCTACAGCCCTGAGGTCGAGAGCGATCCTCCGGCGTCCAAGGCGTACCGGTACCGCCGCTTCGACCTGTCGCTCGACAGCGACGAGGAGCCGTTGAACCTGATTGTCCGGACCGAGCTTGACGCTGTCCTCAAGAGCGGCAGCAACGGCGAGGACCAGTACATGACCATCAAGGCCCTCAACGAGTTCGACAACAAGGCTCAGGGCAGCGGTGGCGCTCTTGACTGGAGGACCAAGCTCGCTAGCCAGAGGGGTGCCGTCCTTGCGACGGAGATGAAGAACAACTCGTGCAAGCTTGCTCGCTGGGCGGTTCAGTCTATCCTGGCCAAGGCTGACTCTTTGAAGCTTGGGTAAGTTTTCTTTCTAGAATCTCTAGTACCATACATCGATCAGCTAACAATGATCCCAGTTTCGTGTCCCGTGCCAACCCGAAGAACAACAACGACCACGTGATCCTTGGTGTGTTGACGAACAAGCCCCGTGACTTCGCGGCCCAGATGGCGCTCAACCTGTCCAACGGGTGGGGTATCGTCCGCACGATCACGGACATGGTCATGGGTATGGAGGACGGCAAGTACGTGCTGGTCAAAGACCCGAACAAGCCCATCCTCCGTCTGTACCATGTTCCGGACAACACCTTCGAGGAGGACCCGGAGGTTGAGGGTGGTCTTGATGACGTGGATGAGGAGTAGACGGGATGAGGTGGAAGGGATAAAAAAGCCAAGGGCCAAAAGGGGGGATGCATTGGGTTGTGGATCTATGTATGACGTGCTATTGTCTTGGTTGGCTGGCGAGTCGATCGGATCAGTTTACCTTTTCATGCCAATGCATTTGATGATGACTGAAGCCTGGTTTTCATGAAGGATTGGGAGGGTGATATATGTAGATGGAATGGGAGTGGCACCTAACAGGGGATTTGATCGCTGGTTGACGACGAATGAAAAGCAATTCTTTCCCCTCGAACTCCCATTTCTATCATGCAATCTGGTTGAAGAGGGTTGCAAGTGAGATATTCAACGGCCGTCAAAGGGGACTGTTACAGGGCTAGCTTGGCGGTGTGCCCTGGAAAACGGTCAAGAAACGTGGAAGAAACGTTCAGGAAACGGAACCGTAACGGCAGTGAACACTCCTCTTCCCTGTTCAGCGATGCTCAACACGAACACGGACTTTCCCAGTCTGAAACTTAGCGTGCGTTGATTGGTCGACCTTCCGTATGCCTAAGGCGTTAAGAGCCAGCTACCAGAGAAAACGCAAACAGTCAACGTAAGTAAACAGCATCCCACACGTTCCACGATGCACCAAATAAACTTCCCGATTCGGACTCTCACAGCCGCTGATTAGACAGCTCTCAACCACCTGAGGCTGCACCCCGTTAACGAAACCTCTTGGCATAAGGGAACATGCCTCCCACACGTTCAACGATGGCAGCAGACTTCCGCATTCGCATGCGCAGACGCGTGTGATTGGCTGGCTGGCCGTCACCGGATCGAAAAGCGAACGCAGGCACAGCGGCAACATGCAGTGGACGTTGACGCAAGTAAACATGTCGGTGGACGTTCGACGATGCGGCAAAAGACTTTCCGCGTTGGGTGGAGGGGGCATGGTGATTGAATGGTAGTGAAGGTTTAAGGGTGGGGGAAACGCAACGGTAACGCTGCGTTAACGGTGGTAAACGTGCGGCTGCTGTGTTTGATGATGTGGGAGGAGGAGTGCTTTTTCCTAAATGGGGTTTTGGGGCTTAATGATTGGCTGGTCTCCGTGCTGCGTTTTTGTCTACGCTGCACTTCAACTTCAACTTCGAATACAACTTCAGCGTCAAGCAGGACTGATCAGGGGCTTATCGCTTATATTGAGTTTATGGAGTATGGCAGAGGTGGAGGGGGCACGAGCGAGGAGTATAGGATAGGCAGGAAGTAATGTAGGTATGTAGTCCTCCTGTGCGCGAGAGGTAGCCAATAGCGTTTCTATCTATCGTAACGTACTAATACGATTTCAGTATCGCCCGGAATCATTATACCCTCGCTGGCTTAGATGCACAGACGCCGTTCGAGGCTAAGCCGGAACAGTATCACTGAATTTTTCCAGGCATGCGAGGGTTGCTCTATATTATGTGTGGATAAATAAGTGTAGTTCTCTTCTGAATACCCAATTCCTTGTTCGAGTGACTACAAGGGCAATTGACGATTGGTCTGCTTCGTGCGTTGACATGGGGGAGAAATTCCACCTATCTGAATCGTTTTGTCTCCTGACATCCTGAGCGAACCCATCTCAACCTTTGTTGTGGTGGACTAGCATCGCACACCCTCATTCATCCCCGGCGATCCTCCCTTCCCTTCATCCCCATCACTACTCGGTTCCGTCCATGGCATCCGGGAACGAGGATTGGCTTTCCCGCTACGCCAATGGGGCGCACGCGTGGAAGCAAGCTACCGTGGATGGCAAGCCGGCCTTCCACCGCCGGATCGGAGTCGTCGAGTCAGCCTTCGACGTGGATGGGACGGACTTCGGGGGTCGGGCGGATGTGCACGCCCTCCTGACGGTGGAGATCCAAAGCTCGCTGAGCACGGCGGAGTTCAAGCGGCGGATGGTGCTGGTCTGGACGAACATGCGGCTGCACCACGTCATGCTCATGACCCGCGCCTTCCGCCCGGCCGGCAGCGAGGACCGCCACTTCCTCTTCGACGTGCCGGGCAGCGACGAAGAGGCCATCGCCGCGGCTGCCCGATCGGTCGACTTCCTCCAAGATCGGTTCGAGAGCGTGGACGGGCGGGACTTTGTCCGGCACGCGCAGAACTCGGCCCGGGTCGTCGACGCCGCCGTCTGCCACTCCCGCCTCTTCATCCTTCCGCCGCGGCCGCTGACCGACCGAGCGGACGGCCGGGCGGAGCTGCAGGTCCTCGTCGTGGCCGCGCACTCGACCACCGACGGGCTGAGCATGCAGAACTGGATCGACCACTTCGTCCAGCTGCTGAACGAGCCCCTGGCCGCCCTCGAAGCCGGCATCGCCGCCGCCCGCGCGCCCGCCGCCCTGGCCGCCCGCCTCCCTGTTGCGCAGGAGGACCTCTACCCGCCCATCCCGGGCTCCCGCGCCCGGCAGCGCTGGTTCTGGGCCATCCTCCGCGTCCTCCGCCACGTCAAGCGGCCCTTTCCCCCCTCCATCCCCAACCCGCTCCGCCGCCCGACGCCCCTCCCGTCCGCCATCCTTCCCCAACCCACCTACGCCCCCTATCTCGACTACTCCCCCGCCCGCGCGCCGCCGCTCAACACCTATAGCGCCCACGCCACCCTGAGCCCGCAGCACTCCGCCCTCCTCGCCGCCCTCTGCCGCCAGACGGGCGTCTCCATCGGCGCCGGCATCTTCACCCTCGTCGCCCTCTCCCTCATGCAGGAGGAAGAGGCCCTGCACCCGGCCACGCCCCCAGACCAACGCAAACCCATCACCCTCTTCTACCCCCTCAACCCGCTCCCCTTCCTCACCCGGCCCCCCGGGAGCAGCCCCGCGCTCACGAACAACTCCTGCACCCTCGCCTTCTCCCCCGGGCTCACCCTCCCGCACCTCCCCTCCGACCTGCCCCTTCCCGGGCGCTTCCGCCTCCTCGCCCGCCTCGCCCAGCGGCAGTTGCGTCTGCACCAGAAGCGGAGCCCCAAACACCCTTCCTCCTCATCCCCATCCCAACAGCAACCAAAGCAACAACCAACACACACCCCCCTCCACCTCCTCGCCACCACCTACCTCAGCACCCTCGAACGCCTCGAGCTCCGTCGCCCACCCCACCGCCGCTCCCACACCCTACTCACGCACCTCAACCCCCCCGCCTACCCGCCCACCCCCAACCCCCCCGCCACCTGCGGCGTCAGCAGTCTGGGCCGTGCCCCGTCGCTGCTCACCGCCACCGCCCCCATCAACCCCGGGTTCGCCGCCGTCTTCCGCGCCCTCGATCTCGGCGTGCGCGCGCGGGAGGGCGAGTTCTTGGTCGCGGCGGCGGGACGCGAGGATGTGGAAGGGAGAGTTACCATGGGGTTCGGGGTCAGCTTTGATGGGTGCGCGGTGGAGGAGGGGCGGGTGCGGGGGTGGGAGGGGAGGGTGGAGGGGTTGTTGAAGGAGTGTGAGGGGGAGGGGCGGGGGATGGGGGAGGGAGAGGAGGGGAGGGGGAGGGAAGCTGGGGCGAAGTTGTAGAGGCGCTGCTCGGTTGGTGGTGGAAGGGAGGGGGAGGGAGAAAAGAGTGGTGTTTTTTTCTTGTTGAATTTTCTTTTTTGATGTATATATGGGTTTCTCCATTTTGGCGGCGTTTGGCTTGATTAACAAATTACGGAGAGAAGAGTTGTATATAAAAACATGGGGGAGCAGGAAAGAGGGAAGACGGTGTATGGGGAAGACGGTATAGAGAACGGAGGAAAAAGTTTGGTTGTTCTTAGATTAAATATTCAGATGGACCGCGATGAAAAACCCCTGGTCCTGGGGAAACGGAAGTGTAGTCTCCTTGCTCTTTCTCCTCTTCTCCCAATCGCGCAGAGACCTAACTGACTTTGTGTACATGTGTATCTCCCTCCCCTTTTACATACAGTATATCCAACAACGACCTGCCCGTAAACATCCTAGGCAGGAATACCAATTCCCTTTCCGAGCCCGAAATACTTCCAAATCCCGACACGATGGGACCTGCAACACTGAACATCAATCATCCTCATCTTCATCCTCATCGCTATCCACCACCCTCCTTCCCCTCCGATTCGTGCGCAACACCGGTTCCGCATCTTCATCATCATCCGCCTCGCCATCTCCACCCCTCCTGCCACCCGCATAGCCCAAACCAGAATCCAAATCCGGCAACTCCGCACTGCTACTCGGCACATCCACAACCCCTCGCTGCGTCGGGGTGAACAACTGACTCAGACGACCACCGCTCCGATGCGGCGTCACGCCCGCGCCCAGATCCAACGAGCTGCTCAATCCAACCTCCACCTCCTCGTCGTCCTCGGCGATGAAGCCGGCCAGCTCGCTGTCGAGCCGGTAGTCACCTTCGTCTTCATCCTCGTCCGCCGTATCCTCAGAGCCAAGATGGATGCCCTGGCTCGCCAAGCGCATCCGCGGATCCGTCGCCGGCGGGGAGCTGCTGAAGCCTTCGACCACGTCGTCGTCTGCGTGAAAGGCGGCGACGCCCCTGCTGCCGCCAGCACCAGCACCACCGCGTCCTGCTCGCCCTCCACCACGAGTGCCGCGTCCACGACCGCGACCTCGTCCCCGGCCGCCGCGAGCAGCGGCAGGTGTGCGTGGACTCGCTTCCGCTCTCTCAGCGGGAAGCCGTGGCGGCGGCATGCTGATCAGGTCCGGAAGCTCGTCGTCCTCGTCATCCTCGTCCACAACCGCATGCACATCTTCCTCTACATCATCTTCAAGCTGTACAACCTCCGGTTCATCTTCCTCGGCATGGATGACCTCCGTATCCGAGACCAGCAACCCATCGACTTCCATCTCCAGATCCTCCCGATGCAGATGATCCTTGAGCTCATTGATGCGCTCCGGCCTGACCTCATGCACCCTCTGCAGCATTTCCGCCACCGCCGTCGCCGCTCTGCCCGACCGCGGGAACGCGTGCGTCCGACCGAGGCGCCGCTGGCGCTCCGGGTGGCAGTCCAATTCCGGTGGCTCAGTGACCATGTCGTCGCCAAGAGTGTACACTCGCTGATATCGGCGGTACAGATTCGACTTCTCCATCTCATTCAGGGCGACGTCGGCGAGCGGAGCAACATCGACGAGTGCCTCATCGGCCTCTGCCTTCTTGACCGGCTGCCCTCTTAAGAAGCCGACAATGCCACCCGCATCCCCGCCATCCTCGTCCTCGTCGTCATCCATCCGGGAAGCCATGACAAACCCTGTGCGGACACCGTCCGGCATGTGGAATTTCTTCGGCGGACGCTTTGGCGCCCGTCCACCTCTCCGCTTGGGTTCCGGGAGCTCACCTTGAGTATTTTCGATCGGAATCTCCACCACTCTCTTGTCCACGGCCGGCTGGATTTCCTTCGGGACGATCCGGCGCGACCGATCCTCGTGGAAGGTGAAATGGGTTCCATCGGCGATCATCTCTTGCATCCTCTCGTAGCTGTCTTTAGCTTTAGAAAAGTTCTCCTCCTCCTTCCCTCGCATCTGCAGCAGCACGATATTACCAGCTCTCTTACGCCCTGTTCGACCCATTCGCTGCAGCATGCGGATGGGAGAAGCCTTCTGATCATAACAGATAATCAGATCCACCTCTCCAATATCGAGACCTTCTTCACCGATGGATGTCGCTATGAGAACATTGTACTCTCCCTCTTTGAATTTCTTTACGATGTCTAGCTGCTTCTTCTGATCCATGCCCTCGGAGTTTTTCGAAGATGTTTGACCCACGAAGACGTGAGGTCGCACCATCGGCTGATGGCGCTTGAGCACTCGAGCGATCTCCTCCGCGCTGTCCCGGTATTGCGCGAAGACCATGATCCTGGTAGCTGTAGGAGGCTGGCCCTCTTCTCGATCCGCTTCCCCGGCTTGAACAAGGTGCTTCAGCACGACGCCTTGGATATACTCCAGCTTAGGATGACCGATAAAATCCGGTTTGTTGACCCAGGACCGCAAACGGATCATCAGCTTCTCAAAGCTCTCACTTTCGATGATTTCCTTGCGATACTTCTTTGCGGGTCCTTTCACATCCGGCATCTCCTTGAACCCGCATAAGCTGTGGTAGAAAGGGCCGATTCCATGGTATTTGAGCAGTTCCAAGGAATGCGCAATGCTTGACAGGGCAGTGAAGACGCCGCCGACCATGGTTTTCACGCCCCAATGAGCGTTCCTTCCTGCATCTGACACCTGCCATTTCCTGAGCGCCTGCACCAGTCCAAACGCTGTCAGAGCCAACGGATCCCTACTGTAGTACGCATTCAACCCAGTGATCTTGTTCAATACCGGCTGCACCGCCGCTGAGAAGAGGCCCATGCACATCTCCATCTCGTCAGAGATGTCAAAGACCTCCTTTTCAATGTTCCGCGAGTAAACGTACTGTCGAATGTCGAGCGAGTTCTCCGTCCGGATCTCGACGCGAGAAATGTCCAGTCCGTCAATGACCTTTTGCACCGCCTCCACATCGCCACCAGGCGTGGCCGTCAAGGCGAGCACGCGGAAACTCTCGTTGAACCGTCTGATGAACTTCACAACCTCAACGTAGGCGTATCCGCCCGTAGCTCTGTGCGCTTCGTCTATCACCAGCAGCACGATCCTCTTCGGATCGCATATGCCAGTTTTGAGGTCGTTGCGCATGGTCTCGGGCGTCATGAACAGGACCCGCTTCGACTGCCACTCCTCAGCTCTGATCCCGGGGGGTACGCTACCGTTCAACATCGTCGTATACCTTCGAGGTATTCCGGCAATCCCAAAGCACGCTTCGATCTGTTGGGCAACTAAAGGCTTCGTCGGAGCCATGAATACGATCTGTGCGCTTTTCGTCCAACGAAACCAGTTCAGCATGATAGTGGCTGCGATGAAGGTCTTTCCCAGACCGGTTGGCAAGGCCACCAGGAGATTGTGGAACAGGCCGCGAGCAACGATATTGTACTGGTAGTCACGAATAGTTCCTAGATTGGTAGGGTAGACCCACGTGTTCAAGGCTTCGAGGTCAAGTTCATGGTGCGTCGGAGGTTCAGGTTTGTCGGGGGCCGGAAAGTTGAGTCGTTTGCTGAGTTGCGATGCCGGAAGCGCACCTCGTCCGAAGAGGGTGGTCTGGCGAAGTCCATTTTGGGACGCAACGACGTTCCCACGCTGCCGCTGTGAGGTCGCTGGGCCTGAGCGAGACGCTTGAGAGGATATCAGGATCACGTCATTTGGTGGCTTTTGAGGCGACGACGATTCGAAAGCATCAGACGGTAGGTCGGCAAGCTCGTCTTCAGGGTTGAATGATGCATTGGCGATCCTTGAAGTGGTAGGTGGAGGGACGGCGGCGCGGTTGGCCGCCGACTTTGATGCAACGGGGTAAACAGGCTGAGCGAAGCCGTCCTCTTCATCAGATGATATGCATTGCACCGGATCATTGACCGTCGGTCTGTTTGGTGCTCTTGTAGATAGCATACGACCGACGCCGGTGTTGCTGTCATGGTTCACATTGCCGGCTACGCCCCTCTGAGCTTGCTGCCTTCTGGCAGGGGGTGGTGCTGTCACTGGCTCGAAGGCATCTTCCGAATCTTCATCATCGTCTACGGGGGCATTTCTTCGATTGGCTGATGTGGCAACTGGAGGTCTGCCGTCCTCCCGGACAAGGTTTCGTGCGTGAAGACCGGCTTGCGGCCTTCCCAAGGCTCCTGTGTGAACCTGGTGACCATGTCCGACGTCTTCACCGTCGACCTGAGCGCTGAGCCGCCTGCGCTTGAGCGGACGTGGCGACGCGGCAAAGTCGCGTTGGAACACGCTCTGCTGCTCAAACTGGGTGGCAGCTTCGAGAAAGTCGGTGTCGGAGAAATCATCAAATTCGTCACTATCGGTCATGGCGGCTCCCCCTGCGTGAGCCTCCACTGCAGTCGGGCCGGGAGGCGCTATATGCGTCGTCGAGCGCGAGGGGGATCGAAAAAGGCCGTTACCGTATGTAGGGTGGAGGGTTGACGGGCGATGCCAAGCCAAGCATTGAAGGCGCGTGCCAGGCACGGGTAACGCGCGATGTTGGGGGAAGCTGCTCCCGGCTTCCATGGCACTAGCGCCCGCTAGAAATAGTCACAATGCGGAGATAGGCTAACCGCACTTGGGCCCTTGTCACTGAAGTGTCACTTCAGCCCGAATTCCTCAGATATAATCTCGCGTCCCCCCGTATTCTCCCCATCCCCTTCCCTTTATCACACATCCTTTCCTCTCCGTCAGTCGCTACAGCACGTTCGCTCGCTTTTTTGCCCTCGCTATACGAACAGTTCAACTTAGCTGCTATTTCTTCACCCACTTCTAAACAACAGCCTCGTCAGAAGACAGAAGAACAGCATCAACAATGAAGGTCACCGCTCTTCTTTTCAGCACGCTCCTTGCTGTTGTAGTCAGCGCTGCTCCCCAGCCGTCCACGGTCACGTCCGAGGCCACCTCCACGGCCTCCCTCACTCCCACGCAGACCTGCATCAACAGTTGCGATGCCAGCGATGTCACCTGCTTGGCTGCCTGCGTTGGTGTCGCCCACCCCAACGCGAGCCAGGCCAACCAGACCACGGAGTGCGCTGCGCAGTGCGACCAGGGTGACGGCTCTGCGTCCGCTACGGAGAAGTACTCCAAGTGCGTTCAGAGCTGCATCTCCTCCTACTTCCCGACTACCCAGACCGCAGCCGCCGGGGCTGCCGGTACTTCTGCCGCGAGCAACTCCGCCAGCGCTACCTCTGCGGGATCGACCGGCGCGGCTAGCACTGGTTCCGCTCAGGCCACCCAGACTGGTTCGTCCAGCTCTGGCTCCGGTAAGTCTCACCTCTCCACATTGCAGGAAATGCCGACCGCTGACGTGCCAAACCAAATAGCTTCTGCTTCTGGTACATCTTCTGCTACCGGAACGTCTACCGGGTCTGCTGCTTCCTCCACTGGCGCTGCCGGGAATGTCGGTCCGGTCATGGGCCCTATCGCTGGTCTTGCTGGTGTGCTTGCGGCTATGTTCGCCTTGTAAGGCAAACACATTATTGTCTACGCGCCCTTGTGGTTTGATGTTGCGATACCCATCAAGGTTAAATACAGAATGATAATGCGGTCGGCTTATGGGAATAATGTCTCGGGTCTTCGGAGGAACACGATTGATAATATCTTGGCTCTGGGGAGATTAATTGGATGTACTGTACTGTAATCTTGAAAGTGACCGAGGTGTTGATTTTGGATTTGATTTCTTCTCTTGTGTCTCATTGATACGTTGCGACCAGCGTTGATCTAACGATATTGCCGGCTTTAGATGCTCTCGATGTTGGTTTGATCTGGCTGTCATGTGACGCTTCTTCCATAGGATGCATACTCGTCGCACAGGGTTTCGGGTGCCCGCATATCTCAGACTGGAGGGTGAGCCGCGACGATCTTCTCATGTTAAACCTGGCTCGGCCAGCCCTCCAGATGGACAAGATACTCGGGTAGTTCCATCCAGGTCGAGGCACGACCAGGCTACGGAGTCGAGTGTACAGTGATCAGAGCGAATTCCGACAAAGTTCTGTCCCTGTCTGCGGAATCGGCTGTTTCAAGGTACCGTATTTCATGCATGCTCGGCAACGGCGGAAAGCGACAGCAGCTCAACCACAGGCGGGGGAAGCGAACAGCTACACGTCCGAGATAAGATCGAACCCTATGCAGCCGGGTCGACGGACATCGTAATGGCTCGTGTGAAGTAAGAAGCGAAATATTGGACGACGATTGTGCATGATAGCTCGTGTAGGTGGGAAGAGGAGTGTCTGTTGGAGTGGATGCGGGTGCGCGCCCGCAAAGCTTCGTCATCCGGAAAGGGCCAGCTCCTGGACCCTGATACGCCACGCACGTTCCTGGACGTTTAGCGCTTGCCTTGCACCTCGCACCTCGCACCAACACCACTTTGCGAACAGGAGGGCTAACCAACCACCGCGCCCACCCCTCTGACTGTCTTATCGGTCAAAAGAGGGCTTCACGGATGCAGGATTTCACTGCACAGCTAGGTTCAATGGCGAGTATCGAAAATACCCAAACATGGGAATTTTTGAACGAGCCTTGTCTCCTGCCGTCTGGGAGGTTTTCCGACGGGCTGGCGGGTGATGGACGTCACGCCGTTTTACTGCCGGGGTGACAAGCTTAAAACTCGAATAGAAATTTGATTCTGCCACTGCTCAGAAAGCTGAATGAACCGGCGAACCTCGGGGAAATGGAGCCTCGCTCATCGTGCTGCGTATGAAGGTGATGACGAGAGCTTGTGTTTAAAACATCTTTTCCTCACTGTCCTGGCCATGCGCATAGCGTGCAAGCACTGGAAAAGGTCCGCTAACGAGCCTCCAGTGCGGGGAGTGATTTATAGGATGGCATTTCCGTTCCTGTCTTGCAGTGGCCGATGAATCTGGTAAATTTGATGTCGTCAGTCAGATGGGTGCCTTCGTTGTGAGGTGGCCCCCGGTTCCGAGAAAGGGATAGACCGGTTGCCGATTAGCGTATGGAGCCGGCCGTATATACGGTCCGAGCGATCCTCAGCACCTCTCTGGCACTGATCCAACGATAAACACACGTCGGGGATGGGCTGGGATCAGTTCTGCCCCTTGAGCTTTTCGGAGACGGACGTTGTTACGTGTACTCATCGTTTGTGGTGTTTTCCTGCCGGTACCATGAGAGAAGGTACCGAGGCCAGGATCGCAGTACTCGATCGGCAGACCGCCGCGGTGTAGAATTTGTTCCCACATGTACATTGCATCCCCTAGTGCCGTGATAGCAGAATGCAACCGTGATAATTCGAGGCCGGCCGGGGCGTGCGTCGGGCGTCGTGGAGAGATTGGAGGTTTTGACATGACACGAGGTGCGAATATGATTTGCGAAGCAGCGAAGGCGCGAGGCGATCCGAAAACATCCCACGGCAGAACCCAACATACCTCATACCTCCCAGGAGTGGCCGGCCATGACGGTCAGGACGGTCAACCTCCGCATCCGCACCCACCTAGGTATGAACCTCAGGTCACTCCCCATAGGTACTACTGAGGCACTTGCCTCCCTTACGGATCCATGGACATGACATGCTTTACCTTACCTAGTCCATCCATGTACAGGTACCTACTAAATTACTGTACCTACCTGTCTGCCGTTACGGTACTGTACCAACTCGAGGGGAACAACACTGCCGGTCACGATGCTTTCGCTTAGTCGGCCGGATTGCTGCGCCTGTGACTGGACGTCCGGCCGCCGGCCTTTTGTCCTGTCATTTTTCAAACTCTCCCAGGAGCTAGCCAGACCGCGTGGCTTTGGCCCTCCAGGGAGCCCTCCCGGCAACGGGGAAAGTTGTAACGCTCTTGTTCGCTTGGAGAGCCCGGCCCATAGTATTCAGCAGATCTTGGCTTGCTCCCGCGCGCCATTTCATTCTCCATCTGGTCTGTCTCTTCCCTCCTCCTCATCCTCCTCCTTCCCACGCAATTCTCACTCTCACACCTTCTCCCGAACAAACTCCTTTGCCTCCGAGGGCCTCTGAAACCTACCAACTCTCGCACCTCCAATTCCTCATATATATCCCCCCTCCCCACCCCCCTTGATATTCCAGCCTTCCCCCCTCCCACACCCTTGCCCCACGCTTCCTCATCTCCCTCTCTTCCCTGCTTCCACTTACCGCAGCCTGTCTGCCCATGTCACCTTGATATCCCCACGACCGAGGCGACCTGTCTGGCGCAACAGTCTCCACCGCGCACCGCGCGTGACTCGGTACTCTTCTGCATCCTAGCTGTCGAGTCCGGTTCAGCATTCTCACGTTTATGAACATCTCCCCCGACGCCTTCTCCTCATGGTTGACGCTCAGCATGCGGGTGGCGAGCCCTCATCCTTCCTCTCCGTGAACCACCCGAAGCCAGAACAAGCGCGCGGCGTGGACACGGCACGGAAGGTCACATCAACGCAACAGCCTACCGCAGCTGACGGAATCTCTACCAACGCCCGGGGCAAAGTTTCCCGCACCGCCGCCTCGACCTCAGCAACACCCTCCGCCGACCACCGCTCTGCTATGAGGTCAGAAGCAGACATGGCGGCCACCGTGGAGCAGGCCCATCAATCTCACCCAATGATGAAAACCACGTCGACCTCGTCAAATGCGTCGGGGAAGGGCACTCCTTCCTCGGGCGCCGCACCTTACGGAACGCGTTCGCGCAACCGGCCATCCACGTCTCGCCCAAATTACGCGGAGGATGTGGAAATGGACTTCGAACAGCTCACGCCCGCCTCGAACGGCACGCCTTCCGCACCCGCTTCGCGCGCATCCCTTGCGACGGAAACTCGGCAATCCCCCGCGGTTACTGCAAATACAAAGAAGGGTGGTGGGCAAAGCAACGGAAATTGGAGTGTCTCCACACACCCCGGCAAGGACTCTGCGATCCCGGGTACTTCGACCTTCTCCGCCAACCCCAACGTGTCCGCACCACAGGAGAAGACGAAAAAGCGAAAAAATGCAACCAAAGAGTCCACCCCAGCGACCAACGGTCACCACAGCGGCTCCACCAAAAACCACCATTCGAAGAAAACAGAATCTGCCGTGCCTGCATCGTCCTCGAAAGATGAACGGTACTCGAACATGCTCCTTTTCGAAAAATCGGCCAAGTTGCATGACGGCAAATTGATCGCCGATGATGGAACGGTTTTGGAGGTCAACGGTGAGTTCCACTATCACTTCGCATCTTTCGTTCCGCCCTCGCAATCCCGCACCGCCGTCGGGAGCCTGCTTCTACTGTACCGACAGAAAGCTAATATGCACTAGATCATGTTTACCTTGTATGTGAGCCTCCGGGGGAGCCTTACTATCTATGCCGCATCATGGAGTTTCAGCATCGCGACAACAACCCGGACGCCGATGTTGATTCGCTCCGCGTCAACTGGTTCTATCGGCCGCGTGACGTGCAGCGCTACAACAACGACACGCGCTTAGTCTACGCGACGATGCACTCGGACATCTGTCCGCTCAGTTCGCTGCGCGGAAAGTGCGAAATCCGGCATCGCAGTGAAATCCAGGACCTCAATGAGTATCGCAAAGGGAAGGACCGGTTCTGGTTCAATCAGTGCTTCGATCGGTTCATCCACCGGTGGTACGAAGTCATTCCCGTTTCCCAAGTCATCAACGTGCCGGAAAGGGTCAAGAAGGCGTTGGACGAGCGATGGAAATATGTGGTGGTCGAGACGAGTCGCATGAAGGAATTAACCAGCGCGGTCAAAACCTGCAAGCGGTGTGCGGGGTATTGCGCATCGTAAGTTTCGATGGATGGACTCACTGAGACCTCGAACTGCAGAGCTAACGGCATCCAGGCATGATTCCGCCGAGTGCGCGCTATGTCACAACACGTACCACATGAATTGCGTCCGGCCGCCGCTCCTGAAAAAGCCTTCGCGTGGATTCGCCTGGGCATGCGGACCATGTAGCAGAGCCCAGGAACGGAAGCTGGAGGCGCGACGGACGCCCGTCATTGGCGAGGCCCCGGCAGAGCCCGAGGAGGAGGAGCTCCTGGAGGAGGAGGAGGAGCCTGAGGATGCTTGTGTTCCCCCCGGCACGACAGCGCCAAGTCCGACCGGCTCCGACGTGCCGGTGGACATGCACCCCGCCACCCAGGCCGAAATTGCGCTAGCCAAGATGTGGCCGATGAGGTACCTGGGCATCCACTGCCGGGTCGAAGACGCGCTGCAGTACGACGATCGCGCAATTTACCCCCGAGCAAGTTCCCGCCTGGGGCCCCGACATCAAGCAAACGTCAATGTCTGGCACGGTCGGCCGGTCGAGCTGGTCAAGCCCGCTGAGATCAAAAGGCGATACGTGAAGAGCTCCAGCCATAAAAAGGATGGGAAGCTGTCCAAGGAGACGATTGCTGCACTCGAGGCCGACCGAGCAGAGAAAGCGAAGCGACCCAAATGGGTGCAGGACGAACCGCCTGGGTACGTTCGCCGAGGCGAAGACCATCCCAACGATGACCCGGCATGCACGGCGAAGTTGATGTGGACCATGCCGCCCGCAGGCGTGCATTCTTCAAGGGGCGAAGATGATTCCCCGCAAGCCACCGAAGCGCAACTGGATGCGTACATGAAGCGCGCGAAAACACTGGCGAAGGATATTGGGGTGCCTGACTACAGCACCAACTTCCTGGACAAGTGCTTGCAGCTGTACATGGAAAATAACTATGACGCTGAAACCGCGCTGAAGAAAGTCAAGACGCTCGACAAAGTCAAGGACCTGAAGGAGCCAGTCCTTAGCAAAGAGGAACAGAAGCGATTCGAAGAAGGGGTGGCGAAGTATGGCTCTGAAATTCGTCTTGTCCGGCAACACGTCAAAACAATCTCGCAACCCACAGCAGTTCGTTACTACTATCTCTGGAAGAAGACGCCGAAAGGCAAGGAGATCTGGGGCAATTACGGAGGCCGGAAGGGAAACGCTAAACGTGCGCAAGCGGATGCTGCGAGTAAGCTGATGGACGAGATCGCGGACAATCAGGATGACTCGGCATTCGATAGCCAAAAAGCTGCTCAGCGCAAACGCACGTTCGTCTGCAAGTTCTGCAATACGTCCCATTCTCGCCAATGGCGGCGCGCACCGAATACGACTACCGGACACACTGCGGGAAGCAAGAAGGAGAAGGCTACCGGTCCTCTAGTCGCATTATGCTTGCGCTGCGCGAACCTCTGGCGCAAATATGCCATTAAATGGGAGAATATCGATGACCTCAAGAAGATTGCATCTGGTGGCGGACGGGGCGTGAAGCGTCGGATTGATGAGGAGCTGCTTCAGGAACTGCTTCTGGCGAACGAGCAGCACAACACCCCATCCAGGGAAATGTCGGCAGCCGAAAGTACACCCGGTGCCAGTCATCCAGAGCCGCCAAAGAAGAAGCAGAAGCTGACCGCTGCCGAGAAAGCGGCAGAGAAAGCTGCAGAGAAGGCTGTTGAGAAGGAGAGCGACGGACACGGTTCCGGCGCCGATGTTATCGCGAAGAAAGCAAAGCCACCACCTCCGCCCAAGCAGCCAACGCCTCCTCCGGCTCCCGCTCCGCCTAAGATGAAGAAGCTTCCATGTTCTGTATGCAAGGAGTTAGAGCCCGCTGGTGATGAGCTGGTCACATGCCGGGACTGTAGGCTGACAGTCCACCGCAACTGCTATGGCCTTGGTGAGGTACGTCTTGGCAAGTGGACGTGCGGCATGTGCAAAAACGATCGGAACATGGAGACCTCCTTCGTAAGTGGCATGGTTCTTCACATTCCAGAGCTCATCTTAACTGACTTCACACAGACCTACGAATGCGTGCTCTGTCCTATCAAGTCCACAGAGATCGATCTTTGGGAGCCTCCCAAAGTCTCACACAAGAAGAAAACCGATCGCGAACGGGAGAAGCTAAGACTGGAGAAAGAGCTCGTCATGAAGGCTTCGGAAGAGTATCGCCAAAGCCAACGGGAAAAGGGCCGTCCCGAAGGACCGCGGGAACCCCTCAAACGCACAGTCGACAACAACTGGATACACGTTCATTGTGCCGTGTGGACGCCAGAGACAAAATTCACCAACGCACAAGCTCTGGAACTTGTTGAGGGAGTGGGCTCCCCGACTATCAGATACGACATTACTTGCAAGCTCTGCAGGTCCACAAATGGTGCCTGCATCTCTTGCCCTCAGTGTCATGCCAACTTCCATATTGGCTGCGCTCACGAGGCTGGCTATCACTTCGGATTCGACATCATGCCCGTCAAAGGGTCTCGGAGAGATGTGGTCCCAATATGCACCATCGGCAACGAGACCGGCTCTATGGTTGCAATGGTCTGTTGCAAGGAACACGAACCCCAGAGGTCACTATACTCGATCAATCACATTGTGGACGATAAAGGGCTCAATGCGCTCCAGCTTTATGCACGCACCTACAAGCAGGCCGACCTCGCCTTAACTGGTACCGCTCGGAAGGCCAATCTTGTTGACCAATCCCATCGTGTGTTCGTCTCTGCAACGGCAAGCCAGTCCGCCAACCGACGGGCATCGACTCATACAGCCGCGGCGTCGGGCCGTACGCCAAGAAACTCCACCGCCGGGGTTCCGAAGCACGAGGAGAACGGCGTTGACAGCGGTGTTGATCTGTCACCTGCGCGTCAATGTCGAATTTGCAAGACCGAAGTCAGCCCCAAGTGGTGGCTGGAGGATGGGAGACGCCCATCAACGGAGAAGGATGCGATAGTCCCCCTTCAACGCTCGCAATCCCAGCAAGGCGTGAACGGCCAGCAAAACAAAGATCATCCTATGCCGGATGCCCCAGCGCTCGATGGAAGTGATTCTCGACCCACTTCGTATCTATGCCATAAGTGTCATTGGCGAAAGAAGAACGCACCCGAACTTCTCGAAAAACCAACCCGTACGCCTTCTCAACAGGTTACAGAGCCTCCACCTCCAGTGCTGCACACGCCATCTGCACCCCAACCTTTCGCACCGCCGATGCCCTGGGCGACTAGCGGTCCTACGCTCCCTCCGGTTCACGTTGGATGGCAAAGTCATCATCCCCCGCTTACGAACGGCATCGGTCATCCTCCACCACACGCGGTGCCACACATCCCGCCACCGCATCAAGCGTATGTCCCGCCCCCGTTACATAGCCATCATCCGCAAAACGGATATCCGCCTCCGATGTCGCGACCGCCTGCAATACACCCGCCATTTGCACCGGCAAGCGCACCGCCACCGCCGCACCACCTCGCGAACGCAGTCATGGCTGGGTCGATGGCGAATGGTCTGCGTTCTCCTCACATGTCGACACCAGCGACCTCGAACCCTCCTCCGGGCCCTTCGCGCGCCACCAGCAGTCCTTTCGGGGGTCCGCCCACGCACTTGCCGTCCTATGCGCAGCCGCACAGCAGCCCTGTGCCCGGTCCAAGACCGCTGCAGAATCGGCCTTCGACACCTCGCGATGTGCCCACCGAACCCGTCCGCGATCCTCGACCGTTCCAGCAGGGAGCCAGCGCGAGTCCGTCGTTGCGAAACCTCTTACACTAAGCACTACGTTTTCGGATTCTCGCCATACGTCATTGAGAGCATCACCTCCTCATACAGATCTTACATGCATCGGAGAAATGGAGCTTGGGGTTGCGCACGGTTTTCCAGATGCCTTTTTCTTCTTCCGTTTGGGCATTTTTGCGTGCAGTGTCTGCTAGGATTTCTCTTCTTTTTTCTTTTCCCTTCCCTTTTTTTCCTTTTCTAATCATGGACCAGGCGGGCGTATTAAATGGGCAGGAGATGGATGAGATGGAGTTTTTTGTTTCCTTTTTCCTTCTGAGGGGTCGGTCGATACCATCGCTTGCTTTCATTCCTTTTTTCTTCTGTTCTCAAGATCCTATTTTCCGCTTTTAATCCCTTCCATTTGGCTCACGATTCCGTCCATCGTTGAGATACCCGGTTGAAAAAAAGAGGGGCATATTTTTTTCTCCCCTTCTTTCGAGTTGACATGAGAGGAGCGAGCAGGCAGTGTCTTTATAAGACAGAAGGCGTGTGGTTTTTCTGTTTCATATTTCCCTAGTATGCTAGACTTGGCTGTGAGGAACGGTAAATTCGATAGAGATGATTACAATCAAAGAGAACAAAAAGTTATAAATAAGGATTTCAGATTTGATGATTTGGCTTACATGAGAGATGGTGGAGTGTAATGTTATCTACTGTATGGCCTGACGCGCCTTTACTCCATCATGTTGGTTGAGTGGAGAATGGAGGGTTGGTTTATGCAGTGTAATTTTATTGGAAGTAATTCGATCAGATTATATGTACATATGTCGAAGGAATGCAGTGAGCAGTCGAGGGGAAATGTTGATCAGTTTTTCTTTTTCTCACTGGCGAGGACGGTGCAGTCAGCCACACTGTCTTTGCCAATTACCGATGAGGACCGACAAGGCTGGGGATGGGGACGGGTTCGCTGAGCTCCCCCAATCAGCCCCGTCGCCTGCCCGTTCCCCCCTCCGACGGGCCGCTAACGGACCCCCTGCATGGGGGAGGATGCGCAAGCTGGAACGGCTCGGCGGCCAGCTTCAGGTCCCCCCGACCTCACCCTACCTAGCCCTTAACGTGTTGTTGTTCAACTACCTCCAACCTCCAACCTCCAACCGCCTCTAACCACCACGCTCTCTCACTCTCGTTCTTCCTTCCTTCGAGCAGCCACCTGCTTTTCCGTTCCCTTCCCTCTTCCTTTCTTTCTTCCTTTCGTTTACTCTCGCAAACACAGTCGCATCCGCTCCCTCCATCGCTCGTTGACTTGCGAGTTACCACCCTCGAACCTACTTGTCACTGCAACAATCTTGAAACCGCGCTGAGGCGGCACCGCCAGCACCTCCAACACCGCGGACCCGGCAAACCAGGACTTTCGCGCATCATCGGGAACTCAGCCACGCTTCGGATCTCTTGTCCCTCCCTCCCCCCGCGGTGGAAGCAACAGTTACAAAAGTCTCACCGCTCGGAACCTCTGCGCCTTTTTCCCCCCATCCTTTTTTTCCGACTCCTTCAATATATCTGCTACATACTATACCTATTCTCCCTTGACGATACTCCACTTCGAAATCCACCATGGCTGTCATCAACAAGCGGGAATACTGCGTTGAGGACTCGTTTGACGGGTCGGTCCGCTGCTACAAGGGAGAACCGTTCTGGGCGACATCGGTGAGTAAACCGCGCGAGCGCGACCGCTGCGAAAGCGGTGGTCGATCGTTTTCCCCGAGAGACCGGGACATGACTGACATCGAGGTGCCATGTTCCCTCACAGGCCGGCTTCGCCATCCGCCTCGTCATCTTCTTGCTCGTTCTCCTGCTCGCCCTGTACATATTTGGCGGCTACCTGCATGCCAAGGCGCGCCTGCGCCGCGGTCTGCCGCTGCTCAAATACCACCGGGTAAGTACAGTAGGAGGCCGCTGGCTTCTTGCGACACCCCTCGATCATTCCGTGGCTGACCAAAGGCTCTCAGTGGATGATCCCCCGCGCCTATCGCAACCCGAACCGCGCCGCGCCCCAGAACCACTTCACCTTCTACGAGATGAACAACCACCAGACAAGCGACCCGCCACCAGGTGCGGCCCGATCCCCATACCTACCCCCTACCTTCACTCTCCCCCGCTAACCCTCCACACCAGTCTACTCCAACGACGCCCCGCCGCAATACTACCCCCCTCCACCCGGCGCCTCCAAGATGGCACCCTCCCAGCATGTCGAGCAGGTCCCATCGGGTGTCCCTCCGCCACCGACGACGGGGTACACCGCCGCGCCCCCGCCCCCGCCCCCGCCCGCTGGCCGGCCGAACGTGGATGTCGAGCAGAATCAGGGCGAGATGCCCTTGCCCGCCCGTCCCCCGCCCTCCCGCACCGCTCTCTTTGACGGCCTGCGCGTTACCCGCATCCTGGGACGGCGGAATTGACGGAGCGTGGGCTCGGACGGATCGCGTGATGACTTGCTGGGCGAGTTTCTTGTTTCTCTTCTTCTCTCTTTTATTTTTGGCTTTATTCGAGGGTGGAATCCTCCTTTTGCGTACCTCTTGCTCTCCTTCTCGATGTTCGTTGTCTTCTTTCTCTTCTCTCTTTCTCTCCATCTCCCTTCTTCCATCTTTTCCCCGATCCTTTTCCTCCCACATCACCACCAAGAAAGAGATACCCACCCCCACCCCATCTTCACCCCTGTACTCTATACAAACACAAACAATGCCTACAATTCACATCGATCACATGTGCATCGACACCGGAGGTTTATCAGAGAAATCATGGCTTATTCATTTAGTCATCATATGCTTCGACGTACTTTCTACTACCCTCTCCACCAGGACCATAGCCCTTTGATGTTGCCATCGTGGATGGCAAAACCGAGCAGGAAAACGCCCGCTGGTTTCTCCGAAGACGGAAAAAAGGAGGAAAAGAAACAAAAACGCCTCCTGCTCCATCGCGAAAGCACTAACCGAGAATAAATACGGGAAAAATATGATAAAAAGGAAAGGAGCAAGCTGCTCAAAGCAGCCAACGACGCATTCTCTCCCAGGCAACGCCACGCAAAGAGAACCCGAGATGAACGAAGCGAAAACCAAGCAAACCCTCAGTACTTCCCCCTCTTTCCTTCCCGCTCACAACTCCTCCTCCACCTCCATCGCATCCGGATCCAAATCCGGAGGTTCTCCAACCTCGTCAGGTAGCATATCCACCTCCGGCAGCACCACGCCAATCTCCCCTAGCTGCCGTTGCCCCCCTTCCATCGTCGGCGTCGGGATCGGCGTCGGCGTCGACATCGACGGCACAGCGCCGGACCCCGCATCCGCGGACGACACCCCCACGCCGCCGCCGCCGAACTCGCCGGGTCGCAGGGCCTGCCGGTCGCGCACGCGGGCGCGGGCTTCGAGGATGGCTTGGCGGACGCGATCCCGGCTGGCGTCCGGGACGGTCAGGCTGGGAGGGAGGCGGTAGAGGACGAGTTGGTTTTGCGGGGTGGGTTGGAGGGAAGCGGCGCTTGGGGGCGAGGAGGCGGACGGGTCTGGGGCGCGGAGGATGTGAGGGGGCAGACGGGCGAGGTGGGCTTCGATGTCTGGGAGGAAGATGGGGGTTGCGGGGGTGCTGGTGGTTGTGGGATTGGTGGGGTTGGTGGAGGATGAGGGGGACTCGGTGTCGGCGAGTTCGGCGTCGAGGTCGAGGATGTAGATTTTGTCCGGGCGGTCTTCGAGTTGCATTATATCTGGTTTGGCGGTGGTGGTGGAGGAGGAGTTTGCGGGGGTGCTGCTGGGTGGGAGGCCATTGGGTTTGTTGGAGAGGGGGGTGGAGAGGTTGTTGGCTTGTTGTTGGTTGTCTGTAATAGCCGGGTTGCTTGTATTAGTATCTGGATCATATGTATATCTGAACTCGAGGAAAAGGGTAGAACGTACCTAGATTCAGCAGATTGAAGCGCTTCGCCAATCGCTGGGTGGTCTCCGGGTGTTGGCTCGCGCGTCGCTTGATGCCGTGGGGAGTGCCGCCGGTTACTGGGGGTGGTGGTGCTGGTGACGAGGTGGTAGCAGACAGCTCCGTGCGAGTAGCCGGTTCCATCATCATCATCGTCGTCGTTGTCATCGCTTCCCCATTCCTTCTTCCTTTCACCCTCCCTTCTCAAGATCTGTCCAGGTTGTGATGGTGTTGTCAGACAACTGGCGTTTTGTACGTCGCTGTTTGGCTTTATAACTTTGTATGCTTGTTCTTTTGGTGTCCCGTCGATTCTGTTTCCTCGGATCGGATTGGCTGGCTGGCCGGATGCGTGAGCGAGTGCGTAGGCGATGGATCGTGTCGGATTGGTTGATTGAGCCTTTGGGCTACGCGTGGGAGGCGATGTAGAAGCGATTGGGTCCGGTTTGCTCGAGTATGAGTGAGTGAGTGGGATTGGAGGGGATGGAACGAGTCGTGTGGGCGGGCGATATAGATCTCGTGGTAGTGATGCTGAAGGTAAAGATGGGGGAGGTTCTGGGGCTGACTTGCTTGACTCATGTCGGCGGGCGGGCGCGAACCCCCCCCACCAACTTTCGTCCACCGGCGCGCTCCCACTCGAATCTTCCACCCGAATCTTCCTCCACCGCAATTCACGTCTGCGTTTGCGTCTGTCTCCGCCCTCCGCCCTCCTCCGCCTCCGCCTTTCTGCTTTCTGCATCACCGCCTGTGCCCTTGCCCGCCGCCGGCCCCTCTCGCCCACCACGCCCGCCCATCGCTTCCTCCCCGCTTCCCTCTTCCGCCGGCTCCTCTTCCCCCCAGGCCCAGGGCAAATTTATCTGCACCGGCGCACCATGACCGCCCTCGCTCACCAGCACGAGTGGAGCGCCACCCGCGTCCGCGACACCTACCTCGACTACTTCAAGAAGAATGGCCACACCTTTGGTCCGTCTCCGCGCTCATCTCTACACCCACATTCACACATCCTTGCCACATGTCGAACGTCCTTCTGACCATGCGTGCCCGCAGTGCCCTCCTCCTCCGTCGTCCCGCTCTCCGATCCCACCCTGCTCTTCACCAATGCCGGCATGAACCAGTACAAGAGCATCTTCCTCGGCACCGTCGACCCCCAGTCCGACTTCGCCCAGCTCAAGCGCGCCGTCAACTCGCAAAAATGCATCCGCGCCGGCGGCAAGCACAACGACCTGGACGACGTCGGCAAGGACTCCTACCACCACACCTTCTTCGAGATGCTCGGCAACTGGAGTTTCGGCGACTACTTCAAGAAGGAGGCCATCCAGTACAGCTGGGAGCTGCTGACCAAGGTCTACGGCCTCCAGCCGGACCGTCTGTACGTCACCTACTTCGAGGGCACCCAGGATCTGGAGGCCGATCTGGAGGCCAAGGAACTGTGGAAGGCCGTCGGCGTGCCTGAGGACCACATCCTGCCCGGAAACATGAAAGACAACTTCTGGGAGATGGGCGACCAGGGCCCCTGCGGCCCTTGCAGCGAGGTTCACTACGACCGGATAGGCGGCCGAAATGCCGCCCATCTCGTCAACCAGGACGACCCGAACGTGCTCGAGATCTGGAACAACGTCTTCATGCAGTACAACCGTGAGCAGGACAAGAGCTTGCGGCCGCTGCCGAACAAGCACATCGATACCGGCATGGGCTTTGAGCGTCTGGTCTCCATCCTTCAGGACAAGCCGTCCAACTACGATACCGACGTCTTCACCCCGCTGTTCCAGCGCATCCAGGAGGTCACCGGCGCTCGCGAGTACAGGGGCAAGTTCGGCGCCGAGGACCCGGATGGCATCGACACCGCTTACCGCGTCATCGCCGATCACGTTCGCATGCTCACCTTCGCCATCGCGGACGGCGGTGTGCCTAACAACGTTGGCCGCGGCTACGTTGTGCGCCGAGTGCTGAGAAGAGGCGCCCGCTACGCCCGCAAGTACTTCAACACCGAGATCGGCTCGTTCTTCTCCAAGATCGTGCCCACTCTCGTCGAGCAGATGGGCGACATGTTCCCCGAGATCAGGAAGAAGGAGCAGGATGTCAAGGAGATCCTGGACGAGGAGGAGGTCTCGTTCGCCAAGACGCTCGACCGTGGCGAGACCATGTTCGAGCGATACGCGCAGGACTGCAAGGTCCATGACCGCAAATACCTTTCTGGTGCCGATGTCTGGAGATTGTACGACACCTACGGTTTCCCGGTGGATTTGACCAAGCTCATGGCGGAGGAGCGCGGTCTGTCGATCAACGACCAGGAGGTTGAGGAGGCCCAGGCCAAGGCCAAGGAGGCCAGCAAGGGCGAGAAGAAGGCTGGCGCTCTCCTCGTCAAGCTGGACGTCCACGACCTCGGCGCGTTGGAGAAGATGAACGACGTCCCCAAGACTGACGATTCTGCCAAGTTCGGCCGGGACAACATCACTGCGCAGGTCAAGGCCATCTACCACGCGAAGAAGTTCCTCAAGAGCACTTCCGAGGTCCCTGAGGGCGAGCAATTCGGTATCCTCCTGGACCGGACCAACTTCTATGCCGAGCAGGGTGGTCAGGAGTACGACACGGGCAAGATGGTCATCGATGGCGTCGCCGAGTTCGACGTTCAGAATGTCCAGGTCTATGCTGGCTACGTGCTCCACACCGGCTCCATGAATTATGGCAACCTTTCCGTCGGTGACGAGGTGATCGCCGAGTACGACGAGCTCCGCCGCCACCCCATCCGCAACAACCACACCGGCACACACGTCCTGAATTACGCTCTCCGCGAAGTCCTTGGCAACGAGATCGACCAGAAGGGCTCCCTCGTTGCCCCCGAGAAGCTCCGGTTCGACTTCTCTCACAAGTCCGCCATCTCGGACGAGGACCTCAAGAAGGTCGAGGAGATTTCCACCAAGTACATCCGCCAGAACTGCGAGGTCTACGCGAAGGACGTGCCTCTCGCCACCGCGCGCGAGATCCGCGGCGTGCGCGCCGTCTTCGGCGAGACCTACCCGGACCCCGTCCGC
Source organism: Myrmaecium sp. VS I D KN 1 (assembly GCA_019775845.1). NCBI lineage: Eukaryota > Fungi > Ascomycota > Dothideomycetes > Valsariales > Valsariaceae > Myrmaecium > Myrmaecium sp. VS I D KN 1. The sequence goes on along the minus strand of JADQAV010000010.1, from coordinate 465,910 downwards.
GTCGTCTCCATCGGCGTCCCCGTCGAGGACCTCCTGGCCGACGTCAAGAAGGAAGAGTGGGAGAAGGTCTCGGTCGAGTTCTGCGGCGGCACGCACGTGGCCAACACGGGCGAGATCAAGGAGCTGATCATCATCGAGGAGTCCGGCATCGCCAAGGGCATCCGCCGCATCATCGCCGTCACCGGCCAGGACGCGTACGAGGTGCAGCGCGTCGCCCGCGCGTTCGGCGAGCGGATCGACCAGCTGGAGAAGCTGCCCTTCGGACCCGAGAAGGAGAAGCTGGCCAAGGAGACCCAGGTCCAGCTGAACCAGCTGGCCATCTCGGCCGTGACCAAGTCGCAGCTGCGCGACCGCTTCGCGGCCATCAGCAAGGCCATCACCGACCACCAGAAGAAGGCGGCCAAGGAGGAGAACAAGCGCGTGCTCGAAACGGTGACGGGCTTCTTCGCCGCGCCCGCCCACGCCGACCGCACCCACCTCGTCGCCCAGGTCCCCTACTCCCCCACCGTCAACAAGGCCATCAGCGAGGCCATCAAGGTCGTCAGCTCCAAGCACAAGGACAAGACCGTCTACCTCTTCGCCGCCGACCCGGTCGAGGGCAAGGTCGTGCATGGCTGCCACGTCGGTGAGGTACGTTTGTCTGATTCCATCCCCCCTCCCCTTTCTTTCTCGTGCTAACGAACCCCCAGCCTTATGCCACCAAGGGCGCTTCGGCCTCCGACTGGGCCAAGGGCGTCTGCGACGTCGTCGGCGGCAAGGCCGGCGGCAAGGGTGCTACCAGCATCGGCCAGGGCACCCGCGCCGATCAGCTCGACCGCGCTCTTGACGAGGCGACCAAGTACCTTGAGAAGTTTACGTTGTGAGCGAGGTTGGGAAGGGTGTATAAGGGGGAGGAGATGGCGTGGATGTATCCTGGCTGTGTCTTCTCTAAATGCAGGGCTGAATGTGAAGACTGGGGAGGTGTTTGTGGGGAAGTCACCGTGATGTGGGAATTGTTGCTGTATTTTTCTTTTTCTTTTTCCCTTTTTTCATGGTTTCCTAGGAGCACGGCAGATCGTGAAAGAGCTTAAAATGTCAAGAATGTTTTCTTTTTCTTTTCTTCCATCCTCACTCCGCTTTACTCCGTTCTTGGTGGTTATGTTTTGTTCTGACGTCCCGGTGTTCCTTCCCTTCCTCCTTCGCTTCCGGCTTGTGAATCATTTACCTGAGTGGGTGGTCTGGTGGCGAGGCGAGCCCGTAACGGATGAGGCATGCGTACCACTCACGGTGGGAAGCGGAGGAATGGATAAAACAAGCGCGTCAAGGCGGAGAACGAACGTTCGCGCCCGGGCGCGAGAGAACTCCATCCTTTCCCAAACAGATGAAAAGAAAATGGAATATAAAGGGGGATGGGGAACATGGACGCTCAATATCCGAACGTAAGCGTTGTTCTCCTTTTTTTCCCCGTTCAGACGGCCCACGGAACGCCATCGGCCCGCTGCGGGCGCGGGTCCCGGACACATGATGGGCGAGGGGTGATCGCGATGCATCAGAGCGCCGAGACGCACTTTCAAAGCGGGGAAGGGCGGGGGTGGGGGTTCGCGTTTCGACGTGCAAGCATCATTGTCAACGACTGGTCTTCTGGAAGACGGAGAAGGAGAGAAGGAGAAGAAAGAGGAGGGGGCAATGGCGGAAGAGGGAAAAGAGACTATATTTGCACAGAGGTGGATTTGTACATAACCAGGGGGAGTGCGGAAGGGGGTAATTTTGGTGGCTTTCAGCGTTGTGACCAAGGGAAGTGGCTAGGAATCCCGCTATATTTCCTCTCTATTCTCACAAAACTCTCTCTTTCTACTTGGCGGAAACGATCCCTGCACATTTTGGTCAGCTCTGGTAACGCCAATGCGAGACCCCTTGCGCAGGGCCTGATGGATATAACATACTCTCCACATCCGCAACGCTCTGGTCGAGGATCTGCTTGAGGACCTTTGGGTCCTGGAGCTGCTTGTCGATCTTGGAGATGATGCTCTCGGCGAGCTCGCGCTGCTGCCTCTGCTTGACCTGGCCCTCGTAGCGGACCCAGGAGTCCAGCACGGACTTGGCCTCGGCCGCCAGAGCGGTCCTCTGCTCGAGCTCGTAGGCCTGGGCCTCGAGCTTGGCGGTTTCCTATAATTGGGGAGAGAAATATATCTCAGTCATCCGGACGGACGGAACAGGGAAGGAGGGGCATCGTCGTCCAAACTCTTTCCCATCAACCACTGCCATCCGTTTCTCGTACCTTGGAAACCTCGAAGAGGGTCTTGGTGATGTCGACGACGCTGCCGAGGTCGTTCACGCTGGAGATGCGCTGCTTGACGGCCGAGGTGTGGTCCTCCCGGGCGGATTGCAGAATGCTCCGGATCTTGTTGCTCTGACCCTCGGCCCACTTGCGGTAGGCGGGGCCACCGAACTTGCCGACGGCGAAGAAGACGCTGAGCAGGCAGAAGGCGACGACAGATTCCTCGTTGACGACGTAGAGCTCGTTGCTGATGGCGGCGATGGAAACACCGGCACCGGCGGAGAGGATGGCGGCCTTGGAGGCGAGGCTGTTGCCGGGCAGGGAGTCAATGATGGACAGAGCCTTCTTCTTGGGGTCCTCCGCGGGCACGTTGGACGATTGGTGACGGGCCGTGACGGTGCTGGAGATGGAGGGGAGGGCCCGGACGGGGAGGGTAGGGCGGAGACGGGCGGCGCCTGCTGCGGGTTAGCTATCGGATCAATCGGTCTGGAGAAAGTCGTGCTCGACGAGGACTGACCGAAGGCGCTCTTTGCGATACGTGAGGCCATGGCTGCGGATGAGGAGCGGAGATGGTTGAGGATCTACTTTCCGTGGAGGTTCCTGAAGCTGGAGGTTCGGGCACGCTTCTTCGAATTGACGAAAAGCTTGGCGCAGGTGGATTATGTCAGCCGGAGTGAAGGGGTCTTTAGGAACTTTTTTCTGGCGATCAAGAGATGAACCGGCCATGCGCCGACCACACCAAAACAATTATCACAACCATGCCCTTGATGGCTGCTCCTGACACCGCAGGCAAGAAGAGGAAGAGGGAGGGCAAGGACGCCGAGGGATTGGCACGGACAAAGTCGAAAGACAAGGTCAAGAAGTCCAAGAAAACGCAAGATGAAGAGCCGCAAGACGATATTCTGCTGCTGGAAAGCCAGATCCTAGAGTCGCGCCGGTATTACAACAACATTGCTACGCTCATTGCGAAGCTGAAGGGGGAGGAGGAAGGCAGCGAAGGGTACGTTCTCACAGCGGTTGCGCTGTGCAGAGTCTTCTGCCGGCTGCTCGCTTCCAGCGCTATGCTACAGCACAAGGACACACCGGAGTCCGAAGTGATCATCATACAATGGCTGAAGGAGCGGTACAACGAATACATTGATCTCGCTGTCAAGTGCTTTGAGAGCGACAACAGTGTTCTCCAGAGCACAGTCCTCACTCTCTGCATGCGGCTGTTGAAGGAAGAGGCGGGCCAATTCAAGACTCCTCGAGAAGATGTGTGGAAAAAGGGAGTGTTCGCGAAGCTGATGCACGCTTTGCTTGCTTCCCCTCATTCTGCACCTGCTATCGAGGAGCTGATGGAGAAGTACGTCGAGGAGTATGACGATGTTCGGTTCTACACGTTCCAGCTCACTGCAGCTTGCTTGACCGAGGCTCCTAAGGACAAGCTGCCGACTTTCCTGGACAACGCCATTGCCCTGCTCACGAAGGTTGAAAATGTACCGCAGTCGAAGGAGGAACTCGAGGACTTTTACACAGTGAAGCCTACGGACAAGAAGCATCAGCTCTTCTCTCTGACGGCTCACAAAAAGCAGGCACAAGCCGCATGGCTAGCAGTCCTACGATCCGGTCTCAAGAAGGAGCAGCGAAAAATCGTTCTTCGTCTCATGTCAGACCGCATTGCTCCTTGGTTTAGCAAACCTGAACTCCTCATGGATTTCCTCACCGACTCCTACAACGTGGGCGGAGCCACCTCCCTTCTCGCTCTCTCCGGCCTCTTCTACCTCATTCAAGAAAAGAACCTCGATTACCCCTCCTTCTACCAGAAACTCTACACCCTCCTCGACGCTAATCTCCTCCATTCCAAGCACCGCTCCCGCTTCTTCCGCCTCCTCGACATCTTCATGGCATCCACCCACCTTCCCGCTGCGCTGGTCGCTAGCTTCATCAAACGCCTCGCGCGTCTTTCTCTCCACGCCCCTCCCGCCGGCATTGTCGTTGTGGTCCCCTGGATTTACAACATGTTCAAGCGCCACCCAACCTGCACCTTCATGATGCACCGGGAGATCCGAGATCCGGACGAGCGCGCCGAGCTCGAGGCCGAGGGCATGGACGATCCTTTCGACATGGAAGAGCAGGACCCAATGATCGCAAACGCCCTTGAGAGTAGTATCTGGGAGATCGAGACATTGCAGAGCCATTACCATCCCAATGTCGCGACGCTGGCGAAGATCATCAGCGAGCAGTTCACCAAGCGGAGTTATAACCTCGAGGATTTCCTAGATCACAGTTATGGTTCGGTATGTTTTGCGTCCCTTTCTTTCTCTCCTTTCCATTTGCACATCCTCCCCAGCCATCATATCTCCTTCCCTCTTATTTTCCTCGCCTTCCACCCTCTGCACAAATGATGAGAGAACATTGGTCCGTGTTTATGAGCGGCTTAAGACCCCGTGCTTGATTACACGACAATTCGCAACTCTGTTGCACCTCTGATACTGCATTTTTCATATTGACGTCTTGTCCTTCCCTTTGCATGGTCTTTGAATCACCTCACTGACGATACCGTCTATTCATAGCTCATCGAGAATGAGCTCGCAAGGGCCCTGAAGAAGACGCCGGTGACGGAGTGGGAGATCCCGAAGAAGATCTTCACGGCCGCGGAAGGGGAGCAAGGGGAGCTGGGTCAGTTTGGTCAGTTGATGACGTTGGTTTGGGAGAGTACTTGACGAGTTGGAGGGATATGGGTCCGAGGAAAGACGATAGCATGGTGTTCATGACTCCTGGAGTGGTCTTGGGGCAGTTGCAATTTATGATTCCACATTTCTTTTTCGTACCATTCTTTGCTGTCGAATCGGATTCGGCACGATTTGTCATCTTGTGATTGACATACCATATGTTTACTACCTCTTCCTGCTCCCATCTCTTGCCGTCGGGCACATCAACTCTGTTTGCTCAGGAGAGCGTGCTCTTCGTCCATCCCTCCCTCCTGGTCGTGAAACGCGTGATGAAGACCGTGGACTCGTCTCCCAAGCGAGGAACTGTAACGATGTTGCATGCAACGTGCAGAGACATGTCACTATATCTACTCCCAGGATCAGTGGACCTAGCACATACGGCCATAGGAGGTTGAGAACACGGAACCCCGTCCGCTCTTCCAAAGTTAAGCAACCTACCGGCAGATTAGTAGTTAAGTGGGTGACCATTAGCGAATCCCTGCTGCTGTATGTTCTTGTTTTTGTCCGGGAGCACTCTTAGATCTACGGATATGCTTCTTTTTTTACCCTCTTTCTCGCGGGGCAAGATCATGATAAGGTCTCTCGACCCGTCTAAGTCTCTTCTTTCGCTCCTTCTCCGGAGATGCGGTCGCGTCCATTTCCAAGCCTGCATAGGTGGGCAATCGTCATCCATACTCTTGGTACACATCCGGCGTCCATATGTTATGGCCGGGCCAGACATTGTGACCGGGCGAGGTGGCTAGACATGCGGGACAAAGGTGGACGGACGGCGTCGTGCTTGTTGTATCTATGCTGCTGGCCGCGGACAGAGCTGACCTGTTTGGGTGCACGGCATGAACAGGGACATGAAGAGGGAAATGGAAAGGCTTGTTGGGCCAACATTCGGACATGTCGGGAAGCTGGCTGCTATTTCCTGTAGGATATATATATTGCCCAAGGGATGAGACGTCCTTCGGCTGCGTCTCCCATTGTGGATCCGTGTCATATATCAGGGGTTGCCATGACATAGCGGGTTGACCTTCTGGGTCTGTATCGTTGCCGGAAGCATCGCCGCATCTGGAGCAGATGGTGTTATGGGGACCAGTGATGTTTGGCTTAACATAGGGCGATGTTGTATGAAATAGTCTTCTCTCCATGAGCTGAGGACAGGCAGGGGGCGCTGGCTCAAGTTCTTCGCATCTGTGAAAGAGAAACCTATGCATAAGTATATACACTTGACGAGCTCGAGTCGGAGTCTTCGAACCTCGCTGCCCAAACGTCCGCCCATGTCCTTCGCAGAGATCTGCCCAGTCGCTGATCCACCCATAGTAACTTCTGCAGACGACCGATATAGCTCTCCAGAGAGTCCACACCGCAGTCGATGCATGCCTTGGATGCTTCAGAAATGAACCAATTTCCTTCCGCAGAGCCCCGAGCGCCGATTGCACCTATGGTGACCACCCATAACTGGACGTCTGGGCAAGCCCGCCATTGGGCCCACGAGGTGCGGCTTAGGGCGTTCTGGAGGCGCTTCGTGGCAGTGAAATGCAAAGGTTCAAAGCTCTGGTCTGGCGACTCGACATTAAGCACTAGGAATGCGACCAAGGCAACACAAAGTGCTTCGTCGAGGTAGCTGCGCTCGCCAGGAGCTTCGCTGTTCAGCCAATGTATCAAGGCTGCTTCGAGAGCGGAGGCTTGGTTCTGCAGGTCTATCGGATCTCGCGTGCTCGTATCATTGCGGAAATACTCCTCTACCTGAGTCGTGAAAAGGTCCACGTCGGCAACTATATCTGACAGCGATGCGCTAATGCCAAGTCTCCGGCATGATTCTGTCATTCGTCCCAGTGGTCTAACGAAGCCGGGAGAAGCCTTGCATAATACGCGCGGCACTGGCGGGGAAAGGTATGGCGGGTAAAAAGATGCAATCGAGTGTGCCGTGCTATGCCTGTAGACTTGATCAGTAAGCAATGACGGCGTTCTTGGAAACAGGGTACCGACCAGAGAATGAACGCTTGAAGGCATCTATTAGTACTTAGAGAGGAGAGCCCTCCTCTGAGTTCTATCATGCGCTTGAGACCATCCAAATGTATCATACGTTGATTTGGACCTTCTGTGTTCCTCCTTGACTGTTCTCGAAACATGGGCAGTAACATGCTCTCCTCGACGCACAATAGATTGAACACCGCTCCGATGCTCGCATCGGACAGTCCCTGGCCAAGATCAGATAAAGTTGCATTTATCTGTGAAACGGCCTGTGCTTTGTGGTATTCTATACGACAGTAAGAGCCCTTTCCGAGGATATAGGAATGCACTGCTGCCGCACACAGGAGGCTGTGCATGAACGCACTGCTTGTCAGGGCAGTGGAGAACCAGTCAGTTTTCAGTAGAGTTGACTGATTTCGCACGTCCATTGGTATTGTTGCTGGGGACATTACTGACAGATCTACAGAATTCCCGTTAGCTTTGTAGCAGACGCACAAGGATCTGGAGCTTCTGCATGTCGACGAACGCGAGATGAAATGCGATTGATGCCCAGTACGCATAGATGTTTTTCATTTCAGATGCTTCTTTATAGACTGAACTTACAATGGTCTATCAGCGCGGCCGTCTGTTGGTCAATTACCACCGGAAACGTGTTGAACGGATCGAATGCTCCTTCAGATGGGTTTTGCCATGAATTCCAAGCCGGAGGGAAAGAAGCCGTACACGTGGTACAAAGCTGACTGCCGGAGACACTTGATCGCTTGCATATTGTGCACTTCGAGCGTCTTTCCAGTACCAAGTGCGTCTCGTCCCGGAAATCGGAAAATGGCGAAACTCTAACCGGACTCTCGAGGTCCTCGAGGGGGGTGGAGTTGCCCTCTGCGACTCCTGCGTCCCCCTTGCGCTGCCTTCGGCATTGTTTACTTGTAGACCACGGTCTTTCTCTCCGCACTCTTTGCATGACAAAAGATCGAACATTTCGTCGACCTTTATAGGGTCGGGATTCCTTGGCTGAGGCATCCACAAAAAGGAATGTCTGCGGAGCCGGTGCCCCCGGAGGTGTCCGAGGATTGGATCTTGAGGTCTCTGCCGGAGAGTTGGTGCTATGGTCGCTCTGGAACTCCATGAGTCTGGACGAGATTGCTAGTATGCAGAATGGAACACAAGGCTACCTGGCCTTGGAGCAAGGCTCTAATGAAGGACGTGGTCGCTTTTGTTAGGATGGCCTGCTGCTCCGGATGAAACCATCTTCGAGTCCTTCCAAGGTGGCGCAGATAGCGGAGGCTACAGCCCACGGCCGCACCGGATGAGGGGGGCGAGCCTCATTGGAATTATCATATTCTTTTCCGGGATTAGTAAAACTGATTTCCACAAGGATTCGAAAAGTCTGGCCGCCAATTGCATGCAAGTTCCGGCGTGAGTTGCAGAAAAGGCAGATTCCGCCGCAAAATTCAGATCAAGACGGCTCTAGAATTCATTGTTTTATACACAGATAGGGGACAGTGTCTAGAGTTGACGTAGGAGCCATTACTGGCTGAATGAAGAGCCCGGTGTCAGCAGCGGTGACCTTAGGTACAGGGCTATAGCCTACCGACGCATGTGAGACGGCGACCCGACAGGCAGGCTCTGTAACCCCAAAGAAGCTACTCGGTGAGATTGGCAGCGAATGAAGCATTGAGGCTTCGATAGAGTGCTTAGTCAATCCCTGGGGAATCCGCTCTGCGCACGCGCTCTGCGTCTATCTTTAGAGGTCACTAGCAGCGGAAGCGGTGTGCTAGCTAACAGCAGCAATATGAACCTGGCCGCGAGTATGTTGAGAAAGGCTGATCGGTAGCCATGGGGGTTGTGCGGTCTTTGTACTTGTATATGGCGGTGATGTAGTGTCTGTGCCATGCCGTTGAAACTGTCGCTGAGACGTTGGTCTGCTAGGCCATAGCGCACAAGCGTCTTACCCGGTGAGAACCTCCGTGTCCAGCCCCGGAGACGGTGTCCTTAACTCCACAAAGATCTTGACACCCTTCCCCAACCTTATTCCCCCTGGAGTCCACGCGGCACTTTTCTTGTACCTTGTACCGCCAGTGAGGATGGTCGTGACTGTCTCTCCTCTGTGCGCCTCATATATTCCGTTCCCCTGTCTTCCGTCTTCACTTGAGGAGGGATCATGACGGCCCATGACGGCTGGTCGCCTCCCCAAGGTAAGCCTCCGCTCGCCGTTCCGCCAGCTGCGGCCAGTTACACTCAGCTCACGCCCCCCTAGGAATTGGATCGCAATGGTCCGACATACCCACAGCTTTTTTGAAAGCGGAACTGGCCAGGAGAGCGGAGCCGCCAACTTGCGGAACGAAGGGTGCCAGAGAATCCTACAATACACCTCTTCATGTTGCGGCTCTGGTCATCATACTTGTCTTGAGTACACTCGGTACGCTTGCGACCGGATAGGTTTTGTCATAGGAAGTTGTTACTGACTTGTCCGTAGCATGTGGCTTCCCGGTCATAGTCCGCCATTTTCCAGGGCTTCCTGTACCCCATCACTTCCTCTTCCTTTCCCGACACTTCGGCACCGGCGTGCTGATTGCGACGGCCTTCGTACACCTGCTCCCGACCGCATTCACATCTCTCACGGACCCATGTCTTCCCTCGTTCTGGAACGAAGGATACCCGGCCATGCCGGGGCTGATAGCTATGATGGCCGTACTGGTGGTGGTGGGGATTGAGATGTTCTTTGCGGCCAAAGGCGCAGGGCACGTCCATGGCAGTGACTACGATACATTAGGAGCGAACGGGGGCGCATTACCGAATGGCACAGGGAGACCCAAAGGTCATGTCCGAAGTAACAGTTTCAGGGGCTTCCGCGAGCATCGGGAAGGGTCGCAAAGTCAGCCACCGCACATTATGCTTGAGGATATGGATGGATCGACAGATAATCTTATGGCTGGGCGTTCCCCTTCCCTTCCGGAAAATTCCCCGAGACACCGCAAAACCAGCATTGACGCCGCATCCGATGAGGAGGACAATTCGGACCTCGAGCTTGATGAACTCGACCCAGTGTCCCAGGATTCCTCCGTCCTTCTGCGCTCTGCGTCGAACGCCAAACCGAGCCACCTCTCCCACCGCACCTCCGGGTTCCCCAGCAGCCATCTTTCTGAGGCGAACTCCGCCTCCGAGCACGCCGCGCAGAAGAAGCTCCTCCTCCAGTGCGTCCTCCTCGAAGCAGGCATTCTATTCCACTCCGTATTCATCGGCATGGCCCTCTCCGTCGCCACCGGCACTCCCTTCATCGTCCTCCTCATCGCCATCTCCTTCCACCAAACCTTCGAGGGCCTCGCGCTCGGGTCCCGCATCTCCGCCGTCCGCTTCCCGGACCGCTCACCGCAGCCGTGGCTCATGGCGCTCGCGTACGGCACCACCACACCGGTGGGCCAGGCCATCGGTCTTCTCATCCACAACCTGTACGATCCTGCGAGCCAGACGGGTCTGCTGATGGTCGGGACCATGAATGCCATTTCGAGCGGATTGCTGCTGTTTGCCGGGCTGGTGGAGCTTCTGGCGGAGGACTTCCTGAGCGATGAGAGTTACGAGACGCTGACGGGGCGGAGGAGGTTGGAGGCATGCGGTGCGGTGGTGGCAGGGGCAGCGTTGATGGCGTTGGTCGGTGCGTGGGCATAAGTCGCGGGTGAAAGATTTGAGAAAAGTCATCGAGCACGGGCAAATCTTGCGTTAACATGGCGATCAGCAGGCCGGTTCTCCTTTTGTCTCCTTATTTCCTATATTTCCTTGCCCAAGTACAAATGCAGGCTTCCACTTCAGCTTGCTTCTTTCTTTCAGGGAACTTGGGAATTCACTTTTGCTTTGCAACGGGGCATCAAAATTGTTGGGCGTTGCGCGTTGTTCTACTGTCAATATTTTTGTACCCACGTATGGTACTTCTGGGGGGAGTTGATGTATAAGGACCTCAGAGACCATCGCTGAATCAGTTCACATGCTCCATGCATTCGCATAGCACGGCCTTCCGGCGGTCTGAAGAGACGGAGGGGAATTCTATGTATATAGCAAGTCAACAACGACAAGAGAAGGAAAAGAAACCTCATTTAACCCCTTAAGTCTCTCTCGGCCTACATATGCACGATGCACGCGCTGCTTGATCCCGAAATGTGGGGTTCACAGGTCGTCAAAAAGGCGGGGGATTGTGGGGGAACCCCCGCTAATGTGCCGATAAATGGCGGGGAGGATAGGGTGGGAGGCACCCCCTCCCCCTTCGCCTGGCTGGCATACAGCCACGCAGCTGACTTCAGTTCATTACGAGCAGTATAACTAAGTTCCCTGAGATAGTTTACACGCAGGAAGCAAGATTAAGGTCAGTAATATCGTTTGGCGGGCAGCATATGTACATAAGTACTAGCGGAACGAAATAAGATAAATCGTTATCAGCAACCGTCGCTTTCGGCACGAAGGGATGTCAGGTGTCCACGTGGGGCCAGGCTTTTCTCCGCTTAAAAAAAGAGGGATGCTCTTCGTCGCAATCGCCAAACGGAAGCGGAGTGGACTGGGCTGGGCTGCGATAAGAAAGCGAGAAAAACAAGCAAGAAGCAGTGGAATATTCAGTCAGGCATCTGATTTTCGCGACGGGAGACGAGACGAAGAATGATGAGAATGGTGGTGGCGCAGGTGGAGAGGTGAATGCGGAGAAGAAGAAAGACGCGGTGGGCTGGTAGGCGGTTGGTGGCGGTGGCGGCGGGGGTGTGGTGTCGTTCGTCCGTTCCTTCCCAAGGTGGGCGGCGGATTGAGGGATTTCGAAGGATCACGTCAGAGCAGACGATGGCCTGAGCGAAGCAAGAGGTTTGTGTAGGAAGATAACCAGGTTGTGAATTGTCCACGATGCCGACGAGGACGTCGAAGCATGGAGCGGAGGAACGTCGCAGAGAAGGAAGCGCGAGGCCATAACGCGATGTGAGAACAGGTTGAAGCCAGAAGATCATTTTCCTTCCCCAGTATGCCATTACCAGGTCTCTCAGTACAAGATTCCGAATGACGGATGGATGTGAAGAAAGAAATTCCCGTAGAAACGCAATGTAAGAAAGAGAGAGGAAGAGAGAGAGCAGAAGATAAAAGAAAATCAGTGCCGCGATGGAGCGGAACGATACCAAAAAGGTCCCATACCATATCCCAGGGAAGTCGACCGCCTCCGTAAATACATGAAAGAAAAAGAACAAGTGAAAATACAGCTCTTTGCGCGTCCCTGCCGTCCTCCGACCGCCGAGGAGAGCAAAGAGGGGTAAAGAGAGATGATGAACCTGACATGAACATAACAACTGCCCGTTCCCGAAACTGTCCAGCCTAGAACTTAACATGACACCCAGAACGCCAGCCGGCTAATTGGCACTACCGGCATATGCCATAACACCTCCAGAGAATGAGAGAAGAATTGCGCCCCTACCGCAGAGACGAAAAGTGATGAAATGTTGCGTGTATATATGTTCGTGAAGAGGATCGTGGAGCGCGTATAGAAGGAGCGATGCTGATCGCCGCAGTGAGGTGTTCCTTGAGAACTACCGAGTGCCAGCTTCAAGCTGAGCTGGAGTTGGATTCCCAACAGTACCAGACGTTCCATTCGCGGAATTCCTTCTGAAGGGAGCGGCATTACGCAGCGAATTCAGGCGATTGCGCCACGAAGGTAGAGTGTGCGTCTGAGCGTGTCGAGGGACAGGCCGAGCCGGGATGCCGAAGATTCGGTCGGAAAGAGACGCTACATCACGGCTTCCAGCTGAGCGTGCTGATAGCTCGTTGTGTTCCGGGCTTGTAGGCGTTGCGTAACGGGAAGTTGATAACCACACTGCACGTCCGCGAGAGAAGGGGTTACCACGCGAAGCTTGCGGTGACTGAGGCATATTCATTCGGAAAGGACCGGCAGAACGTCGACCAGTCGCCGCAGGCTCCTGCTCACCCTCCGGCCGGGGCTTAGGAACGTAATAGTCGGCTTTACAAAGTGGACAGCAAGCTCGGCGACTAGTCAACCAGGGCTCGATACACACTCCATGGAAAGCATGACCACAGGTGAGGCCTCGTACGTCGTCGTCGTCTTCCAAAGTGTCAAGACAGATGGCACATGTATCTCCGGGATTGGCAAGCATTTCCGGTGGGGTCGCCGCGTTAATGGGGTCATCGTCGTCATCCTCTGCTTCAAGGCTCGCACCGTTATTCTTGGATATATCCGGCAAAGTACTTGTGGTTGTAGCGACCTGCTCCAGCGTCACGGGCGTCTTCTCGTCCTGCTTTTCTGCGCTAGCTGGACCTTGGGCTGCTTTTGAAGCGGTCGACGGTTCTTCGGTGGGCGGAATTGGAGATATCGTCATATCGCCTTCGGCCGTCTCAATGGACTTTCTTGTTTCCTCGGTGGAGATGATAACGCCCTCCGCTTCTTTGAGACTTCCTGCCCGGCTGGGAGGACTGCTGATGCCGCCTGCCGACGGCAAGCCCTCGTGCTCTCGGCCTGCTCTCCAGGCCTTGTACTTCGAGACAGGGAACCGTTCGTTGACCTCGTCCATTGTCATCAACTTCTTCTCTCTCCTGCGACGGTGAGGCCGTGGCATTGCTGCCATATCTATCGGATCCTGGCCTTCCATCGCCATCCGAGCAGCGCGATTGCGCTGATTGTAGCGAAAGCAGTACTTGACGCCGACAATGATCCTGTACATCATGATAAGTTTAGACGAGCGATGAGACAAGAAGGCAGTTGCTTTGACAGGGAGCAAGCATACCAGAGGTTTGTGAAGACCACTCCGAAGCCAAGGGCAACGAAGAAGAGCAATGGGGAACTTGTTGGTCCGCTTCCGCCACTATTTCCGCCTCCGGTACTCGACGGCGCCGCCGGAATCGCTGTGCTAGTTGATGCCATCCCTTAGTTCTAAGTGCACATGCACCTATGGAGAGTCTGGCGGCTCCCAGTATGCGAATAGGTAAAAGCCCCGTGGATGTTCAGTCGCTATCGTGGGTGACTGCGAGGAGGCTGGGATAGATTACAAGGACCACAGGAACAGAGGCGAACGCCAGATGCAGCTTAAACACCCCCCCGGTAGCAAGAAACCGTCCACGGAAAATATGGGGGATGACGGGCTAAGGGCAAACTCTGAAAATGCCTAACGGCACTCGTTCGCCGATAACTGGCCGAGGCACGGAGGAAGGTGACGATGTTGACCCTTTTGCGGTGGCGACGAGCTTAAGGGCTTGCGGCGGGTGAGGCCGGCGCAGGGAAAGGAACAAAGAGAGGCAGGCGAAGTCCACCGGTCTGGCGAGGGACGGTGGGCGACGACAATGCCACAACTCATCAGCCGACGATATCCAGAACGCTCAGTTTGGATCGCGGGAGATTGCAAGGGCGTAGGCAAGTGAGTACTGTATGTAGGTAACCTTCACTGAATAGCAGTTACACGGCGAACGGTGAACGGCGCAGGGCGACGACAACTGACGAGGTGCTGATGGATGCAAGCGGTCATCGAGGGACGCCGATGTGGAGGCAGTGCGTGTGCAGGGAGGGAGCCAAGCGGCGACAGGCAAGGGCGGCCAAGGAATGGCACGGATGTCGTCCTGGACGATGGCGTGGATGGGATGCTCGCATCCCCCGAGCTTTCAGGTGGACCTGTACCCACCACCGCAATCCCTGTGGCGCCCATCCCACCTTGCCTGAAACGCACGTCCCGGACGCAGGCCGGATTCCTGAAGGGTCATTGCCCTGGCAGGCACAGAGCGTCGGCATGATTTCATGGTTTTGCGCAGTCATTCATTGTCCAGACATGGAAGTACAGGACAGTTCTCTAACGCTTGTCAACCCTCCCTCCCCACAGAAGCTGTCTCCGGGGTTGTTGGCAGCTTGCCCATGAGCCACCAGCCTGAGAACCCACTACAACCGCTCTGGGTACCTACGGAATCCCCGTCTCACCTCACCCCTGCCCATTGTCGCCGCTCTCCTGGCAGCCGCAACGCTAAGGATCAATCCGGTCTCGATAAGCAATGGAGCGTGCCGGCTCGAGCGGCACCAAGATGCAGCTGGTTGCGTGTGCAAAGGTGGGCGATGACAATCATCTACCAACATAGGACGCTGCAAGGCGCTTATGTGCACAGTCTCCCGCAACGTTAGTCACACATTTGATATAAGTTTATCTTCTTGCCCTCCACTCTCTATATCGCGGGGTATCCCGTACAGCACGCATTGCTGTCCCCACGCCGCGCGCGACTCGCCGGCGCCGATATCGCAGAAGGGCCCGATTCGGCAGGAATCTCGATCTGAATTCGGACCAGAACAATTGTTACTCCTGCATGATGTCTTGATATTGGACGAGCAGTGACTCTCGACGAAAGAGGGGGAAAGAGGGTTTGCAACGAGACATTGCGTGTCTCTCCGCGAAATTGCTTTGGAACATGAGGCCTACCGTACTGGGACCCTCCTTCTCTGCCGATCTTATAACCCCGTGGAAGCATGGCAATCGGCCATCAGCCTATGGCGGGAAAGGGAGTTCGTGTTATCCTTCTGACCGTATACAACGAAGCTGCCATAGTCCTCGAATTTTCTCTTATCCATGATTATCTGGCTTAACGAGTTCTACAGCTCAATATCAAGCTCCTCCTTGTGAGCAGGCCACCTTATACCTGATTCGTGAACGGCAAGTCGATAATGTGATGCTTGATCAGTAACTCAGCCACTCTGCATTGGGGACTCCTCCTTCGCCGTTGGTCACCAAATGACCGCCGGGGTGAGTGGGAGTCAGCGCTGAGCTGTCTGCAGGCCCAAACTTCACCAGGCTTTATAGCATATTGCCCTTAAGCGCACTTCTCAACTCGGTGACACGAACCAACAGAACATCTTACACGTGCTAAACATAAGCCGTGAGAGCTCTCAGCCGGCCCTAGGAAGACTTTATATGCCAGAAGAGAGCGCTTCCATTTGAATTTATAGATTGAGAAGGTAAGTCACATGTAAGACGTGAACCGCATGAGACTATCGACCTAGAGAATCTACACCGTGAGGCTTAGACCTGCATGGCGGTGAACTGTCTCCCCAAGCATCGAGTGCAGCCTTGCGCGCGTCCATTGGCGGGGAACAAAGCTTGATTCTGTGGGGTTCTCCACCCGCCATCATTTCCCGCCCAACGATGTTGGCCAAACGAACGTCAAACTACAACAACGATCAGCAGAGATAACGTGCATCTATACGCAGTTTGGCCTGAGTCAGGTTACCTAAAGGTTCATTGAACGGTCATTCCTGCGACTTACGTCGCTTTGTCAATCACTCGCGGAGCGCATTTTACGTTCGATACGTCCCGATCAACATGGCCTCCACGCCTGCGGCCCCGAATCCGGTTGTCTTTTTCGACATCACCCTTGGCGGTAAGTTGGTGATGATCATTTCATCTGCCCCTTTGAATG
This sequence comes from Myrmaecium sp. VS I D KN 1, assembly GCA_019775845.1. Taxonomy (NCBI): domain Eukaryota; kingdom Fungi; phylum Ascomycota; class Dothideomycetes; order Valsariales; family Valsariaceae; genus Myrmaecium; species Myrmaecium sp. VS I D KN 1. Next base: position 449,560 of record JADQAV010000010.1, on the reverse strand, counting down.
GGGTAATTTTATAGTCTCTTGTAGACCACGATGAAGTCTTTGCATCTGCCAAATTTCCTTTCATCGGCTCCGAGTCTTGGTTTTGCTTCTACTTTCTATCTTTCATGCTCGTTACTTGATGAGTTTTGGTCTATTCATCGTCATGTTGACATTTTTTGTTATCAGGGGAACCGCTCGGGAGGATAAAGATGGAGCTTTTCGCAGACATCTGCCCGAAAACTGCGGAGAACTTCCGTCAATTCTGCACGGGCGAGTCGAAGGGGCCTCAGGGTCGCCCTCAGGGGTATAAGGGAAGCAAGTTCCACCGTGTGGTATGCTTCTCCTGATCGGCTTCGAGATCCCCTTTAGCTGAGCGATTTTCGACAGATCAAGGACTTCATGATCCAGGGAGGCGATTTCCTCAATGGCGACGGCACTGGGTCCATCAGCATATACGGCACTAAGACGTTTCCTGATGAGAATTTCACCCTGAATGTTGACCAACCTGGACTCTTGGCTATGGCTGTGAGTCTTTATCCTGGCTCTTATCCTTGCTGTTCAAGGCTGACAATCCTTATAGAACTCTGGTCCGAACACCAACGGCTCCCAGTTCTTCATCACTTGCAACCCGGCTCCTTATTTGAACGGTAAACATACCGTCTTCGGCAAGGTTGTGGATGGCATGGACGTTGTGCGCAAGATCGAGAATGTGAGGACTACTAGGGATAAGCCGAACCATGATGTTGTCATTGCGCAGTGCGGCGAGATGTGAGTATGAAGCAGCTACGAATTGCATTGTCCGAAAAGACGCATATGGAAGAGACCGACTTCTATCGATCAAACCCAAGTGGACTGGAAAATAGAGTCAGAGGGATTTCCCTTGTGCAGAAGGAATGAAGTAGCTGTGTAGACGAAGAAGTCAAGGCTAGGCTTTCGTATGAGCATGTCAAGCTCAAGGAGTCTGAAGGTGGGGCATAGGAAGAGGTCTGCGATAGGCAACGTACACTATCATGTTCATAGAGGAACTCTAGTAATCAGTCTTACCAGATTTCAGAGATTTTTACCGTCTTTCTATCTCTCCTAGGCGTGATGATTGTATACTGCTCTTGAATAACTCCGTGTTGACTGTTTGCCTCAGGCAGAAAGTCGTCACCGAGGCAAATTAAACTCGGCAGATCTTGGCGCACTTTTTCACGCGCATATCCAACCACGTCCGTGCAACCGCACCACCTCCCAACCACAATTTCGCCATTCATACCATCTACTCTATTCGTATTGTTTTAAGTGGCGGCATGTGTCCCACCATCTTGTCAAAGTGACAAGATGGTCTCGATCGCGTCCCAACCGCGGGCGTTGCCTGACGCTCTCGTACCAGGCGTGAGCCTCAAACGGAAGCACAGTGATAGCGACTCCGACGAGAACAGCAACTTCACGGGTCTTGTGAAGCGGCCAAGGGTGGCATTTGATCCTGAGGTGGAGATCAGGATTCTGGAAGACTGGAACGACAAGGGCTCGGAGCTTGTGCGAGAGGAAGTTCGCCGTGGGCTTGAGAGACATGCTGCTGGCGACGGCGCTGGATACGATCAGTTAAAGCAACTCCTTGTGACCAAACCTTCCGCGGAGGATGCGCCATCGACTCCTCTCCTGCGGAAGTACATATTAGCACTTATCCGTCATGTCAACTTGCTCAACAAGAACTCGTCTGGCTTGGTACATGCGATACTGGACTGTCAATGGATTCTCCGTGATGAGTCGTTTGTGGGACCGTACATGCGTCTCCTGGGCAGTCTGTTGTCTGCTCATGGCGGCTATACTGGTGCGGTCTTGAAGATGATCGTGAAACACTTCATAGAGCGTATGTTCATGCGTTCCGCGCCTCCAGTCTCGTTGTTAACACTTCGGCAGTACCTTTTTCGAGCAACCGACACCCTGATGATCCGGCCGTCTCTCGTCTACAGCTCCAGACTCGAGCTCACCAATGTCTGAAATACATCCTCCGCCTGATTCCATCCGCCAGCAGTGTGCTTTCATCCGTGGTCTCGGCGTCATTCCCTTTCGCTACGGATACTACGAAAGTTCACACCGAATATATCCGAAACCTCCTCAGACTTACGAAATATGCCCCGGAGTTGAAGGGAGAGATCCTTGCTCTCATCACAGAGAGGCTTGTCAAGATTGATGTTCAAGTGCAAGTTGACATGGAAGAGCTGGAGGAAGACATAGAAGAGACCCTCGTGCAAGACGTCATACATAAGTCCCATCATGACAACGCGGCGGATGGGGAGGAAGACGAAGAAGATCCCGATGACAGCGATAACGAGTCTGTATCGAGCGAGGAAAGCGTTGAAGGCGAGGAGAAGCGTATCAAAGAACTGAAGGAATCGGTGGCCAAAATGGACAACATCCTGGACCTTCTATTCGACTATTATCACCCGATATTTGCCAGAGGCAACGCCTTCGAAATCGAAGACGTATTCGAGCTGATGCTCTCACAGTTCGCCAATACTATCCTTCCGACGTATCGATCTCGCCACACGCAATTCCTCTTATTCCACTATGCGCAAGCATCCCCAGCTCTGGTCGAACGGTTTGCCGGCGCGTGTGCTCATCTGGCGTTTGACAAGTCCCGCCAACACTTTCTGCGCTTGTCGGCTGCGGCGTACCTGGCAAGCTTCATTGCGCGAGGAGCTCATGTTTCCGGTAAAGTTGTACGAGACGTTTTCGAGCTTCTCGGAGGGCAACTGGAAATTCTTCGCATGCGACACGAGTATACGTGTAATGGGCCAGATCTGCGACGGTTCGCAGCGTATTACGCATTTGCTCAGGCTTTGCTCTACATCTTTTGCTTCCGGTGGCGGGATCTTATCATCGAGGATGACGATGCGGAAGAGAATCTGGACATGCTATTTGATGGAAGAGATCTCACTTGGGTTCCTGGGATCAAAGAGGTTCTGACCAGAAACATCTACTCAAAGTTCAATCCGTTGAAGGTCTGTTCCCCGGCTATCGTCGGGCAGTTTGCCCGGATCGCGCACCATCTGAAGTTTATCTACGTGTTTCCGCTGCTGGAGACAAACAAGCGCCTTCGGCTTTCTAGGTCCGTTGCAGCGGCCTCTTATAGCTCTATTCCCGAACGCGAGACTGCCCTCAGCGGCAAAAGGACCGAGAATGCACTTCAGCTCGATACCTACTTCCCTTTCGATCCGTATCATCTTCCTCGGAGCAAAAGATGGATCGAAGGAGATTATAACGAATGGAGAAGCATACCCGGTCTTGACGAGCCTCAAGAAGAAGCCAGTGATTCCGAGATTTCCGACGACGAATCCGACGGTGACGACGAGGAAGCGTTCGAAGATGGCGACGGCACTGGAACCGAAACCAGTGGTTGATCTTTGCTTTATGGCCTTGACATGGCTTTTTCGTCTTTGTGTTCATGGGATTTTCGGGCCGCCTTCTGTGTCATTTGGTCATTATATCACCCCCAAGCGTGGAGTTTCGGTCTGAAAAGGCTTACGATAAACCTTGAGCGGTCACTATAAGCTCGCTGGCGTCGCTGGTTGGGAATATGACTGGTTCGAGAGTAGCAACATCGATCATGCCTGTCTGTTATAAAAAATCCATATATTCTTCTCAAGCTCCGCCCCGCAGGTTTATCTCAGTATGTTCCGAGCTAGATGCCCTTAGCACCCAAAATCCATTGACATGCTTTTAGAGGAATGCATCACAAGCCAAGCGGGTTGCTTCCACTTCCCCTCCCGCTTCCACCCTTTTTCACAGAAGAGGTAGAATGCTTCAATTGAGCTCTCGCAGCTGCTTTGTTCGTGCTCAGGCCTAGCGGGTTGGCAGCGGTCGAACTCCGTGCCCCCGTTGCTCCTGAAGCATCCTTGAGACTGTTCCCGTATTCGCGGAGAGTGTTGCCCCATGTGCGGCTCTGGGATGAGATGCTGCAAGTGAAGGCGATGTAAGTGTCTCTTTTCGCCCAGACCGTGTATGCAAACGAGGTTAGTGATGATCACGCACCTGCTCGACACTCCTCGTCCGGCTCCGGAGATGCCGCTCCCTACGGCGTTGACCATCCCTCCGGCGATATTGCCCAGGCCTGCCGTCACTCCTTTGATCTGACGGTTGTACCAGGTATCTGTAGGCGCCATCCGCAGGTCAGGCTGCGCTCGATGGAGTAACAAGAAAGGATGATGAATTTATGAGTTTCTGTGGGGAGATTGATCTGCTATGCAATCATCTTGAGGTTGCGAAGTTGGCATTTCTGTGCCAGCATTTTCCTGCTATGAATGACCGAGACGTCTTCCCTGGTTCCCAGACGTCATGGGGCTGCGGGGGCGAGCCGTTGAAACTTGGGTGCTTGGGTGCACGCCAAGACCACTATAGCGTGGTCAGAAAACTGCCAGACCCTGAATCCGCACGGGCCAAGCCATCGCGCTTCCTTTCCGATAGGCGTTGTTGCAGATCAGGGCATCCTGGAAACACAACTCCCGCCCTTGCCTACGACAGTCCACAACTCCATTCCAGCATCTTCGCAGAGCACGACAGCCCGTGACACCGTAGACAGCGTCTTCACATGGTCGCTGCTCTGGTCCGATCGCTCGCATACATTTCCTGGATGACCGGTCCCTTGACATTCGCTCGAGTTTCCTTCGAAGATCGTGAACCTCGAGGTGGGTGATCCCGCCGACGGGTGCCACTTCGCTCTCTGGGGTACTTAGGGATCGCATCCGGAGCTTGCTGGTGCCTCTAAATTAGAATCTTCTCCCCGGTTCTCATGATTTTAAAATTGTAAGTGGGCTCCCCTGTGTCCCTCGGAAGTCATGGATCACCGCATCTCAGTTTCCTCATGGCACTCGGGTTTCGTCGCCGCGAGAAAAATGGCGGCGGGAAGAAGTTTCTTAAAATTGAACGCAGTTTTTCTGACGCAGTAAGTCTCATGCAGTTGCTTCTCAAGGCGTTCCTAAATTGCACACCGCCTCCTAGACCAAGAAAATCGTCACTACCCCGGATCACGCTCAGCCAGCACCCAAAATCCCGAGCAGACCCAAGAAACCCCAGAAATCAAACGGCCGAAGACGATTAGGAGGACCGAAGCAGGCATACCTGTCGACACCTACACCCGCAGCGTGAGACCTGCCCCGGAAAGCGCCACCGCCACCTCTGCATTGCTTAACACCAGTGCTCTCGTTGAAAGGGCTGCAAGTGGAAGTACCCCCACAACATTTGGATCGCAGGCAGAAGGATCTCAGGATGGAGGGTCGCTTGCAACCTCGCGCCTCGCTGGTGGGCACGAAGATGAAGAAGGTGGAGGAGGCGAAAGAGACACAGAGAATTGTTGAAGAACGTGCTGCGCGTGCCGGCAAGGCACCTCCTCCATATGAGATCTTGGAACTAGTTGGCAGGGGTAATTTTGGCCGCGTCTTCAAATGGTACGTTGAGCTGTTACTGGCAGGAGTGCCGTTGAAACATATCACGGGGTATTTTGCTGACGCCGTGCAGCCGTCACCGTGAGACTCAGCAGCTCGTCGCTATCAAGATGATGGACTTGGACCGCTCGGACTACGAGGGAGGTGCGATGAATACTACCCAGAATCTGGACGACGTTACGCGAGAGATCCAGCTTCTTCAACAATTGCGGGACAGTAAGGCGCGTAAATACGTCAACTTCATGCAAGAAGCCTGCGTTGTCTCGACCGAACTGTGGATAGTGAGCGAATACTGTTCTGGTGGTAGTGTATTTACCTTGATGAAGCCACGTCCCCGCCAAGGGCTCGAAGAACGATTCATCGTCCCCATAGCCCGCGAGTTGGCGACTGCTATCAAATTCATCCATGATGCTGGCATCATCCATCGTGATATCAAAGCCGGAAACGTCCTGATCTCGGAAGATGGAAGATTGCAGGTCTGCGATTTTGGCATCTCAAGTGTCTTGGAGTCGAAAACCTCGAAGCGGTCAACTGTGGTGGGAACTCCTCACTGGATGGCCCCTGAATTACAGCGCGTGCTTGTCAACGATGAAAAGGTCCTATATGGTGCAGATGTCGATATCTGGGCTTTCGGCTGCACTGTTTACGAAATGGCCACCGGCACAGCTCCCAACACAGGAATACGTCCTGAAGACCTTGGAAAATACAGCGACGTACCTCGTCTCGAAGGTGACCGCTACTCAGACGAGCTGAAAAGCCTGGTCGAATTCGTTCTCCAGGAGCACCCGGAAGACAGGCCCAGTTGGGACGATATTCTTCAACATCCTTTCCTATTTGACACTGCCGAAAATTACCCAACTTCTATCCTTGTGGAATTGGTTGAACGATACTTTCGCTGGGAACAGGAGGGTGGACAGAGACAATCTTTATTCCATCCCCTTCTTGGAGCGTCTGGCCCTGAGCCTCTGTTGCCGCAAGATGAAGCGGACGACGATTGGAATTTCAGCACCAGCGACGACTTCGCTGGGCGACTTTCTCAGGACTTCAGTGGCATGTCTGACCCTTTCAATCCAGAGCTAAGCTCTCTGTCGACGTCGACAGGGCTGGGGGGGTTCGACGAACCCTACCACATTCCTCCCTTTATCAGGGAAGCAATGATTAAGCGAGGCAAGGCTGGGCTAGACCGGCTGTTTAATCCAGATGCTGCCCCCTATAGGTATGGAGAACGGCCTCGTTCGGATTTGGCCTTGCGTGACTATGAAGTTCCAGGCGGTGCGAATCGTATGACCATCATTGACTTAGATGCTGCCGAACCGGTTGTTGGAGAAGATTTGAACCTTGACCTGGACGCAGCCCCAACTGTTAGAACCAAGACCACCAGTCGGATTATCAGGGAACTAGAGTTGGAAGAGCAGCAGGAACGGGAGCGGGAGGAAGAAGAATTGACTCTACGCCAGAGCACTGATATGCGCCGTGCTACTAGAGACTGGACCTTTCCGTCTATGACAAATGATAACCCTAGCCGACGAACTCAGGACTGGACCTTCCCCACGATCACGGAGGAAAAGACGAGCCGCCGCACGCAAGACTGGACCTTCCCAACAGCAAACGATAACAATCCTAGTCGGCGCACGCAAGACTGGACGTTCCAGTCGGCGATGGAAGAGGTACCGGAAGAACAAACGCTGCGTCGAACCAGCCACACAACGCGACGGCGTCCTCCGAAAGAGCTGACTCTTCCATCTCTCGCTCAGAGATCCGATGAAAGTAGAAATAGGAGTACTCGAGATTTTACGTTCCCCCGCAGAGAAGACCCGGTTGCTAGAAACACTCGTGACTTCACGTTCCCTGCAAGGGAAGAGTCTAGAGACCGGCATACGCGCGATTTTACCTTCCCTCCTAAGGACATTGTCCCTGAGCAGCAACCTCTGTACAGTCTCCAGCCTTCTCCTGATATTGTGCCTGGGCGTCGCCGTCCCCTTGCTAGGACCTCCACAGAGCCTCTTGGCCGGTCCAATAATTTCTTCCCCGAACAGACGGCATCGGCTCCTGATTCTCCTCTTCGTACCTCGATGGCATCCATGATCGACCTTGACCTGGCGCTGCCAACGGCAATACAACATACAAGTCGGCCATCGACATCCCATAATACGACTGCCCAAATGAACGGTCGAAGCATATCAAATGGCAATCCCTTTGATCTTGAGGATCAAGTACAACTATCTCAAAGCAATAACCGAACGTCCTATCATACGAAGTCTCAGTCAGAACCTACACATACGATCTCTCGCCTTTACGAAGGTAAAGAAGGGGAAAATGGAGTGGATGTCTCTGGGCAAGAGGCCTCCCCTCAACCGCCGCCGGCATCTTTCCCGGCAACGTTGCCCCGCCATTCCAGCAGACGCTGGTATCAGTCGTCAGTGTCGTCCAATGTCTCTCTCTCTGCAACGGAGCCATTGGGCTCCGACGATGATGTCGGCTACAGCGATGCGGATGCTGGGTTCTATTCTTCGGATGTCGGCGAGTCAGCCACCCCGCCCCCTTTCAAGATTCCACGGTACGACATCAATGCCCTTCCGCCCGGCTTTACACTTGATCGAGAGGGCTTCCCGGTTCCCATCCCCTCAGAACGTGGTCGTTGGGATGTAAACTTTCCGGTTCCTGAGGCAGTCGATCCCGAGTTGCTCCAGCACGATGCAGATCCCGAGCAGCTTGCGCAAGCGCTCATCAACATGAGCCAGGATCTGATGCAAGGCATGGGGGTGGCACTGAGCGTGCTCAAGGGGTTCGAACCGCCCGTGGTGTTGACTGAAGATGTGGAAGACCGGGGAACTGTGAGGCGTAGGACCGTTGCCCCTGAAGAAAACGAGAACCCTCCCATGCTTTGATGGGTCGGGGCGGTGATAGCACGTCGATCCAGGCCGGGCATTATCCGGCAGCACTTTCGGTAATGTTCATAACCATCCCGGACCGAATAGTGCTCGATATGCTCAATTGGCACTCATGGGGAAACGGCATGACGGATGAACAGCACAGTCCACTTACGAATCTACCGTTAAGCATGCTAACGACTGATCATGATTCACGAAGATACATACACTCTTATACCAGACAGAGCAGGCTACGCCTGTATATATAACAAAAATTCTCGAGCTAGCACCAAATAAGAAATGTAATAAATCCTTCAAGATTTCAGTGATTCTTCGAACAATATAGATTCGCTCGATGGAGCTGTATGTAAACTCGAGAGAAAGAAAAAGAGGGGAAGCCCCTTGTCGCTTCCCCGTATATTCACGACTCGCGGCGGGCCGCAGCCAAGATTATCAAATCTGGGGAAATCCGATAAGCGGTCGCCTCTCCACTTCCCTCCATGCCAATCACCCTTCAAAGCCACCGGACTCCGGTGACAGCTGCCCCTGAGTTCTGACCACGATGCCAATCTTCAAGCGCCTGGCGTATGTTGTACGTTGTCGATGCACACCGCTTCCGAAAGAACCGGTGTGATCATTAATTGACCGCTCGTATCACTCTTCTCCTTGTTGATTTCCCTGTTCTCCTCGTCGTCTTGTGTGCGTTCACGACGTAGGTTTCTTTTCCTCCCTCTCTATATTCGTCACTTTAATCACCTCCACCTCTCGTCGTGAGCGCTGAGCGTTACACATCTGTCGCTCTCCTGCAGCTCCCGCATGGCGAACGCTCCTGCCGCTCCTGCGCCGGCAGAACCTCATCCTCCTCCGCCTACTCTTCCAGCCGCAGCCGCGCTCACGCACCCTTCCCCACTCCAGCAAGATGACATCGAGGTCGACGCCGCGATCCGGCTCCGGCCCGGCACGGAGCTGCGTTCGCTCCCCTGCTCGCCCTCGCACTCGGCGGCCTCGCTGCGCATCTCGCAGATCAGCACGGAGCTGGACGACGACGAGTCGGCGCAGCTGCGGCAGTACGCGTTGCAGCGGCAGCAGCAGCAGCATCTCGGACTGCGCACGAAAAGACAGCGAAGACGAGAGAGGGTCCTGAGGCCGTCGAGGCCGGGGTGGTGGGAGCCGGTGGAGCGGTTTTGGCGGAGCCAGGTCAGCGTCGAAGTCGGGGCGCAGTGGCGGCGGGATCATTTGGGTATGTGAATGGTATTTGCTTGTTTCTTCTCTCTCCTTTGGATCGTACCCCTCTACGTCCACTCTGTCCACTTCTAACGCCTCTCTCTCGCTCTGTTTGGCGTCTTCCACCCCCCTCACAGCACTCGAACGCACCTACCTCGGCTACCTGCGCACGTCGCTCGCGCTGTCCATCATCGGGGTGGTGACGGCGCAGCTGTTCCGGCTGCAGCACGCCCCGCACCCGGACCGCACGCTGGGCTACTTCGTGCTGGGCGTGCCGCTGGCGGCCGTCTTCATCGGCGCGGCCGTCGGCGTGAGCGTGCTGGGCGCCATTCGGTTCTGGCGGCAGCAGCACGCGATGGCCCGGGGGAGGGTGCTTGCGGGCGGCTGGGAGATTGGGGTCTTGATGGTGGGGAGTGCGTTGGTATGTTCTTTCCTCCTCTTTCTCATTCTTTATTCTTCTCCAATGACTCTCTATCCCACACGTGGAGGCGATCCCGGGAGTCTGGCTCGGAGTATTGGCTAACGAGCTATCACTCCAATACCGCAGCTGCTGCTCACCTTGTTCGTGATGGTGATGGCAGTGAATATCAAGAAGGAGGTATGAGATTGGGTATACTGTTCCACTGAGTTGAGGTCAATTGGGGTGAACAATCCGCGGGCACAGGCAATGGAGCGTCTGCCCCTGATCTGATTGACTGGGCTCCTAGCCTGCGCGACAAAGTTGGGCGGAGGGGGGAATGATTGCGTGATCGGCTGATTATCCAGCGCCTTTTCGTGGCTTCGATCGGACAGATGCGCGTATGAGGCCTCCATCATGATTGTGAACTCCTGCGAAGAATGGAGCATCGTCCACGCCGCCAGCGAGGGACGGAAGGAAAGTGGGAACCTGAATACATCATGTACCTTGATGGACATGTCGATCAGGTTGGCAGATCGTCACGGATGGATGAGATGCATGCATGTATGGAACTACTTTGATGACGCCAGCGGAACCTACATTTACAACTTCCATTGATTCCATTATCCTAGATCAATCCCTACACTGAGAACGATTGCTGTTAGGATCGTAAGCTCGGATCGACGCTGGGAGTCGGAAGGATGCTTGTGGGTTATCACAGCTGGCCACGCTGGCCTCCGTTTGCTCTTTTTTCGCAGCCTTGCATGTTTCCTTTTTTTTGAAAAAGAATAAAAAAACTCATTGCACCACGCTGGGCTGCTGCCCACGCGACCACCGGCATGAATGCGAACTTGAACCTACGTAACACAACAGGCATATTTGCCTGCCTAGTACCTATCTACCCGGCTCTCTGGTAGGCTGGCGACGTTTCGGCCCTTTTGCAGGATTGACGGGTTCGCAGTTCCTGGCTGTTAATACTGTATAGGTATGTATATACAGATGGCAAACAGGTGCCTCTAGTGCATTACATTATATGCGACCAGACAATCTTTCTCTCTGCATCGCTCGTCTCTGTCGATGTACTGAAGAAGACGATGAACCAACATAGTAGTACCTGCAAGCTCTTATGTAATGATTTAGTAACGTCCGCGGTCAAGTCACATCCGAGCAAACCAGCCAGGGTCGGCTCTGGTTCGGCCGGGTGGGTGCATTCTGTACTGTACAGCCGCAGATCCCTAACCAAATGGGGCCTGTGACGCCACAGCTGGGGTGCTTCTCCCAATTCCTCCAACCTCTACTCCGGACTAGCACGCGTCCTTTTTCCTTTTCTACCTTACCAACCTCACTTGCCCAGGTACAATACCTAAGTACCTTACTACTGCGTACTTGTGTAGTACCTCACCGCTTGCTCTTCACGTCTGCTGCTCCTACTGCTGCTGCACCTCCTTCCTTTGCTCCAAGAGAGCGGCCTTTCTTCTTTCTACGTACTTCTCCTCCTCTCCACCACTTCCTCACTCTCCTTCAACCGACATCCATCGCCTCACGCCTCTTCCCATGCCGACTTAGCTCGCCCTTCTAACCCATCTCTTCGCCTCCACCCGCCCCATTCTTCGGCTGCGCATCGCCTAAGCAGATCCGCTTGCTTGCGCCCAATATATCCCTACTTCTACTTCCCTCAGTATCTTTTTTTGGAGGGGAGGCCTTGGGTCTGCGATTTCGGCGTCTCCCTTGGAGCATTTTGTCAATATCTCCTTCCCGCTCACATCTTCGCCGCCTACATCATGGGCCTTTCCAAGTCCCGCAGGATCCAGATCCTGCTCGCCATCGATAGTGCTTTCTTCCTTTTGGAGCTGGTTGTCGGTGAGTTCATGTTCTTTACCGACCGCTACCTACGACACCTCAATGGGCACATGACTGACGCAAACCACAGGTTATGCCACGCATTCCCTTGCTCTCGTCGCCGACTCTTTTCACATGGTGCGTGCACTCTGAATATCCATTTGACGCCGGTCAAACCGATTGAGCGAGCGCCAAGCTGACACGGCAAATCGGATAGCTGAACGATGTCCTGTCACTTTGCGTGGGATTATGGGCCGTGCAGGTCGCGAACAGGCGGACGACCTCGAAGATGTACACCTACGGCGTAAGTGGTTGGGCCTGCCCACCCGGGGATTGGACGAGAAGGGCTGACACGAACTGCAGTGGCAACGAGCCGAGACGCTTGGCGCCCTGGTGAACGGTGTGTTCCTCGTTGCACTGTGCTTGTCCATCTTCCTTGAGGCCATTCAGCGCTTTGTGGAGCCGCAGGAGGTCTCCAACCCGAAACTGGTACTGATCGTTGGCTGCTGGGGTCTGGCGTCGAACTTGCTGGGCCTGGTCTTGTTTCACGACCACGGCCATAGCCACGGCGGTCACGGACACTCGCACGGCGATGCGGTTAACGAAGCTGAACAGGGCCACAGCCACTACCACGATGACGTTTCGGAGGACGAGACAATCCGGGATGAGCGTGGAAATATCGCGGACGTGTTGCCGGAGAACCGCGTTGGCAACTTGGCCTCGGCGAAGACCGATACCTCCAAGTCTCGTACCGCAGGAAGGGTTTCCTGGGAGGCGACCGATGACAATGCAGAGCGCCGCCCACGTTCGCACCACCGGAAGAGGAGCCATGGACGTTCCAGGTCGAGAGGTTATACCGGTCTCGACGAAATTTACGTGCATCCCGCATCTTTCCGGAACGAGATCATTGCCGCTTCCCGCGTCGAAGACGAATCTAGCACGGAGTCGGACGAAGGAAATCATGGCGAAGGTGCCGCCTCGGACGAGCGCACACCACTCATCGGCTCTAAGCCGAAGAAGCGCAGCTCCTCCAAGTCCAAGAGCAACTACTCCGACGGTCATAAAGCGCACAAGGTCCTCGGCATCAAGGGCGGCGACGTGCACCGCGACCACAAGCACTCCCAGCCGAAGGACGCCAGCAAGAAGGGCGGCCATGGCCACTCTCACGGCGACTTGAACATGCGTGGTGTCTTTTTGCACGTTATGGGCGACGCCTTGGGAAATGTTGGCGTTATCGCGGCCGCTCTCATCATCTGGCTCACTAAGCATCCCTGGCGCTACTACAGCGACCCTCTCATCTCGCTCATCATCACCGTCATCATCCTCCTCTCTGCGCTTCCCCTCTGCAAGGCCGCCAGCCGGATCCTCCTCCAGGCGGTACCCCAGGGGCTCAGCATCGACGACATCAAAGAAGACGTGCAGGAGCTGCCCGGCATCGTCTCCTGCCACCACGTACACGTGTGGCAGCTCAGCGACACGAAGCTGGTGGCGAGTCTTCACGTGCAGCTCGAGTTCGACTTCAAGGGCGAAGGGTCGGCGCGGTACATGCGGCTGGCGCGCGACATCCGCAAGTGCCTGCACGAGTACGGAATCCACTCGTCCACCATCCAGCCGGAGTTCTGTCTGGACGCGACGCACGAGCACTCTGGCGTGAACTCGGAGGATGAACAGCACGGCGGATCTGGCGCTGCGTCGGCGGGGGCGGCGGGTGCGGGCGCGAACCGGGACGCCGTTGGCACCGGACCTCGCCGCATGGGCAGCAAGACCGGAAGCCTGCGGGACAGCGAGGCGGACGCGTGTCTCCTTGAGTGCGGTGACGAGTGCGGTAACAACAAGCAGTGTTGCACCCCGGCGATGGTGGCGGAGGAAGGTAGTGCGCCGTATTGACGGGACAGATAGGTTCTCGTTGCGCTTGTTAGGGGAGGGGGGGTTCGTGAGTCTGAGATTGGCTTTGTGGAGTTGGATGCCCTTTCTCTTTTTCTTTCCTTTTTCCTGGAGATGTGGATGTGGACCCGGAGCGAGAGAGAGAGAGGTTCATTTGGTTCGGTGCGAAAGACGAAGACTGGATTGGATGAATATTCTCTTCTGTTGGCGGATGCATGATGATGGTTACAGATGCGGATGCGGATGCGGTTTCTTGTTATCCCCCTCCTCCCCCCTACTTCTTACTTCCACTTCCAGTCCTACTACTGCTCGTGCTGCTGCACACCTAGGTTTAGTTTGTAATTCTATCTTCCTTTTTCTAGGAGTATCAACTTTGCTGCCTGCTTCCTCTGCCTCTTTACTCCCTCGTACAGTGTTACAGCTAGCTAGTTTACAAGAGCTTATTTTACACATGCATACATCTATATATACAAAAGTGGATACGTGTGAAAGAAGAGGGGAGAGAAGGCCGAGGAAGAGGGAGGAGGTACTATCAAATCATCTGTCAAAAAAAAAAAAAAAAAAAAAAAAAAAAACATCAAAAGAACAGAAACAGTAAGTAATACACAGAAGAAAACGGAAAGCACAACCCACACCCCCCCACCTAACCAAACCCCTCCTCCTCAACCTCCCCTTCCTCCCTCTCCCTCTGCCCCTCCCCCTTCTTCCCAGCCAGCGAAGGAGCCGGACTCATCTCCCTCTCCACCTCCGCCAGCAAATACTCCACCGCCCGCGGATCCGCATGCACCCCCCTCCCCAACCACGCCCGGACAAACACCTCCAGACACTCCATCCAGAACGCGCCGGCCTCGACATCTCCCCCGGCGGCAGCAGCACCACCATTGCCATGGTCAGCGCGGTTGGCACCTTCGGCGCTGTTGGCACCTTCGGCGCCGTTGGCGACACCTTCAGCGACACCATCGTCGTGGCCAATCTGCTCCAACGCATCCTCCAACCGGACGACGGCGCGGGCGCGCCAGGCGGCGGGTCGGCGATCGAAGCGCTCGCGCACGACGTGGGCCCAGGCGCGGCGGACGCCGCCGAGGTTGCGCATGAACATCTCGCCGGCGAGGGGGCTCTTGTTCCAGCCCGCAGCGCCAGCGCCAGCGCCAGCGCCACCGGGGCCGGTGCCGGAGATGCCATCCCCGCGCAGGCGCTCGTGGCGCGGGTCGCGCAGGTCGACCCAGCTGAGCTGGCGGAGGACGCTGTCGACGGCGCGGCCGGTGGGGCGGAGAGCCAGGTGCCGGCCCAGCAGCCGGAGGGCGACGAGGGCGCCGGGCAGGTCGTGCGCGAGGCGGAAGCAGCCGGCGATGAAGCCGGGGACGTCGCGGGTTTGGCCGCGCAGGCCGCGCAGGGCTTGCCGGCGGTAGGTCGGGGTTTGGTGGGATTGTGCTGATGATGATGATGATGATGATGATGATGATGATGGTGAGGGGGTGGTGGCGGGGAAGCTGTCGCGCCACCAGGTGAGCATGTGGCGCATCAGGGCGCGCGGGTGGGGGAGGTCGTCTTCCAGGCCGAAGATCGGGGGGTGGTCGAGCGGGCGGGACTCGTGCGCGGCGAGGCCGTCGCGGACGGCGCGCCAGAGCGCCCAGAACGTCGCCCCGTTCGGCCGGACGGGTTCGATGTCGGTGCCTGGGGGTGGGTGGGTGAGGGCGT
This sequence comes from Myrmaecium sp. VS I D KN 1, assembly GCA_019775845.1. Lineage (NCBI taxonomy): Eukaryota > Fungi > Ascomycota > Dothideomycetes > Valsariales > Valsariaceae > Myrmaecium > Myrmaecium sp. VS I D KN 1. The sequence goes on along the minus strand of JADQAV010000010.1, from coordinate 434,240 downwards.
GGTAGCGGCGGTAGACGGCGGCGTAGTTGCCCCGCTTGAGGTCCACGTGCAGGAGGGCGTTCATGAGCAGGGTGGACGGGTGCGGGGAGAGGTCGCGGAGGATGGTTTGGACCTCCTCCACGCGGTGCCAGTCGTAGTTGTTGGCGTAGTGGCGGATGAGGTGGGCGAAGGTGTTCGGCGAGGCGGCGGGGATGCGTCGCTCGAGGTGCGGCGGGATGGGCCGGTGGTAGGTGTGCGGACGCAGCTGGATCTGGCCGTCGGGAGCGCTGGCCGCTTCTTGGGCGCGGTCGATCATGGCCCAGGCGAGGGAGACGCCGCGCTCGACGGCCTCTCGGGGGTAGGCGGTCAGCAGGCAGCCGACGAGCAGGTCGAAATGCCAGGTCCGGGGCCGGAAGCCACGTTCGTACATCAACTCCACGGCTTGCGAGGCGACGGCCGGCTCTTTGAGGTGGACCAGGTGGCGGAGCCAGTCCTTGTAGAGGGAACCGTGGTATGGAACGGGAAGGCACGAGAGCGCCGTGAGGGCCACCTTGTTGACGGCCTCAGTCGTGGGACTGAGGAAGAACATGGCCTTCAGCCGCCTGACCACTTTCCTCACCTCCTCGCGCTCGAAGTGCGGCGCGAGCAACTTCCTTTCCACCATGTCCTTGAAAACGGCGACGGCGCACCCCGTCTCTTGGCTATCCAGGAACGTAGCATACGCTGTATCGAAGTCGTCCAGGGTCATCGAGTCCCCCAATCGCTCCTTGTATCGGGTATACAGTGTCCAGGCTTGCTCGAGATCTTCATCCGTGTTTGCTCGTACGTGAGCGTTCATCACGTCGAACATGAGACGGGGCTCCCATGTAGGATCGCGATCGTATAGCTCGTCGAGGATGGTATGGGCGCGTGCTGAGTTTCCGTGCAAGGCATGCATCCGCACTCCCAGTGCGAGATGTTCCACCTTATGGCCGTGGACGGCAGCGGTGGAAGCCGGATCATGTTCCTCCTCCCAGCTCTGGATCGCTTTCTCTCGCTCCCCGTGGGTAAACGTCTTCTCCAGGTGCTCCAGCCGCAGATGCAGAGGCGCTTCTTTGCCCACTGACTGCATGTCCTTCAAGATCTGTTCCTGGCGGGCCTTGGCGTCGGTGTTCTCGACGGCGTCGAAGGACTGGGAGTACCAGATCAGGTCCCAGGCCGGGTCGGGCACGTTCGGAAGGAGGTTCGGCGTGAGGTCCTTGGCCTGGCAATAGGCCTTCCAGATCACCGCGCGATTCGCCACGTCGTCCCTGTTCTTCTTCGCGGCGGCGAGCGCTTCGTTCAGCCGCTTCAGAGCTCTCACGGCGGCCGGCCGGCGGACACGCTTCGACACCTTGATCTCCATCTCCTCCAGCTCGGCCTGTCTCTTTCGGAGGGCTCTGCCCACGGCATCATCTTGGACGGCGTCGTAGTGTGGCAGGCGCGGGATCGGAGAGGTTCGCGAGTTTCGAGGAACTACGGCCGCGGCTCGGGAGGAGCTCGAAGCAAGGCGGAGAGGCGGGGTAAGTGGGGGAGGTCGAGGAGAGGCGGTGAATGCGGTGAATGCAGTCCGGCAGGGCAGGCAGCGGAGGGCGTGGGGAGGTCGACCGATTGCGGCACGGCGGCAGGTCCGGAGCATTGATGGTGGGAGGTGAAAGGTGGGAGAGGACGAGGTGGTCTACCGGCTAGGCTAGTGAGGTGCTGAGCGAGCTGTAGTAGCTACTAGTCGGGATCCATCGGGGGCGCGATAAGCAGCTCTCGGAGTGCTGTGAAGGACGAGGAGAGAGATAGAGGACTATAGTAGTAAGAGCTAAGAAGTTGAAGTCACTGCAGGTGCACCCGACCTGTCATTCATCCCATCCCGTCAACGGCGGGCGCCATCAAAACTCCGACTTTTTTCCCCACCAGCGAAGGAAAAAAACGGCGTGGTCCAAGCTCCAACCTCTGTGCCCGGGTGCCTTACCGGCTCCGGTCTAAACTTACTCCGAAGCGGCCGTCCCGACGACATCCCGTCCATCCATGGATCCCGTCCATTCACAATCGGAACGTCTTCCCCCACCTCCCGCTGACCTTCCCCACCGCGCCCTTTCACGTACATGCATATGTACATACGGCACCACTGACCAGGTACATACACAGCTGCTGACTATCGTTCAGCGTTCCTTAGCAAGATAGAACATCCATCCTCCTGCCTGATAACGCTCCCTCTCTCCGTCATGACACACCGATTGTTCACTGTTGAAGTGAAGTCTCGATAGCTGTTGCTGCTTATCAACCACATCCCTGCCGCCAGCCAGGCACCTTACGTCCATCCGCTTGTACTTACTTACTCTGTACTGGACAGCCAGGATGTAAACAGTACTCATCCATGCCAGCTCTCACGCCTCCGTCGGTGAATCGACGAGAGATCGCCATGACTGTTCCTATACGAGCTGCTTGGCCGGGCTCGAACTGCCAGCTTCCCGTTCTCTTATCTCGCATCGGCCGTGATGCGGCACAGTTCACTCTTTGCTACGGACTCTTCGCTTGCTACCAGGCTCATCGGACTTGATCCGACTCTTTCCCGCTTCTCTTTGCTGAACGGACGTCCACTTTAGAAAGAAATATAAAATGAAGATGTTTCCACGCCTTTTCAATGCAGATCGGGCCGCTACTGTGAGATTCGTACCGTCTAACAGGCTACCAGCATGGTTTCTCCTCGTTGTCAATGGCTTTACCCAGTCGTCTTGTCTCTCCTCTTCTCTGAGACTACAAGGGGTCTCTCACTCCCCAAACCCTCAGTTTTCTTCCACGGACCCTTCGAGGTTGAGGCCGAGGGCCTGCACAATGTCAATGTCGCCTATTCCGGACCCCTCGACGGTGAATTGTCCATCCACTATGGCTCATGCGAAGCCGAGCATCAAACCGACTCCCATCACTGCCTCGGCACCACCCACGTCGGCTCGCACCCGTTGGCGAAGAGACACGAGGGCTGGGAGTCCTACAGACCTACTCGATTTGTCTGGCTGCCTCCTAATGACATACCCAGCGGCGGCTGCTTGTCCGCCTATCTCGGAGATGAGCTGGTTGGCCGGTCAGGCAGATTCACGGTGAAGAAACGGATGACAAGGCGGAGCGCCGCGTTTGCCGATATCGCGGATGCCATGGGCCCTTGGTTCGACGGAGTCGAGTACCTCAAACAGAAGGAGCCCGGCGAGGTCTTTGTCGCTTCAGCCAAGTCCAAGTCAGTCGGCATAATCGGTGGCGGCATGTCCGGTTTGATGACTGCTGTGAGTGCTCCTTTGCTTCTAGCAGTTTTTGTGTCACAGCTTTGCCCGTATTCCCGCTTGGGGTTGCACAAAGCTGCATCCTCGTGTCAGCCTTGCGTATGAAGCGGGAGCGACAACAGGGGCTTGACCTGATGATCCCTGGCACATCCTTGTCATCCTTCTTAACCAGCCACGCTGATTGCTAATGCCTGCTCACTAGTATCTTTTGGACTCCGTCGGGTTCAAAGACTGGCACATCATCGAGGCATCTGGCAGGATTGGAGGTCGCGTCCACACTTCCTACCTGAACGCGACCACCCCAGACCAATATCAGTATCAGGAAATGGGGCCCATGCGGTTCCCTGTCAGCTATACCGAGTCCGAGACCAATGAGACCATCCAGATCATGGACCATCGCATGGTCTTCCAATTGGCGGCGGCTCTGAACGATATGAACGGTAATGACTCTTCGCTTGCGGTCAACTTCATTCCCTGGATCCAGAGCAATGACAATGTTCCTGCTTCCACCACTTTCCGCCGTCCGGACGGCACTGTCCCAAGTGTTGGTGAAGTCGAAACCAATCCGGCATACTACACAAACGTCTCAGCCGAGTTTTCGAATTACACGGCCGCTGAAGAGGCGGAAGCGAAATACGACACATGGCTCGGCTTCAATGCCGCTGCCAAGCGCCTCATGGCCAGCAATGTCTTCCAAGCTCACAAGCAGGCCGTCGAGGCGGGCCACTTCGAGTTCTCCGAGTCAGGCTACCTTCGCTACGTCCTCCGGACCAATAAGAACCTTACTGACCTCGTTGATTCCATCGCGGACAACTACCCATCCTGGGAGTATGAGGACGTCTACTTTTCCGCCACCGAATGGCGCACCATCGACAAAGGCCTCTCCCGGCTTCCGGCCGCCTTTGGTCCTCTCGTGCTCAACCGCACCCGCTTCGGCACCGCCGTCCAAGGCCTGACCTACAACGACACCACGAAAAAAGTCTCCATCGAATACCGACCTAACAACCCCTTCGACCTAACCCCCGCTACCGAGTCCTTCGACTACGCCGTCGTCGCCGTGCCCTTCTCCCGCGTGCGCCTCTGGCACCTGCCCCCCTACTCCTCCCTCCTCTCCCGCGCCATCTCCACGCTCCACTACCAACAAGCCTGCAAGGTAGCCCTGCACTACAAGACGCGCTTCTGGGAGCACCTGCCCCGACCCATCTTCGGCGGCTGCGGCTCGACCGACATCCCGGGCATCAGCAGCATCTGCTACCCATCCTACCACCTCAACGCCACCGGGCCCGGCGCCCTCCTCGCCTCCTACAACTCCGGCACCATCTCCCGCTCCCTCGCCTCCCTCCCGGAAACCGACCACGTCGCCCTGGTCCAGCGGGCCATGGTCGCCGTCCACGGGGCCATCGCCGCGGAGCAGTACACGGGCGCCTACGACCGCATCTGCTGGGAGAACGTGGAGGACCAGGCGGGCGCGTGGGCCGCCCCCACCGTCGGCCAGCAGGACCTCTACCTGCCCGCTTACTTCCGGACCGAGTACCGGACCGTCTTTGTGGGCGAGCACACCAGTTACACGCACGCGTGGATCTTCTCCGCCCTCGAGAGCGCCGTGCGCGGCACCGCCCAGCTGCTGCTGGATATGGGCCTCGTGGATGAGGCGAAGAAGGTGACGGAGACGTGGATGGCGAGGTGGATTAGCGTGTAGCGGCGTGTGAGCGGGTTTGCTGGCATTTTTTGTTGTGGCTTGGCGGAATTTTTATCTTTCTTTTTTCCTTTCACTTTGATGAGATTTACGTTTGGATGATTTACGACGATGATGATTATGATGATAGCGTTTGTCTTCTCCAGCTCCGACGAGGAGGATTGTTGTTGTTTCCTTATATCTTCATCTTCTTTCTCGCGCTTTGGAGAGTGATCTAGAGTCGATTTCCCATCATTCATCTGCATGGATTGAGTATCGTCGGAAAACTGTGGATGGAATAGAGGATAGAGGATCTTACTTGAGAGAAAGGATGTCAGTATTCAACACCCACATACACATGCACATACACACATGTCCAATCTGCATCAAGAAGAAGTAGAGCGTCGAGCGAGACTGAACGTCCCGAGGACGTGACGTAGGGAGGTGAGGAGAGCATGTGCGGGATCTTGGAATGTTTCTATTGCGAAAGAGGGCGAAGATAAAGATGGGCATTATAGAAAAAGAAAAGGTTCGTAGCGTGACTGAACCAACAACCATCGTATCCCGTCGAAGAAGAATCAGAAAGGGGGATGGAGGACGGTTAAAACGAAACCATGCGATTCATGAGACAGACATTCAAAAGAAGGAAGGGGGAATAATAGAAGAGATCAAAACAGAAAACGAAAAAATGAAAGAAGATGAGACCCCCCACCGTCCTCAAAGCTCCTCCTCCGCCTGCCCCTCCTCCTGTTCCCCCTCTTCATCAGCCTCCTCCTCCTCATCCGTCCCGTACTGCCCCACCATCGGCCGCTCCATCACCATGTACAACGTCCCATCCGGATCCTTAGCCATCAGCAAGTCCGCGTCGCTCGCCACATCGGCCAGGCAGTCGACCGCGTACATGGTGCCGTCCGGGCGGAAGCCAAAGGCGACCGTGGTGCCGTCCTCGAGGGTAGCCCGGTGATGCAGCGCGTACGTGGTCCCGTCCGGGCGCTCCAGCAGCATCTTGCCCGTGTCGATTTTATCGAGGATGGCCTGCTGTTTGGCGGTGACGGCGGGCTTTCGGCGCGGTCGTGGTGGTGGTGGTGTTGCTTGGGTGGCGGGCGAGGGGGCTGGGGACGTGGCCGGCGTCGCACTGCGGGTGCGTCGGCCTCTGACGCTCTCGCTTGAGGTGGAGAGAGAGGCCATGTCGGTGTCGTCGAAGAGGGATCCAGATAGGGTCGAATGGAAATGGGGTGCTGAGCTGCTCTTCCTGCTGTGCTGAGCTCCGTCGAAGGGGGTTGGGGGCCACGTCGGAGTCGAGATGACGGGGTGTTCGCGGATGCTAGGGATTGATTGTGGGTTGCTCAGCGCGCTAGGAAGGGGAGCATCTTGAACGGCTGGATAGCATCGTAAGCGGGATTGAAGCCGATGGTGGAGAAGGGCGGGTGAAAGGCGCTTTACGCACAAGGTGCTGCGAGACTGATGTACCGCCGACCTTTCTCCAAGGCTTCGAGTCGCTTCAGCAGAGCCTTGCGCTCGGCTTGGGCCGCTTCGGGCTCGCTTGCAAGGCGTTTGATCTTCTCTGCATCCATAATGTCCTCGTCTGCAACAACCTGCGGGGACAGTATCTCTGGAAGTTCTTCCATCAGGCAATTCTCGACAGCGAGAGAGCAGACGTTGTCGATGAAAGTACGAAGAGCAATCTGTTGATATTACACTTGGAGTCAGCAAAGAAACATCACCAATGGCATTGACTCTCACGAACGGAGAGCCGCTGTGGCAGAGACTACCCTCTCTGACATTGGATTTCTCCTACGCACCTGATAGTATGCAAGCATATCGTCGAGCAAGTCAGACGATGTATATTTCTCCACGCCATAGTCGAGTGACAACATGGATTTCGCTAGTGATTCGATATTCTGCCTTTGTAGGAACTTGACTGGCGCTTCCAGCTTGGCCTCCTGGGCCCCGGGACGTTTGCTTAGGTGGGAGAGCATGTCCTTGTAGTTCTTAGTCTCCTGCTGAACATGGCGGGAGGACTTCATCTGATTCCACTCGGGATCGTATGTCATTGCATGCCGTCTATGTGGTCGCAGCAGCTCCTTGAGCTTGGCGTCCAGAATTTCCAGTTTGGTCTGCATGATGAGATCAATATGTTCCACACGCAGGCGATCACATGTCGGGGATCCATCGGTGATATGCTTCAGGATCAGTTGAATGCAACGCCTCGCCATTGTCCAGACATCTTCAACGTATCGCTCTGCAATATCTTCCCAGGGCGCAGACTGTTCCCGGAAAAGAGGGCCAATAAGTAAAGGATCACTGGTACCGGGCAGACCAAGCCCTTGGTTTTCTTCAATGAACCCGCGGATATGTTCCAAGTAAGCCTCTCGAGTAACGCTCCCTCGGGTTCCTGGTTTGGCCTCGGCCACCAGCTGCCACGCGTGGCCCTTCTGGCGCATCTCGGCGCAAAATCTGCGGTTGAGCTTCTCCACGGTAGCGCGCAGACGACGTTGGCCTCGCTCCTCTGGGCCAACGGATTCAAAGAAGGAGTGATTATAATGGCCTTCAACAGCTTTCTGCATGAGAGTATGAAAATCGCTAGAGATGCGGAGAAGGTAGTTCCGCTGCTCCTTCAAAGTAGGTCTTGGGTCCCCTAGCTTCTTGAGCCTGGCTTTGCAGTTGTCAATGGACAACTTGATATGGGCCGCAACCTCGGGAAGACCGGCACAGATGTGTTCATATAGGACTTTGTTCAGGCGAGGGATCAGTGATGCGATGCCGACTTGATGTTTGGGCAAAGTAGCCCAGTCGCCCTTGGAGAAAAATTCAATCTCGGCCTGGTTTCTTTCTTCCAAAGTTGCGTCCTTGTTGTCCACGCCTCGGTTCTTGAGTACATGCCATCCACGTGCCAAGGCGGTCTCCTCGTTTCGAGCAGTCCTCAGCCATTTCTGAGCGCTGTGCGGGCCTTCCGTTTGATCCGGCTTGGTGATAATACCTATCGTTCGACAGAAGGTGGGGTCGATATCCGGCTCAGCGATCATCTTGAGTACCACCTGGGTCACCATATCCTGCCTGGCGCTCAAAATTGCCAAGATGATACTTTGCGGGTTCTTCATGTACTTCTTCACGAGGTCCCTCACAAGCTCTCGATCCTCGTCGGTTTGGGTGCTGCTGGATGAATGGAACAGCCCGGGCAAGTCCACTAGGGTGAGATGGGGTCGGTCCGGTCCGCAGCTTTCGACACGTAGGACATCATCGCAGAAGAGGCCACTCTGACGGCCGCATGATTCCATGCACCGCTTTGCTTGCTCGATCAAGCTAGGGAAATCTCCTGGCGATGGGGAGGGCGCACGAAACTCTTTCAAGATGGTTGCCTCTTCTTCAGTCCGGGAGGACCCGGGTCGAATAGTGACAGAATTGGAGCTGGACGGAGCTCTGCGCAGGACCAGCTCTGTAGCGAACAAAGTGCAGACATCGTCCTTTGTCGGAAAGCTGACCCCAGAAATTGCCTCCAACACAGAACTCTTGCCGGCGGATTGATCGCCGCAGACGATGATCTGTGGGAGCGGGATCTCCTCGCCGATACCCTCAGAGCGCAGGCTGTCGATGACATCGAACAGCTGGCTCTGATCCTCAGATTGGACCAGCCTCAGGGCAGCAGCATCAATCGTAGCGGACATGTTGCAACAGAAGGTGCCGTAATGAACTGGAACGGAGGGTATTGGGCTTGCTGAAATTGGATTGGAGAACAGCCGAGAGAAAACTCAAGAGAATCCAAAAACAAAGGAGATCAACGGAAAATATGTCAATGTGCAAATCAAAGGGGTATCGATAGAGCTTGACTGCGGAACATGTTGTGGAAGGCGGTCTTTAAATATGCTGGAATCACTCCTCAAGCCCCACTGAGCTATCCTGGAGAGCGTGCTGTACATACATGCTAAGCCGCAAGGCTGAACAGCTTTTTGCAGCGAGTAGCCATAGCTAAACTGCTCCTGATGCTTCAATCGTGAGCACTGCCCGCTTTAGACGCCGGCGCCAACGACGTTAGATAGCATCTGCGGCGGGGGCAGCCCGGACCGTCCGTTCAGGGAACATGCTACGGTAAGCCTTCAGGACGAAAGAGGTCAAGTTGCGGAGGAAGAAGGATGCAATGCCCCGCTGCAGGTACGGAAGAGAGATCGCAGAGGCGGTGCGTTATGCATTATGCAGAGCTCAGGCTGTTTACCTTGCGGCGTTGGCGGGCGTAAGGCATACGTCGCATCTTCTCCCACGAACTCTTGGAGAGACTGTCAGTCGCCGTCATTTCCGTCCATGGTACCGCTAAACCGCTCACAGCCCCCCGGGCAAGCGCTGGCTTGCCGGATGCCTGCGTGGGAGAAGAAGAGGCGTCATCAGCGCTATCGAAAGTGGCATCAATCGGCCCGTCAAGTACTGTGCCTCTCACTCTAGCCCCGAGCTGGCATGTACCAGTACTGTACGCGGAAGATGGTGAAGGCTTATCGAGCAAGACCTAATTTCGCCAACTGAGACGATGACCGGCGCACTTCTGTGTCGGTCGGTTTGAGGAGAAAGGACGGGAAGATGGGACGTTGTGGTGGAGGGGAGGTGGAAAGAGGACAGGACGGGATGAAGTTGCCATAGAAGTGACAGCCGACGCGCTTGCGGCTCGCTACCGAACATGATCTCCGTGCACGTCTCCCGTCTCTCCATTCACTCTCTGCCAGTCAATATCACCACCAACACTGTGAATGAACATGGGAGACGAGTCCAAGGACGGTTTGTGGCTGTTCGGATACGGGTCAGCTTGTCTTCAGACACGAGAATCTTGAGGTAGCGCCGTCGCTCACACTGTCTCAGGAGCCTGATCTGGAAGCCCCCGCCACATTATGGTTCGTCGACCTTCGCTCTTCTTCAGCTATCCCAATCCAGCCTACCAGGCTTCCCCTGGAATCCTATCTCAATATCCCAGCCACAATTCCCTCTTTCCCTCCTGTCTCAGCCTTACCGCGTCTCATACCTACTAACTCTCGAACTTTTCCCCCCTCTCCAAAGATCAACGAATCCCCGGTTACATAACGGGCTACGTCCGCCGGTTCTGGCAAGTATGTCTGTTTCAACAACCGAGAGAGACTCCCCAGCCGGGTTAAATAAAAGTAGCAACAGCACGCTAATGATAGCACCAGGCAAGGTGAGCAAGCGGAGCTGCTGAAAAAGCACATACGCCTCCAACTAGCGGACCTCCTCCTCTCACCTCACTCCGAAATACCAGCGAGGATCACCGCGGCACCCCAGAAGCCCCCGGCCGCGTCGTCACCCTCATCGACCGGGATCACTGGGCCACCCTAAACGACCATGTGAGACGCCACCGTCCCTCAACTCCCCAGCTGCTCCCACTTCTGCCACTAACACCCGGCGTCCCGCCCGGTCCCGCCCGGTCCCGCCCGGTCCCGCCGTCAGCACTCCACCCCCTCCGAACGCGTCTGGGGCGCCGCCTACCACATCCCATCCGCCCACGTCGACGCCGTCCGCACCTACCTAGACATCCGCGAGATCAACGGGTACAGCATCCAATACACGGCCTTCCATCCGGTCTCCGGCATCCCCAACTCCAACCCCAACCCCAACCCCCCCACCATCAACTGCCTCGTCTACATCGGCCTCCCCACCAACCCGCAGTTCCTCGGCCCGCAGGACCCGGATGCCCTCGCCGCGCGCATCCTCCGCTCCGTCGGCCCCAGCGGGCCTAACCGCGACTACCTCTTTCGGCTCGAGGAGGCGCTGGCCGCGCTCGGTCCGGAGAGCGGGGATGAGCATGTGAGTGACCTTGTGCGTCGGTGTCGGGCGACTGAGGAGCGGGAGGGGAGGGGGCCCGGGCGGACGGAGGAGCCGGGGCTGGATGGCGTGGGTGCTGCTGCTGCCGCTCCCGCCCCCGCCCCCGCCGTTGGGGCGGAGCTCCATCGTGTTGGAAGTGTGGAGGAGCAGGAGGAGGTGGAGAAGTAGGTGGTAGTTTAGAGCGGTGTTTTTCTTTTGTCTTTGGTATAGACCAGACTGCTGGAGAGGACGAGAAGAATATAGAACTGCAGAGCTTGTGTCTCAAATATCAAACGCTCCAGATTGACCACCCATTTCTGTTCTGTGATCGTATCTTCGAACAGAGGAATCCCTCCGCACTCTCCTCCTCCTTCGAGAATAATCTTTATCCAGGCTGCACGACCCACCTTCTCTTTCTTTCCCGTACTCCTCGGTTCGCAAAACCTGTACTCGCGTATCTCAGAACAGACAGACAGTCACCGTACAAGGACGAGTGAAGATCGGACTCCACGCAAGTGAGTCTCCGCATGTGCACCTGCAATAACGCGTATCCTTATGCTCACCGATGCATTCTACTTCTTTCATTCGAGAGTCCGGTCCAGCTCTTCTAGACACACCAGCATATCCCATCGGTGACGGAAGAGAAAGAAGGGAAGTAATAGAAAAAGAGGATCAAAGATAGAGCCCCTAACCATCATATCGGATTCTCCGAGAGAGGCAGGAGTATATTCCTCTCCGAACGACGACACCACGACACGCCTCGAGGCCGGGCATCGATCTCGGAGACTCGAACAGAGTTATCTTGCATCATCATATTCCACCGGATCCCCATCTCTATTTTCCTTTATTTAGGACCTCTACCTCCCTCTCTTGATCATTTACTTTTCTTTGTATACTTTTCTTCCCCTGCCATGAGATCAATAGCTTCCTCGGTCCTTTTCAGCATTTGGTCAGAGACAACATCCCTCTCGTTCAACAGACACACCGCAGCAACGTCCCTTCGAACCCGTCTCTCACCCTCATCTATGTACATCGCCGCGACCATGCTGCTTGCGAGCCCCAGCTTCCTTAGAAGAAGTAGCAGCAGCAGCAGCATCGCCGCCACAATCATCGTCACAAGTGGCGTGAGCGGTGGCGCAAACAACGTGACCGGCCATCGACATCCAGAATTTCAAGGCATCCAGCGTCCGGTCTGGCCTCTACATCCAGGCCATAGAGAGGTTCCGCGATGCCGACGAGGCGGGTTTGCAAGGGTTCTTCGAGGTGGCTGAGTCCGTTCTCCTCGTCCATTTGGTCTTTTTGATAGGACCTAGTTCCGAAAAGGTAGAAGTCTTTGGACCTCGACTCGCCGATATTGTAGAGAAGACAAGAAAAATGCACAAAGGAGGGAGGAAAAGAGAGGATGCGGCATTGCCAAATGGAATCAAGATTGGCCTACCTTGAGCATTCACAGCCTCCCCATTCACGCCTGGGATAACGTGAACAGGTCGTACAGCCTCGGCTACGCCACCCACAACTGTCTTCTCTTCGGCAGGTGATACCGCTCCTACCTCGGCCTCCACGAGCAGATCATCCGGGTCCATGCCTAAGCCATCACCGCTGCGTACCCGACGGGCATACGGCAACAGTACATCGACATGGCGCTCGCTCCGCGGATCCCCTATTGGATTGGGGCCTCCTCGCCCCGGCTGCCCGAGGTTGTCACCTGCAAGACCGGCACGGTCAACACCCCCACGGGCCGACAAGCCCTCGAGAACCTCTTGTACGCTGACAGGCTTGATCCCATGCCCACCGACGCGAGGTTTCCGAAGTCGGTGCCGGTGAGCCTATTCTTGCTCCTTCCGTGACGCTGCATCCCGCGTTCTACCCTCTGCTGTTGCCAATCACTCCCCTCGAGTCTGAGCCGCCTTGACTTGGTGGAGTGACCGTATTTCATCGTGCCGAATGAAAGCAATGCATCATCAGCATGGCTTTGCTGACACGGGCCTGGACTGTATCTAAGTCGACCACTGCCACTTCGTATCCCCGGATCGACATACGTTGTTAGCCAATCGAACCTGATCAACACTTACTTGGTGGCCAATGGAGCATCCCCGCGCAATAGGATACACTTGCTCATTTCTCGGCAGTTCCAAACGGTCCATACCCGAAGGACAGGTTCCACGTGAGTCTCCGCAACGGCTCCTAGGACAACCTGGAAAGCAACCCCAGCCGAATCCACAGCCTCGTTGGGGGAGCAGGCCGTATGAATCGCCTGGAGCTCTCCGCATTTGCCCCCATCATTGACATGCACCACACCAACGTTGACCGGTCCGGATCAGCCTTGCGGGCCCTCGACCCTGCTCCCTCTGTAGCCCCAGAAGGACGGAGTGGGGACGCCAATCACGGAAGCAGCTAATATCGATGGAGATATTATTCCCGCCCTGCATCCGTTCCGCAGATACACCTTCGGCAACTTCCATACTGCCGTCACGTCTAGGGACGCTCGATCGTGGGGGCACACCTACCCTGAGGTTGTCGATCGGGGCGAAAGTCTGGGGGTGAGCTGTCAACACCGCACGCGGGCAACGTTCAGCGAGCTTTACGACTCGACTAATCGCATGAGCCATACGAAGTCGATCAAGGAAAGAAGGTGTGATTCAACACCCACCCATGAGTGCCTTGGTCGATAATAATGTCGCGGATCAATCCTTTGAAGTCCATTTTTCTGGAGCAGGCACCTGCCAACGCCAAAGCGTGGCCTATGGCAAGCGATCTCATCACATCCCGGATGATGACTTCTGCTCTCGGGGCGGAAAGATCAATCACGTTATGCCCGTGGTGAGATGCTTGTTGGCATTCGCACAAAAAGAAGGCAACCTCGCACATAATCTGGGGGGCAAGACTGTGAGGTCTTATCGGAAGAAAATGCTCATAAGACGTATCCAGGAGGTTGATGAAACCAGCCTGACGTGTTTTCGACGCCGTCATTGGCCGTTCCGTGCTGCATGCTGGAGGCCCAGAGCCAGATACTCGAAATAGCCAGTTGGATTTGTACCCAAAGTTGGTGTGGGGGTCCATTTTGGACCAAGATGGGGATTGACAAGGTCCTATTTTGACGGGTTGAGCATGTTGGGATTTATGAACCTGGAATACACCCGATAGGGCAAGATCGTGGCCAGACCATGCACTGGAGACGGTCCTTTTCCGTCCCGACGAAATTGACGTACTCCTTGTGATAGTGGTACAGAAGTTGTCACATCCTTGAGATATTCTATATCCTGTTGCGTTAGTGGAGAGTTCCTGTCCATACACCATTTCTCTGCTTTCCGGGTGTAACGTTTCAAGTCATGGCACTTTGGCGTGAAATATAGACTCCGGATGCATACAAGTACTCATATCGCACAGGGGCGTTGAAGGAAGAAGGCAACAACCTTGATAGCCATAGACTCCAGGATAGGGCAGCCTGATAGATTAAATCCTCGTATTGTTGTGGCCTACGCACTGCAGGTAAGCTGTGATAAAAGGCGACTTGAGGTGAAGACATTATCTCAAGCTGCTCCGCAGGGATCATGTGCGGGGAAGACGGTGTCAAGGACTCCAACAGCAGCTCAATCAAGTTGGCTACTTCTTGACATCTTCGTCATGCCCAGCGGGTTCGACAAGGGTCAGAACAAGCCGCAATGCAGGCCGTAAAGAAAGGTCGGTTGAGATATGCTTCGATCAGAGGTTCGCCGAACACGCCATCGCCCGGGACGCCGTTGTTGGATCTGCTGTGGGGTAACCTAGGTCGACATACTGCATGAAGGCACGCAATATTTCGACTGGCGAGGATTCTGGTGGTAGTGATTTAGCAGCGGACGACATTTGGGTTATGCTTAGCTAGAATTGCTGTTACGATACCCTTTCTCTGACATACGAGCCTGGTGAAAGTGAGCGAATGATAATGCCGCTGCCCTTGTTCGCGTCTTCCTTTGATTGACGGACGACTGGCTTGACGAAGTCTTCAATGATGTATAACAGAGCCGGGATGAGGTACTGAGATGGAAGAGTCGCTGGAGCATCGGTGCCGTGTTCATCGCAGCTGGCCCGGTTATACTGCCGACGCACTTGCTGGATAGACATGCTGCTCGGCTACTAACCTCACTCCAGCAGCAGAAGCGTGGGGGTTCCCGACGAATATGCCGTGGGCTGATCCATGCCGTTTGATCCAGGCCCGCTCAGGAACGACGGCGCCGCGACGGGGGGAGAAAGCAAGGGGAAGCGGTCGCTAAACCGCGGCCGGGAACTCACGCCTCTTTTCGGCGGACTGCGGAGAAAGACCGCGGAGGACCGCGGAGGACCAATGGGGAACTTTCTCCCGCCCGTGAGCCCTTCGTGCTCACAATGTCCTGGAGGCATCGTGAGACGGCCACGGCGGTATGAGGGAGCTGGAAGTGATGTTGCTTGAGACTCCCACTGGCCTGGTATGCGTGCGGTGCGGAGCAATAGGGTCGCTCTACCTATCTGAGGGACGGTGGAGTACCCCACACCCGAATTCACCTCGCTAACGTTCCCCCAACTTTTGACTTCGACGCTAGTTAAGCACCGTGGTAAGCGCGAGTTCATTCACACCTCACCTCAGCCGCCGTTGCCCTTCTCTTCTCCTCCGTCTCCTCCTCCTCCACCATCTCCTTCGGCAAAGGACGAACACATGCAGTGGAAGACGGTGCCGGAAGTCGGGATGTGATTCCTCCCAGTACGATTGGACTTCGCCCACAAGCGTTGCCCCAAGTCCTGTACGTACGACCACCCAACGCGTGGGGGTTGCCTATCCACAGCATCGAGTGGCAGCATAGGCATTCCGGCGGCAATCTACGACCTGTTCAGCCATCGGCAATTCCAAACCGGGCTGGGTTCTTGTCATGGTCTGCGTGTACAATGCCGCACTCGCCGTATGAAACTTGCCTCACGTTGCTCAGCTGCGGTCCTTCGAGGGGTTGTCAAGGCAGTCTTGTGATGGCCCTCCCAGCTCTCCACAGCCAGCCTTCCTGATCGCCACATCTTACTGCCGGCCATGCCGTCCTCCCCTTGCCCTTCACTCGCCGTGCCTGGTCTGCAGGTCTCAAGAGAAAAAGAAAGAAAACACGCATTGCAGCGGTCCCAGCCGCTTACTGGGTTCACAACTGGGACGCCTGGATGATATCAGATGATGGCCGAAGCCAGCCGTGCACTTCTGACTCCGCGACCCAAAGCACTCCCACCCGCTCTAGTTAGCTCGTCCCAAACTCCACAGGAGCTACGACGCCTTTCCCGAGTGCACAGCCCGGCATCTCGGCGGGAGGCCAGCTCCACCCCCACACTAACGCTGCCTCACCATCTTTCAGCGGGCCCAGCATCCATTGTGAGGGAGGCTGGGGCCAGCCTTGAGCCAATCAGCATGGCCACGCAGCTTCTGACGATCGCCACACCTCAAACAACCAACCCTTCAACGACCGGGACTGTGGCCAGCTTGCACTGTGCTGCCTCAAGCGAAGAGCATCTCCTCATATTTGAGAGCTAGCCATTTGCCTCGCGGAGTACCCGACCACTGGCCGTCCTTGCTCTTCGGTCAACCGTATCACTCATATACCATAGGATATCCCGCAGCCGCTTCAGCAGCCACCGCCTGGCTCCGTCGAGCGAGCTGCGAGGAAGGGGCTTGTCATCGAAGGCCTGCGTACTTCGAAAGTCTATTCCGAGTATTCTGATATTGTTCCGTCAGCTGGACCCCCACACTATGACCCCGGCAGGGTTTGCGGGCCGTTGGAGACTATTGAGGTCATACTTTGTCCGCTAATGGCAAGAGTTGTACTTTCACTGACGTACAATTACCCTAGCTTCGTTTCTTTTCACAGTCCATCCACCCATGCGTTCCAAACGGGTCTATTCGAGCGGGGTGATTTATATAAAAGCTCGCCTGCTCCCATTGTCCGCGGATTCTGCGATGTCACCGTACTACGACACACTTTAGACTCACTCCGGTTCCAGATATCATTATAACTCTCGTACTACCTTTTCATCAGCCATACAACCCGTTGACACCATGACTCAGTACCAAGAGACAAGCTCTGGCGATGAGACGGATGTGAGCATCCGGCGGCCCCTCATACCCGGGATCTATGTGCCCACCGTCGCCTTCTTTGATCCTGTCGAAGAGGAGGTCGACGTGAAGACTACAGCTGAACATGCCGTACGTCTGGCGAAAGCCGGCGTTGCAGGGATCACCACTCAAGGCTCAAACGGGGAAGCCGTCCATCTTTCCCACCGAGAGCGTAACCTCATTACCCGGGTCACCCGCAAGGCTCTGGACGATGCCGGCTACGGTGACATGCCTCTCATCGTCGGATGCGGGGCTCAGTCGACCAAGGAGAGTGTGGAGCTGTGCAAAGAGGCGGCTGCTTCAGGTGGAGACTATGCGCTCGTCCTCCCGCCGGCGTACTACCAAGGCCTTTTCTCCAAGGACACGGTCCCTGAATTCTTCCAAGACGTCGCCAGTCAATCACCTCTCCCGATCCTCATCTACAACTATCCGGGCGCCGTCGCCGGGCTCGACCTGAACTCGGACGCCATCATCAAGCTTGCCCAGCATCCGAACATCATCGGCTGCAAGCTCACCTGCGGGAACACCGGCAAGCTCAACCGCATCGCGGCCGCCACGCGCGCCGCCACCCTCTCCGATCCCGGCTCCGGCTTCATGTGCATGGGCGGCTCGGCCGATTTCACGCTGCAGACCCTCATCGGCGGCGGCTCCGGGATCATCGGCGGGCTCGCCAACATCGCGCCCAAGGCGTGCGTCAAGCTGCTGCAGCTCTTCGAGTCCGGCCAGCTCCGAGACGCCAGGCGGATGCAGGCGATCGTCGCGCAGGGTGATTGGGCGGCCATTCAGGGCGGTGTCGTGGGGACTAAGGCCGCGCTCATGACGCACTTTGGCTATGGCGGCTACGCGCGGAAACCCTTGCCTAGGCCGAATAAGGAGGAGAATCAGAGGTGGCGTGAGGCTTTTCAGGAGCTGGTTTCTCTCGAGAAGTCTTTATGACCGGACGATCTGGCTGGCTTTGTCTCGTTCTACTCGGCCACCGCCCGTTGTCTCTTGATCTCATCAATGTCTTCGGTATCTCAGTCTTTGCCTTGGCCATGCAGATTGGAATTTGGGCGTAGATACATATTACTTTCGTTTAGCAGCGGCGCTCGGAGTCCATCACTAGATCAGTAGCTTCCTTGTATTTCCTCAGTTTCGGAAACTTCGGCTTTATCTCTTTCGTTAGCTGATTGCGTCAAAGATCTTCTTATATCTTCTCATGACGACTGACTGCTTTGCTTCGTCTGCTTCATTAGTCCATCTTCCGTCGCCTCCAGCGGGAGGGAGGGAGGAAAGAAAGGAAGATCGTCCCGTGTCTGAACGATTTGCGCTGGCCCATGATGCTGATTTGCAGGCACATGTTGCAAGATCCAAGGAAAAGATGCAGCGAGAGTGCAACACGATAGAAAAGGCGATGTATAAGCGTGCCTGCCTAAACCCCGTAACCATCTGGCACTTACTATGGTACCTATTGGAGAAGAGACAGAGAAAGAAAAAGAAAAAGAAAGCACTATCGACCTTCACCCCGAAATAAACCCCTACAACTCATCATGCTCCTCCACAACCGCCTCCGGCGTCGCCGCCGGTTCCGGCGCCGCCTTCTCCTCCACAATCTCCTCAACCTCAACCTTCACCGGCGCTCCATCATCGTCATTCTGCTCACCCCCGGCAGCCTTGGGCAGCTCCTCCGGCTCCGCTGGCTCCGCCTTACTGCCCTCTCCCTTCTCCTCCCGCACCGCCTCCACCACTAACCCCTCCCCCAAGCGCTCCTTCCTCCCCTCACCCATGCGCAACGCATCGATCCAATCCTCCACTTCCTTAAGCGAGTATCCCTCGCCGCCAAACCGCTTCCACCACCCGCGCTTCGCGTTGACCTGCACGAGCTCGACCTCCTGCGCCGTCAGGCCCAGCTGCGTCCGCAGCACGGCCGCGAGCGGGTTGCGCGCCGGCACGGCGTAGAAGGGGAAGAGATGCGTGCCGCGGAGGTCGTGCTTGTGCTTGACCTCGGCCAGGCTGCGGAGGGCTTCTGCCGCCGCCGGCGACGATGCCTCACCCTCGTCCGAGGCCGTCTCCGTGCCTTCTGGCAGCAGGGCGAGCACGCAGGTGTGCGACTTCGACGTGAGGCAGTCCTTCTTCAAGGCCTCTTCGTCGACGATGGTGGGAATGGGCGGCGCGACGTCGGGGAGCTTGACGGGCTTCTGGGTGTCCTCGGTCACGACGTTGGGATCTGGGGATTCGGTCGGAGCGCCGGAGGACTCGACGGTCTCGGAGAATTGGGAGGTCTTGGCCGATGCGGCGTCGGCGGACTTGTGGGAAGCGGAGGCCTTGGAGAAGGAGGACTTTGCCTTCTTGTTGCTGTCTTTTTTGGATGCTTTGGCGGGCTTTGTGGCCGGGTCCGGGTTGGGAGATGCAATCTGGGAGAGGAATTGGGCGAGGGCGTCCTTCTTCATCTCGCCGGAGTAGACAATGCCTTCCTTGTCGCCGCCGGGGAGGAGGATGAGGGTGGGGAAGGAGGTCACGCCAAAGGTGGAAACGGCTTGCTTTTCCTTGTCGCGGATCTGGGCCACCTGGATGCTACCGAGGAAGTCGATGGCGAGAGCGCGCAGGAGCGCGCTGGTGGTGCCCTTGTCGCTGAAGAGGATGGCCTTGGCGGTGTCGTTGCTTTCCTTGAGGAAATCGTCGAGCGTTTGATCCGTGACGCGCTTGACGTGGTTGGGGATCCGCTCGACCACGGCGTCGACGATGGCCTTGGCCGTGCGTGCGCCTTTGTAGTCTTCCACGGATGGACGGCCGGGTTTCTTGGAGGGTCTGACGATCTTGAGGGTTGGGAAGCCTTGAACGCCCATGCTGCCGCACAGGCCTCTGTTCTCGTCTTCATCGCAGTTCACGGCGGCCACCTTGGCGAGGCCCTTGAGATTCTTGGCTGCTTGTTCGTAGGCAGGCTTGAGGTTCTGGCAGTGGCCGCACCAGGGAGCGTAGAATCTGTCATGCGGTCGTTAGAAGCTGTTGAAGCGAAAGCAAGGCTGAGGGAGTTAGTAGGTGCAGGTAGGGGAAAGCATACTCAACGATCTGTAGGTATGCGGTCAGTTATTGTTTGAGCTAATGAGATTGAGGAAGCTTACCGAAGTATGGTTCGACTTTGCGATCACGTTGTCGTAGCTTTTGGCGTCCACCTGCAGGACGGGGGAGCTGGAGGAGTACATGGCGGCATGGGCGGGAGCTAGCAGAAGGGAGGCCGCTACCGCGGCCAAAGCTGCGGTGTTCACCATTGCAGTGCTGTAAAGGCCTGCTGGGCCGGCGCAGTTGAGGAATGAAGAAGTAGAGACGGGCAGAGAGCAGGAGAGAGAGTCAAGAGACAATGAGGGTGGAGAGTGTGTAAGTTGTATATTAATGTCTGTGAGATAGTATTATCCTGTGGTGGTGGTAAATAGTGGAAGTGCAAGCTGGCCTCTAGCGCCTTCCATCAGCGTTCACATCCATCCACAGTCTGCGGGGGTGGCAGCGGTCGAGCCGATCCGTGCGACTGGGAAGGGTCCAGCCAACACCTCATCCCCCGCCAGCAGCTCCTCCAGAAGCTCCGACATCCCGCCCAGCGTCACTCCGCACTATCTGTCGCACCTCAAACTGACCACCACCATCACACCTACCAGCGCCAAACAACACCGCCATTCGACGTGGACCTGAGCCCATTTACTCCTCCACCTCTCTCCCTCTCTCCTCCTCTTCGAGCCCACATCCGAAGACTGCGCGCATAGGAACATGGCCCCGCACGTCCCGGAGCCGCTCAAAGCTGCGGACATCAACCGCTTCGCCCTGCGCGCCGCGCAGCTGGAGAAGTACAAGCCCATCATCGCATACTGGCGTAAGCACATCGACCCCCTAGTGAACCATCTTATCGCTGATCGATCCTCCAGTGGAGTACTACATTGTCCAGCAGATCATCGGCAAGGGCCTGCACACCACCGACGATGCCTGCATGCAATACACGACCGACCTGATGGAGAAGCTCGAGCGAACCAAGGCCGAGCTGGGCAGCGAGGCGGCCATCAACGATGAGGTCGCCGCACAAGCATACGTTGAGCAATTCGCCCTGGACATCTTCCAGAAGGCCGACAATGCCGTCCGCGCGAACAAGGCAACAGCGTACGGCGCTCCACCCCACTTCTGCCCGTCGCGGTGCTGACGATACAACCCACAGACAAACAGCCGACACCTTCCGCGCGGCAGGCGTATTCCTTGACCTCCTCAACGTGTGGGGACCATTGGACCAAGAACACGCAGCGAAAGCGCGATACGCAAAGTATCACGCGCTGCGCATCGCTAAGGCCCTCAAGGCCGGCGAAGATCCCAACCTATCCAACCCAGAACGACGACCCACGCCCACTCAAGAAGCTCCTCCGCTGGACCCTTCAGACCCCGAAGTACAGCGCATCAACGGCACCGCCTCCTCATATCAACCTACAGTCGAAGATGTCTCCGATTCCTCTCACCCCACACCCACCGTCTCCGCTCCCTCCAACCCTCCCGCAGACACGGCCACCTCCGCCACCTCCTCCCCCACCCGCAACCTCTCCGTCTCCTCCGCAGGTGGGGGCTACTTCCCCCGCGTCCCCACCTTCACCTCCGACACCGCCGAACCCAACCTCCCCACCGCCCCCATGGATGACACATCCCTGAGCTCCGCCTACGCCGCTCCGCAACCGCCCTCTCAGCCCTCCGTGACCGAGACCTCCTCCGACCCAACCGCCTTCTACCAAAGCCCCGGGGCCGCCGGTGCCGCCCCCGCCGGCTCAACCCCCTTCCACCACCTCCCCCCTTCGCAACCTCCCTTCGCTCCCTCCCCCTCCTACACCTCCCCACCCGCACCACACGCGCCGCCACAACCCCCCAGCGCGATCCCCGCGGCGCATGGACATACGGACACTTCTGCCAGCGGCGGCAACAGCGGCACGGCGGATGGCCCGTATCGGACGGACGACGAGTCCCTCACGCTGGCGGCGAAGCGGGCGCGCTTCGCTATTTCTGCGCTCAACTTTGACGATGTTAATACGGCTGTGAAGGAGCTGAGGGAGGCGTTGAGGGTGCTGGGGGCGCGGTGAGGTGGGAGAGTTGGGGGTGTGGATTGAGGGGTTGGGGAGAGGCTTTGGGGTTTTGAGGGGGCTGTCTGTTTTTTTTTTCTCTTCGAGTTGTTTGCATGGCTGAATGGCTTGATGTGTATGCATGATCTCCCTCTCCCCCCTTCTCTTCTCTTGCATATATTTTTTTCTGCCTTCCACTGTGGTAGATCGCTGCGTCGTTTGGTCATTTGGTTGGTTGGTCTGGGAATCGGTTAGAAAGGGCAGACGTGTGCGAAGGTTAAAGCGGTTCTGAGTTGCGGAAGTGTGTGAGATCAAGAAGGAGGGAGGTTTTATACCTCATCTTGTCCCCGTATTTCTTCGTCTTTTTCTTTTCTTTCTTTCTTCCTTTCTTCAAGGCTGTTGGAAAGGGATGCGCTGGAGAGGAAAGACCGAAGAAAGACAGGAAGGAAGGAAACGGGTTTGTCGTTAACAGATAAGGAGGATGTGGTATGTGGTGTTCTTACGTTCTCTTCTGCCCCTTCCCTTCCGCCCCTTCCCTGTCGGGAGGGTACCTATGGTACTAGGGTCGGGCAGGGAGGGGTGCGAGGGATGATGTCCGCTTGTTTGCTTAATAGTAGTAAGTAGATACTACTTTCGGTAGCAGCAAAAATAGTACTAAAGGGAAGAAGAAGAAGAAGAAGAAGAAGATTGGGATATATATATTCACGATCCTCCCCCCCGCCGCACTCTCTCCTATCAAACGCAGTTGTACGGTGATTGACAGGACAAAAGCGAACCGTCACCACGGTACACACAAACTCATTCTTTCTCGAAACACGGGATGGGAAATAATGAGGTGAAGAAAAGATATATTCGACTTCCGGGAAGAAAAGAGAAGAGAGAAGCGAGAGGAAGACGAAGGGAAGAAGAAAATCATGTAGAAGATATGGGAAGTAGACGTGCTCAGAACCCTCCTTTTAAAGCCCACATCACGCCCGCACGCCGTTCCTCCGATCCGCGTCCGTGGCCCCGTAGTGCCCCGGGTTGTTCCTCCGGGCGCGGCCGGTGATGTCCTGCCAGGTGGCGTTGAAGCGACGGCCGGTGGAGGCGAGCAGGCCCTCCTCCTCCTCCTCTTCCAGGTCGGCGTCCAGGGTCTCGGTATCCAGCCGGGGGGCACGGAAGAGCGTGGTGAGGAAGACGATGATGTAGATGCCTGGGGTAGTAAACGAGGTTAGCTATAATTTTTGGTTGGAAAAGATGGTGAGGGGGTTGGGAAGAGGGAACGGGGATGGGCCGGCGGGAGATGAAGGAACGTACCTAGGAAAGCGAATTGCGCCCAAAAGTCGATGACACCGAAGAAGGGGAAGTTAACCGTCACGCGGTTGATGAAGGTGCTCACCACGCTAGGCGTGCATATCTGGCGCGCTGCGGGGTTGTCGGCGAGCTCGGTGCATGGCTTGATGGCGCTGTGGTGCTCGGAGCAGTCGGGCATCTCGCCGCCGTGACGGGGAGGGAGGTCGCAGTACGTTTGCGGGCCGAAGGTGGCATATTGCGGGGCGACGATCATGGCGACGGAGTAGTTGATGGCCAGGACGATCAGGGTCAACATGACGGTTGCCATGAGGAGGGCTTGAGGGGAGGTGTGCCCCTTGCGGATGCGGAAGAGGGTGATCCAGAGGAATCGAATGCCGACTGTAGCAATCCCAACAACCGAAGCGGAGAAGAGGAAGAACACAAGGAGAAGGAAGATGACGTAGTCGATAGGGAAGACCTTGGAGGAAATGACGAGCACCCAGTTGATGGGTTGGAAGATATTGATATGCCCTAGCAAATAACCACAACCGGATTTGCAGATGGAGTTCTTCGCCTTGTCGATGCTAGTGATGAGCATGCTGGTCCATACTAAGAGCGCGAAGATCATGAGAACAAGGCCACCAAGGAGCTTGATAGGGCGGAACACAGCTTCGATCTTCGTCCAAGCCTTGATGAGCCAGGACCTGTTCTCACCGCGCGCTTCTGCTGCGAGACGTTCTCTACGGATAAGAGTGCGCTCTTCACGGATCAGCGACTCCAGTTCACGCCTATCCCTGGCATCCAGGCCGCCCTCACGCCCCTCGTTGCGACCTTCGAGCTGACGTTGGCGCTCACGGTTCTGTGCTAATTGCGAAGCAGTGGTGGTAGCTAGGGTGGGAGCGGAAACCGACGGTGCAGACTTGATGAGCGCTACCGGCAGAAGGGCAAGCCCGGACGCAGTATAGAGCACGTAGATGAGCGTTCCAATAGTGATCAGTAACCCAAGCGCAAATGTCAGAGCTCGTTCACCATGGTTCTCCGTCATGAGGTTCTTGAAGAAGTCCAGGTCCAGATGTTTATCCTGCTTCGCCTTCTTCGCAACCGGCACGAAGAAGCCTACTAAGAAGAGAACGACAACCAGGATGAGGAATGCGAGGGTGTACTTGAAAGCGCCCCACAGTCTGCTGGCGACAGTCTGGGAGCCTTCCTCGGTCGCTTCCTCGTCGTATTCCTCATACCAGAAGTAGGTGAAAGGCACCACCAGCAAGCAGAGCAGCGCATCGAGGGAGTATAAGGTGTAATAGACGATCTTCAAGGTGTACACGATGTTATCCACGCGGTCCGGAGTGGCCCAGTCCTTCTTCACGCCATGTTTGGAGGATGTGGTCGAGGACACCAACGCGATATCCACGGGAATGAGCAGCACGGTCGCAAGCAAGGCGCTCACGGTAAAGATGCATACTGTTGTTACGGATGCTGCGCGATCTCGCGGAGTTTGATAAAGGTAGACGAATATCGATGCGATCGCGAGTAGTATCGCTATTGCGACGGCGTAAGCAACCCAGATGAGGCTGGTTTGTATGAGCGCCATGGCTCAAGATCGCCGCCTCGTGCCGACGGGCCTGGCTGTAAGATGGTGGCTGCGGTTGAGAGGTGAAATGGGATGGAAGCAGATATACCCCTGCGGTTACTGGGAACTGTTCCTACTGGGTGCGAAGGTGACAACAGTGGGATCGATGGATGTTGTCGTAGAGTCGAGGGTTCTGGGGTTTACAGGCAAAGGCGAAGGCAACCGGGCGCCTGAGCTTGAAGGAGCTTGAAGAGCCCCCGGCTGGTTGACGCGGGGAATGACGAAACCTTAACTCGAGTTCCCACGCACGGATCAAGCCGGCTGCTACGTGCTTGGCTCCCGACGGCTTGGCTGCAGGGCTGCCGCTCCGGCGCGTCCTTCTCCGAGCATTCCATCCTCTCACGTACACTCGTGAGGCCGTCACCGTCCTCCTATTCACACACCTTCCGCCGCGCTCTGCTGCCACCAGCATGCTCAGTTGCGCATGCGAGCGGCCCAACACCAAGAATGCAGGTTTACACTGAACTCGTCCCGCCGACCGCGGTCACGCACGCCGTGTCCCTCCCATTCCTCAACTCCCAAGCGACCAACCTAGTCGTCGCGAAGACTTCTTTGTTACAGGTGTATGAGCTCAAGTCTGTCACAACCGATGTCGAGGATGCGTCCAATGATGAGAATCCGTTGGACGCCGAGTTCCCTCCCTTACAACGCATCGAGCACACCTCGAAGTTGGTCTTGATTGGGGAATATCCTTTAGCCGGGACGGTCCTGTCTATGGCCCGTATCAAAACACTGGATTCGAAATCGACGGGGGAAGCACTGCTCATACACTTCCAGAGCGCCAAGCTGAGTCTGATAGAATGGGACCCAGAGGAACATTCGATCTCCACCGTGTCAATCCATTACTACGAGGGAGAGGAATTGCAAGGGAGTCCGTTCACTCCGGATCTGGACAAATGCGACAACTTTCTCACGGCGGACCCGAGTAGCAGATGTGCGGCTCTCAAATTTGGCGCGAGGTCTCTGGCCATCTTACCTTTCCGTCAAGCTGGTGACGAGCTGGTGGAAGACTACGATCCTGATATGGACGACGACCTCGACGAGCCGAAGGCGAAGGACAAGCCTGCCATAGACGGGGTTAATGGAGCAGAAGAGCATAAGACCCCCTACAAGTCTTCTTTTGTGCTTCCACTCACCGCCCTTGACCCTGCCTTGACAGTTCCCGTCCATCTGGCATTCTTGCACGAGTACCGCGAACCCACCTTCGGTATCATATCGGCTCCTCGAGCAGCCGCCCCTGGTCTGCTTCAGGTCAGGAAGGACATTCTTACATACACGGTTTTCACGCTCGACCTCGAACAAAGAGCGTCTACCACCTTGTTGTCCGTCCCTGGCCTGCCTTATGATGTTTCACGGGTTGTTCCGTTGGCGCTGCCCGTGGGGGGCGCCTTGCTATTGGGTGCTAATGAGCTCATTCACGTCGACCAAGCTGGAAAAACCAATGGCATCGCCGTAAATGAGTTTGCCAAATATGCCACGTCTTTCTCGATGGCGGATCAATCAGATCTCGGCCTGAAACTGGAGGGATGTGTCGTTGAACAGCTTTCCGCGGATGTAGGAGACTTGCTTATAATACTGCGAACCGGCGAGTTAGTCATTCTTAGTTTCAAGATGGACGGTCGTTCGGTTTCCGGCATGACTCTAGAGCCGGTTCCTGAAGACCGCGGCGGGCGTCTTCTCCCGACTGCTGCCACATGCCTCGCGCATGTTGGTCGTGGTCGCATCTTTGTCGGGAGTGAGGATGGCGACTCTGTGCTTCTGGGATGTAACCGCAAAACGACCCAACAGTCTCGTAAGCGATCGCATGCTGAGATGCTCGGTGAGGATGCAGACATTTCGTTCGACGAGGAAGACCTTGATGACGCAGATGACGACCTTTATGGCGACGATGATCCCAGTCCAGTCAAGAGAGCCGCATCTCCTAGTAATGGGAATGCTTCCAGTACTTACACGTTTAGGATACATGACACATTGTTGAACCTAGGTCCTATGAAAGACGTGGCTCTAGGCAAGCCATCTAATCGGTTTGACAATGGCCTCCCTAAGCTTCATGACGAGAATGAACTGGAATTGGTCGTGTCATCTGGCCGAGGCAAAGCAGGCGGACTGGTCGTTTTGAATCATGACATTGACCCAATTGTCCTCAGCCAGTCAGACTTCAAATCCACAAGAGCATTATGGTCCGTACATGCAAGGCGACCCGCGCCTAAAGATCTACCGCAGCAGAATGCTGAAGCGGATGTTGCTGCCGATGCCGACTATGACCGCTTCCTCGTCGTCTCCAGGTCTAGAGGGGATCAGTCCGAGGAAACGGTCATCTATGATCTCAACGGCAAGGAAATTCAGGAGTCCACCAAGGGCGAGTTTGAGCGTGAGGCTGGTGTCACTGTTGATGTTGGCGTCTTGGCCAACGGAACAAGGATAGTTCATGTTACTAGAACCGAGATCCGCAGCTACGAACCTGGTGAGTGTCATCCCATTTCCTTGCCACATATTTCTGTCACCCCCCTGTTATTTGCGGCCCTTGAGCGTTTGAAGATGTGGATACAATACATCCCAAGTCCTATAGTATTGGCCGCAGGAAGGTGGGTCTCCCACGGGGAACATGTGGCTGCCACCAGTGGCACTGGCTTCGACTCCTGCTTAGCTTTGTCGGGCACGGGATATAAAGACACATTTTCTCCATCCAACGGTGTCATGTTCGGTAGAAGAACAATTCAAGCCTTTTACCTCCACTTGTTCCCCCTTCATGCATGTGTCCTCCTTGTGTCACGGTGTCCCCTGTTGTTCGGTCTTCCTTGTGGTAGTACATAACTAACATGCACACTCTTGAGTAGAACTTGGACTCGCACAGATCCTGCCATTGGAGGATGAAGAAACAGGTGTGGAAATCAAGGCCATAGGCGCCAGCTTCATGGACCCATACCTTCTTCTTCTGTTCGAGGACTCCAGCGTTCGTGTGTACCAGGCGGACAAGGGCGGCGACATCGAGGAAATCGACCGGGGAGACCCACTGTTGGCCACCAAGTGGATTTCCGGGTGCATCTACAGATCCTCGTATACGGACAACAAGCCGTTAGCCTTCCTGCTCAGTGCGGAAGGGGGGCTTCACGTAAGGCAGCTGCTCCTATCAAGCGTCCGGCTGTGCTGACCTTCCCGCAGATCTACGAAATACCAATTCTGAGCAAGCCGATTTACGTGGCAGAGGGCCTCAGCTTTTTACCTCGCATCCTCACTTCCGAATATACAGCACGCAGGTCGGCAGCCAAAGCAGCTTTGACCGAGATTTTGGTAGCTGATCTCGGCGATGTGACTGCCAAATCGCCCTATTTAATCGTATGCGATTGAAGCTACATTTGTGATATCCAAACCATAGCTGACTCATTCCCAGGTTCGCACATCTACCGACCATCTCGACATATATCAGCCCTATCAGTGGCCCTTGGCCGAAGGCGGCAGTTCGTTTACAACGAACCTAAGATGGCTGAAGATTCCACAGCCGCATCTCCCCAAGTACACCGAAGAGCCAGCTCTCGAGGCAGAATCGGAGCGGACGGGCAGAGAGAGCATCCTGCGACCGCTTGACAACGTCAATGGCTATGCTACGGTCGCACAGGTAGGTACCTCGCCCAGCTTCATCCTGAAAGAAGCTTCCAGCGCCCCCCGAGTGCTACAACTGCGCGGTAAGGCAGTGAAAGGCCTCACCCGCTTCCACACGGACGCCTGCGAGAAGGGATTCGCATACGTGAATGTCGATGGACAGCTGCGGATCTGCCAACTACCGCCCAATGCCCGATACGGCGATCTCGGCTGGGTAGCTCGAAAGGTGCCGCTTGGGGAGGAGGTCCAGGCGCTGGCGTATTACCCACCGAGGGATGCTTGGGTTGTCGGCACGGGGAAGCAGATCGACTTCACTCTGCCGGAGGATACCTACCATCACGAGTGGGCTACGGAAGACACTACGCTCAAGCCTGTTCTCGAACAAGGATACATCAAGCTGCTCCATCCGCAGAACTGGTCCGTCATAGACACGTACGAACTCGACCCGTACGAGCTCGTCATGTGCGTGAAGACGCTGAACCTGGAGGTATCCGAAACGACCCACGATCGCAAGCAGCTGGTCGCCGTCGGGACGGCTCAGATCCGCGGCGAGGACCTCGCGACCAAGGGCTGCATCTACATCTTCGAGATCCCGGAGGTGGTGCCCGAACCCGGCCGGCCCGAGACGAACCGCAAGCTCCGGCTGATTTGCAGGGAGGAGGTCAAGGGCGCCGTCACGGCTGTATCTGAGATCGGCACGCAGGGCTTCTTGCTCATGGCGCAGGGCCAGAAGTGCATGGTCCGCGGTTTGAAGGAGGATGGCACCCTGTTGCCTGTCGCGTTCATGGACATGCAGTGCTATGTCACTGTTGCCAAGGAGCTCAAGGGGACCGGTTTGGTACTTATGGGAGATGCTGCCAAGGGGGTTTGGCTTACGGGCTACACTGTAAGCAGCGCCGTACTCCACGTACTCACGTCAACCAGACTGATTCTGACACCTCTTATAGGAAGAGCCATACAAGATGCGCCGCTTCGGAAAAGGGCGGTCGCACATGGAAGTGATGACGGCCGAGTTCCTCCCTCACGAGGGCCAGCTCTACTTCCTTGTCGCCGACGCAGATAACAACATGCACGTGCTGCAATTCAACCCGGACAGTAAGCCTTACTCCAAGCTTCCCCTACAATGGAGCACCGCCGCTAACAATTCCTCCTACAGACCCCAAGTCTCTCGCCGGCCAACGTCTCCTCCACAACTCCACCTTCCACACCGGCCACTTCGCGACCACCACCCTCCTCCTCCCCAGCACCATCAACCCAGCCGCCCTCTCCGCCAACGGCGACCCGGCCGCCATCGTCGACAAAGAGGGAGACAACTCCCCCTCCGAACCGCAACTCCTCCACCACGTCCTCGTCGCCCACCAAAGCGGCGCCCTCGCCCTCGTCACCCCGCTGGCCGAGCACTCCTACCGCCGCCTCTCCGCCCTGCAAACCTTCCTGCAGAACAGCCTCGACTTCGCCGCCGGCCTGAACCCGCGCGCCTACCGGGCCGTCGAGAGCGAGGGCTTCGGCAGCCGCGGCATGCTCGACGGCGCCGTCCTCGCCCGCTGGGCCGAGCTCGGCCGCCCCCGCCAGCTCGAGGGCCTGGCCAAGGTCGGCGCCCAGGAGTGGGAGCTCCTGAGCGATTTGGAGATCGTCTGCGGTGGAGGGTTGGGGTATTTGTGAGGGCGTGGAAGGGGGGATGAGGGAGGGTGTGTTTGTATTTCATTGTCGTATGGTTTGGTGTGAGTTGCGGAGTCGTGGGGTGGGTGGGTGGTGAAGACGTCGTGCTAATCTATTCCCTTTTGCGTTCTTCCCTTTTTCTCTCCTCGCGTCTTCTTCATTCTTCTTTTGCTTGCTTGTTGACTTGCTTGCTTTAGTTGCATAGAGGGCAGCAGCATGGAGCAGTCGCAGTCGCACTAGCAGTAGTACCAAGGGAGAAAACAAGGAGAAATATAACAGAAACCACGCGCGACCCAATCCACCATCATGTTCGTTACCGGACAAATCCTTAACCTCTCCCATCCTCTACTCTTCCTGGGGCCTATAAATCTCCTTCTGGGCTCCGGTATCAACAGACTATTTATGCTTCAGCTCGCTGACTATGCGAAGCGGGTGAGGCAGAAGCAGGCCAGGCTGGCGGATCGGTCAACTCCTATATACATAAAGTACAACAGGTCTGTTACCCGGCGCGGTAGTATTTCACGTAGGTAACACGCCGGGGGTTGCCGGAACGCCGGGATCGGGACTTCATTCTGGAAGGTGGGATAGGGAATAATTTTCCAGGCTTGTAACTTCATTTCTATTTTACATCACTGCAGTTGAGCCATGAAGCTTTCACAGATGGTCTCCTTTATCAGATACCATCTACCTGATCTATCAGGCACCCCTGCCGGCGACCCGACGACACCTTGCCCGCCCGCCCCGCCCGCCCCCGCCCGACGCTAAAAGGCGGGCCGCCCACGGGCCCGTCTCCGATTCGTCGAAGCCAGGTTCACAGCCTAGGAGTAGCCTGCCCGCTCCCTGACACTCATCCATCCAGTCAGTCCAACAACATACATAATACCATACCTAAGGACATGAGAAACAGCACCAGTGGCCGCACGAAGCGGGCCACTTGAGAGAAATGCAAGGGTGAAAGATACCGTGTAACGTTATTGTAAGGTACTAAGCTGCTGATTCGTTTCCCAGCTTGTTCGAAAAACCGGATTGCCGGAGCGCGAGCGGCTTCCCCCTCATTCTTCTCTCCGCGCAAAGCCCGCAAACTCCGGTGGGTCGGTGCCGGAACCGGGGGGAAAAGGCGTACCTTATGGTTACATTGGATTTGAAGAGGCGTCTTTCTGTCTTCTCTTCTTTTTGATGCGGCATGGGAGGAGTCGGCGGGCGGCAGCGGGCGGGCGGGGAAAAGAGCTTCTTAGGTGAAAGGGAACAGGCGTATATCAAGAAGCAAGCCGCGCGCTCTTCTCGTTGTAGTTGATCGTTCGACAAGCTTCCACACCAGATACGATCAACAGACCAGTCTAAGAGATCCTTCCCTGCCAGCCACACAAACACCTCTCGAAGTCCCACCACGATGGCCTCGCGGAAGTACACCTCCAAACTCCAAGACTCCCTCGTCCTCGTCATCGGCGGGACCTCCGGCATGGGCTTCTGCGTCGCCGAGGGCGCCCTCGAGCAGGGCGCCTCCGTCGTCATCGCCAGTTCAAGGCCAGCTCGCGTGGACAACGCGCTCGTCCGCCTCCGGACCTCCTACCCGGACGTCCCTCCCCACAAGCTGCGCGGCTACGTGCTGGACCTCTCGCAGCCTGACGGCCTCGAGGCGCGCATCGACGATCTCCTCCGCAAGACGACCGAGAAGACCGGCAGCGGCGTACGGAAGATCAACCACATCGTCTTCACCGCCGGGGATGCCCTGACGCTCACCCCGATCGCGGACTTCTCCTACGACGCCTTCCATGCGTTGTTCCAAGTTCGCTTCGTCGGCTTCGCCTTCCTGGCCAAGCTGCTCTGCAGCGGCAAGTACATGGACCTGGTCCCGGAGAACTCGCTCACCTGCACCGGAGGGACCAACTCGGAAAAGCCGATGCCGGGATGGACGCTGGGGGCCGCGGCGGGCTCGGCTAAGGAAGGCATGATGCGGGGGCTTGCGGTGGATTTGAAGCCGCTACGTGTCAACTTGGTCTCGGCGGGAGCGGTTGTGACGGAGCTGTGGGATGGTCTGCCCTCTGAACTACGAGAACAGACGGCTACTTCGATGTCGGCCCAGACCACGGTGGGCAGACTGGGGCGGCCCGAGGATCTGGCGGAGGCATATTTGTATTTGATGAAGGACAAGTTCGTCACTGGGACCGTGTTGTCCAGCGACGGTGGGAGGCACTTGGTTTGATATCGTTGACTAGCAGTAAGGGTGCTAAGGGACGATAAAAAGCTGCCCCAAAGGAAGCGGGTGCTGCAGATCTGGGAACGCCTGCTGTAGCTTCAACGTCTGGTCAACAACGATACCTAGAATCTCTCTTGTCAGGCACTTTGTATACGACTTCCTGCGCATTATGAGACCGTTTTGTATCAGTGAACGTGAATTTGTTGGGTGCTGAGATTCCGCAAATCTGCATTTTAGGGACCGTTAACCGTTTTCTATTGAAGATCAGAGCCGGGGCTCAGGTAGGCTTGTTTTCCATAGCTCGCATCACTTCAACGCAGTGTTCAAACAGCGCAGCGGAGCCGGCATATCTCATCTTGTGCGCCGTCTCCGCATCCTGTGCCATGTCATCCTGCATCAGACTCCTAAACTTCCACCCCATTGCCGGGAAGAGTTCTTGTACCCTCTCAGATACCAGAAACACGAAATCGATGCTCGTGCGCAATGCTTCGTCCTTAGTCTCGTGCCAATGCAAGATGAGTATGCGGATGCAGAAATAGATGGAAGGGCTGATATGTGGGTTCACAAGAGCGTTGACGGAGGTCCGTGCAGCTTCTTTTATGAGTTCAACTGTGTTCATGGCCGCTCTGATGCAGGTCGTATATCCAGGATCAATTTCATGATCTTTTGAGCTCTCTGTCGGAGAGTTTCCGTCCTGTCGCTTACGTTCTGTTGAACCATTATGCAAAAGTATGGTGAGCGCATTAAGCGTGGTAGGAAGCCATACCATCATGCTGACATCCTCGGAAGAAGCAAGTGCCAGCGTTGTAGCTTCTTTAGGTAGATTGAGCCGTAGTCGGATTAGGTCTTCATCAAGCTGCTTGAGCTCGTGCTCACGATCGACGTGGTCCTTTGAGCTATGGAGAGCAATATTATATCCTGCAATGCGTCCAATCAGGACATAAACCGCGATAAGATACTGGAATAGATTGCATTTGTCGTTTGAGCCTGAGATAGCCTCCAGGAGCTTGCCTAAATCAAGTGTAAATGGTACGGGCTGCAGATTGTATTCGCTCTAGATCTTTATTAGCAACAGACCTTGAAAGATTTGGTCAACGGAGCTTACTGAAGGAGTGGATGCTTGGAATTCATTGTCGCCTATAGGTAGATTAATCATAATCTGACGATCATCTACAGCATGAGGCCGGCCTATCACTGGTGAGCAATGGCGATCAATGATAAATATATGTTTCTCAAAGCGGACTCACCACCTGGAAATGCCAGTTCTCTGTCCAAGATATACATGGTCCACATTGTCCTCCGGCACTCTTCCTTCTTTAAAGGCGACACGGCAGCTGACGAAGGCTCTGACGTCAGCCTGAATAGATGTGGATGGTCCTCATCCGCGTCGATATGATTGAGTCCCATATAGCATGCTTGTCGCCATGCACTCCCGAGTATATTCCATGCGGCAACGTATTCGCCGGAAAACCAGGCTACGAACACAATGGAACAAGCAGCTTGGATAGAACGCAAAGTAGGGTTTGTCGTGGCTTGCTTCTTCAGATAGAGATCCCTCGCTTGTTCGTACCATGGCATCCGCATTTCGCGTATAGCTTCATCTGGATGGAGTCTAGAAGCAATCGAGAGGATAGCAAATAGGAGTTCGGGTGTATCGTTTTGTAGGCAGTCGGTTTGAATTTCTTTCATAAGTTCGCCTCGGTGGAAGCAAGGGATCAATCCGATAAACCGATCAATGAATATATGGGCCAGTTCCAGGACAACTGCCTTTGGAGGGGCCTCTCGAAGCTGGGTTTGTTCCTTGCGAACTGACATGCTTGGGGAGTTTGAGCCGGAAGTTAGTATGTCGGGAAGATCGGTTCCGCCAGTCTCAACATCCGTCACATGTTCAGCATGGTTGCACGGATAGCTCGGCTGGCTCATCTGCTCCAGAAAGGGATCAATAACCATAGCAGGAGCATCATCAATCGGGTCCAGAAGCATGCTGGGAACCTGGAGCTCTGGTGGCATACTTTGGAGTGGCTCGAGATAACCGGGTTCGTAAGGTCCTGCGTTCCAAAGTTTGGGATCGTTGACCTCCGGAGGGAATTGGTAGGGCCAGTGGGATGTCTGATCCGTTGTGAATGCGTTGTAATCAACGCCATTATGGATGTAATCGGCAGTTGGTTCTTGAGTTGACTTTGGTGCGCTTGCCGGGACGTAGATGCAGGCATGGTTGAACCGGCTGCAAGTTGAACATTGTGGCCGCGCACCCTATATAAGGATGGAATTAGAAAAGCATAGAAAGCATTCCAGTGGTATTGCTAATTACATCACATCGCTTCTTTTTATTTCTGCAGTTGGTACAAGCCAGCTTCCTCGAAGCCAGCGGAGGGGCGGTTGCTCTCATCTGCTGGACTTCTTTCAAGCGCTGGAGGTTAAGTTCGAGATAAGGCTGAAGAGGACTGCTGGAGGCTGTGGCTTGGGTGACGTCGGATTAGTGACGGAGAAAACGCTTGGCACCATGAGATTAGTCATGATTGTCTTCTCCGTCAAGTGAGACTCACACTCCGTATCTATCAGAGTTGCTGGGAAATAAGGCAACATGTCTCTATGCTGTTGTTGTGCATGTCTTCGAATGGAGAACACCTTGACGCTTAGGAGATCTAAGATTGTCATTCACTTGACACCGTCCAATCCCCTCATGTTTTTGTTGACTATGCTTAACTCACAAATCCGGAATCCACAACCAACATGGCATCATCTTCTCCTTCCTGCGATCCAACCGCATCCCAGGCACTCAATGGATCGGCCCATATCTCCCAATGCCCAATCTTACCTTCCTCATCGAAGTCGCTCAACCGATAAATGAACTGTTCATCCCAGCTCTTCCCAGTCTTTACACTTTCGAATTTCGCCTTTCCAACCACGCTCACAGCTCCCTTGCCGTTACTGCCACTGTTGCCGCTTGCGGACGAAACGGATCTTGCGTCGACGATGAACCTGCTGGAATCCGGGAATGTGTCCTTCGACATATGCATCTTCAATGTCTGTGAAAGGACATTGAAATACTCCTCGCAACCGGAGACACCAGAAAAGGTTTTGCCCAAGAAAGGTAGGCGTTGATTTGCCCACAGGGGGCCGTGTTCAGTGATTCGAGGATTTGAGGAAGTGAAATACTTGGCTATAAGCTCATTGGGCGGCGGTGGTGAGAGGAGTGCCGAGCAGAAGGATTGGGAGGTTTCGCGAAGAAGTGTTTCACGATTGCTATGCTGGCCTGACATTTTGGCTGATAACTTCTGTTGAAAAGATCCTGTAGAGTTGAAGATTGAAGATGCCAGCTCTGAGCTCGCATGTGGTTTTGGAGGCCTGGCTCAAATCCTGACGTCACCAATGCTTCTCCGCTCACAGCCTTATGAACTTCTACATCACCACCTACGTTGTGAACCAGTGGCCTTCCCGTGCCGGCTATTGTACTCTTGAGTAAATTATAACCACATATATGTCAGGTTGTATATGAACGGGCTGAACACCAATGAGAAGACACAAGGCACTGCTAGTCGTGCTGGAATATTATGGTGCATATAGTTCGGTAGGTCCGAAGATGATATCAAACGTAGAACGAGGATTGAGGACCAGCGTCCAGTAGCCGCGCCGAAATCCAAACTGCGTGTCAGCCTTATGAAGATAAGGCTGAGAAGAACATCTTACCATCGAACTGGACCTGCATACTCAGGAATGGGTGATTTGGTAGTAGTCAGAAGCTATAATCAAGAATAGGAAACTTAGAAGAAACGTGCATGTAGTCAGACCCGTTCTGTCCGGGAAATGTTCAACATAGCAGCTGCCCTTGACGTCCTAGGGATATAACTAATCATTCCAAAACTCCTTGCGCCGTCTAATGCCCGGCAAACCATAATCGTCCAATCTTATCATTCGCAAGTCGATAACATTTTCCTGAGAACGCCCATCAATGTGCCATTCTCTAGTGCCGCGGCAACCCTCTCTTTATCACCGAGCTGCTTGTTAACCGCCTCGTCTGTGCTATGAGTGCCCTTCTTGATGCGCACGTCTACCCGAAACCGCGGAGGGAGTGCTTGTTCGAGCCTCACTCGCACACCCAGACCGATAACAGTAGCCAGAGAGCAGTGGGTTATTGTAGGAGTGATCTCAACTAGCACAGTGCTGATGGATGAGCGGGGAGACCTTGGAGGGAGGATATGTATATCAGGCAAGTTGACTACAGCTAATGAGCCGAGCGATAGAGGATGTTCCGGATCTGATATAGAGGAAATCAGGTCTGCATACGCGAGTTAGTAAATTGTTAGAAAAATTGCCACACCATGCCGTACCGTATATTTCTTGGGCGTCTATATCCTCCACAGAATCGTCATCCGAATCACTGGAGTTGGATGGAAGGTCGAAGGTGTCATTCAAATAGGTGTATGGCGGAATGAGGCTGTCGAACAAACCGGTAGCTCCGTCGTCGCGCTTCTTCACTGAAGATTCTCGTCGTCGGGAAGGCAGATCCGCGGCGTTGAGGATGGTGGGGTTGGCATTTTGCTTATCCGGATCGTAGTCCATAGTGGCGACCAGCTGAGATCGGTCGTATGGTGACTGTATGAGCTATTCTCCAGTAAAGGCTATATTCCAATAGTCGAGCAGCTATGTATTCAACCCAATGCGATTCCACGCTTGCTACTGCATAAACGTTCCGATGTCATCAGGTGGGGCATCTCTAGATTGATAAGATCGGTACCTGAGGCCATCTATTATTACTAATCACTGCGAGTACTAACTCTCCTCCTTCGGCTGTTCGACGTCCATCATGATCCACTACCAGCCCACAAGACACTACAGTACTTGGTAGAAGCCTCGATGTCTAGCCTCAACCAGTTCAGTCCAGTGCTGTCATAGGCCGTTTTCCATGTGGCGGGCCTGCGCGACATGCAGGACACATCTTACCTGTCCACTCTTTCATAGACAGTCCGGTCTTAACCGCCCACTGTCTCCGCTCAACTTCACACCTGTCGAACTGCAGGCCGATATACCCTGGTGATGGTGTTGTCGCCGTTCTTCCAGCCGCGTCGTCTTTTGTAACCAGGGCCGGCAGTGGTGCCCACCAGCTAACCATTAACTTGGATTATCACATGGAATTCCCGCATACTTTGGCGGTTGGCTTCAGAGTTTGAAGGCATTGGGGCCCAGGTCCACTAATAGATGCAAGGTGATGAGAATTCACCGGCGTCCTAAGGACCTTAGATTGGTCAAGTGGAAAGGACATATTTGGCTTGCAGCACTAAGAATGATCCTTGAGTTATGCATCAGCCTTAACTAAGAGGAATTCATGGAAGTACTGCAAAAAGCGAAACTCAAAGAGCTGATCCAGTTAAAAAAGGCTACGGACCTCTTCAATATGCAGTTTCATGGAGGAGGGGTGGTCTTGAACCCCTGCCGACGCGCGAGCAACCCAAGTCTTCGGGCCCCTCCGCTCAAACGCAACGCCGTCAGCATTGGGCTGTTTGCGTATCCTTCCTCACATGCTCAAAGCGAGGCAAGGAACAGAAAAAAAGTTACGTTGTCTGCAAGAGACGAGGAGAACACGTTGTTTTCTCCAGTTTCAGTGGAGATATCTGACCTCTCAATCTATCCCACGAGATCTCACACCCACCTTTGTCACGGAAAAGCCCGGCTGCATCAAGGAAGACTCGATTTTTCTATGCAGGCCTTGTTCCTGCACAATGTGCGTAAATCTCTGGGGAGATGCCGCTCTTGCTACCCGGCTAGATCTGCGGCAAAGCAGATCCAGGCTCACCTTCCTCACCAATAGACCCCTCTGAAGGAGCGGCGCTAGTTTGGAGTATATGCTTTGATCAAGGACATGAACCTTCTGTGGGCCATCTTCAAGTCCTCCTCGCAGCTGACGTATTTGTAAGTTGCGGCTAAAGCCTGCATTTGATATTGAGCATACAGAGCGACTCGCCAGGAGCTGGTGTCTTCCGAGTTCCAGCCGTTGTGCCGCTCGACTATTGATCCGGGGTCAGGAGAAGATATCCTGAATACCCCGCAAGGCCATGATCACCTATGATGTCGAAGGTGTGGATGTGGAAATTGGCACTGACCCTTCGTACTTTGCGCGTTACGGACTAGGAGGTTTGGAAGACCCCTCATTAAATCCTTGTCTCGATGGCCCTGCAACTACCGCGAAGGTGGTCGGGGGGCCGGCCCTGGATACCAGCTTATAGATGGGATGGATGGGATGTTTGTCTCAGAAGCACGACCATTGCATCCCCGATTTCTACCGCAGACGGGAGCGACTCGTCCACTGGCTCTGGGCCAATCATGGTGAATTCGACGAAATGTTCCGAAGGCCTAGAGAATGATCAGCAGTAGTATCTACCTTTACACTTTTGACCACAAGAAAAGGTCCGAAGAATATTGACATGCGTCCATAGCCCTAACCATGAACCGCTAACCAGGGGCTCCGCAACGCCTATGTACATACGATTGCAGCGACCTTCTAGAAAAGTCATGCTGCATAAACCTCTCGTCTTGACCCCACTCGTCGCCAAGAGGAATCGCTATTACGCCGAGTCTTGAGTGCGGACCCGGGCGGGCAGTTGAGGTAAGCAGATCTTTCCAGGGCGGCAGATACCGAAGAGCTATTGTCAAAGCTCAGCTGCGCCGGTTGCTCGTGGTGCAGCTAGAGGTAATGGAAGTTTTCCGAAAGATCCCTTGACGAGCGGGTCTCTGGTTGACATGCTGGCATTTGCTCGATATTTGCTGAAGTCGTGCGGAGCAAGGGCCAACGACTCGCTCCTATCAAAGTGCGGGAGAGTTGAGGGGTCGCGTGCGTCAATGTTTGGCGGCGGCCGTCATGCCATGCCATCCGTCACGGGTGTTCAAACAGCATTCGAGCATCAGAGCTTGGGCTGCTTGGAAATTCACTAAAAGCCTTTTCCCGCCCAGGCTCCCTCCACCCCTCCCGGTCCCGCAGAGCAAGAGGGAGCTTTGAGGGCATGGACGCAGGAAACATGCCATTCTGGCACTGGCTCGCAAATGGCGCTGACGTCGAGACGGCTGGCTTGCTTCCTTAGGTCGGTCTCGGTGCAATCCGACGTCCAGCAGCAGCAGCAGCACCAGCAGCATCACAGCACCGGAGCCCATCACGGCTGCGGTTGTCCGGACTATCTCCCCTCGAGGCCGGAGCGGACCTGCCAAACAGCACCCGCGACGTCCATTGCCGGATTCGCTGCGACCTCGTACGACCTGTACGACCCAGTGTGTCTTGGAGAGCCTCGCTGAGGGCGTGGGGGAAAGGCCGGGCGGCTACAAAAGAACAAGGTTGGGCCAGATGATGTGTGTATAACAAAGGTGCGGAGTGAGGGAAAGGTGCGACTTGTAACCGGCACGTATGTACGAATCGTTGTATGTATGCTTGGTAGCTATCCGTAAGCCCTGCCCAGTCCACATTGTCGCAACCAGAGGGCCGAGGGCTCGCTCGCTCTCCAGTTCCATAGTCCCAGTTCCAGTTCGCTCCCCTCCGCCCACACCCACACCCACTCCCACTCCCACCACCACCACCACCCACCCCCCTCCACTAAACTCATCCGCCAATCCGCCATCCACCGCCCCCCCTAGCAGCCCATCCTTCGACGCCCCCTCTGAGCGCCTGCCGGTCCCCCCACCGTCCTGCGGCACTTTCATTCTGCCCGCGCACGCATCTCGGGCCTGACCTTTGATCGATGCCAGCCTTCTTCGGTACCTGACACTCTTGCTCACTCCCTCGCCTGGTCGCAACCTCACTGCGGCGCAGACTCGCCGAAGGTGGACCTATCCTCGTCAAGCCCCCCATTTTTTAGCCTACCTCAGCACTAGGCCATCAGTTGCCTGCCTGCAACCTTCAGGACTCAGGAGACCCCTACCGTATTGCTTCTCAACACCACGACTTCGCAACAACAGAGGGCCTGCATCCTACGAATACGCCGCACTGCTCCGAGCCCACCGTCCAGCTGCCATAGTCCGTGGATGTGCGCTGACACTTCAAGTGCGCTAGCAAGCGTTTACTGAGCTGTGCTTGCGCCGTCTTCAACGCGAGAGGGTGAGTGAAGTCACCGGGAAAATCAGTGGGCATCGACCGGGTTCCGCATCCCTCCCCTCAAAAAGTCCCATCCCCGTCGCTGATTGGTGTGCTCACCCGCATAACCAGTCCGATCGCATTCCTTCTCAACACCGAGATACCTCACAGGCCGTCGCATCGTTGAAAAAAGGTGCTCGTTGTACCCCGACCTATCTTGACAACCCACCGGCCATGGCGGGCGACACGGGCGGAAGACCGCTTCTTCCGCAAACCGCGCAGAGCTTCACGTTTACACCTCCAACATTAGCCCCTCGAGAGAACCAACGAAGTAGGATATATGGAGACATGTTGCGTGGGATTCTGTGCTAATATGAGTAAGATTATGTCTTCGTGGACGAGCACAATCGCCATAAGAGATTGAAGGGTGCGTAACTTAAACACTCTGACACGGTTGTGACGCAGGCTTACTGACCGTCCCTGCCAGTAATGCGTGCGTGCGAAGGCTGTCGGAGACGCAAGATCAAATGCGATGCGGCAACAACGAATTCGTGGCCCTGCGCAGCTTGTATAAGGCTCAAGCTCAACTGCGTCCCGCCAACGGTGAATTATGAGAACAAAGAGTTTGGATCCGGCACTCAGACATTCGAACTGGATCGGTCGGCTGAGTACAACACGTCCATCGTCAGTGGCTCGGAAGACTATACGCGACAACATGCTATGCTATCCCATATCGGCACGGATGTGTCTGCTGTTCAGCAACAAATGCAGGTTCCATATACGGACAGTATGCGGATGTACCAAACTCCGCCATATCTCGACCAGTCACAAATGCAGCCCAATCTGCAATACTCGACCATGTCAGCACAGCCGGTCATGGGCCAGGAGCTGAAATATCCCCAGCCGGTATACCCGGTTGCTCCTACGCAAATAGCATCTCCAGAGTCGGAAGCTGCTTGGGCAAGCGATAGCGCCGCACAGCTTACCGAACAGATGGGTGACCTGAAGATCTTCCATACTGGTGAAGGTAGAGTCCATATGTCTATGCCTTTGGGAGATCTCTGCTCATTTTCTTAGCTCCCTACATTGCGAACCAAAAGAAAACGCTTTCGGACGCACCGCCAGTCGAGGAAGTGGAAGTGCCGTTGCCTCAGACCTCCAGCCACGACCATACCGTCCGGATACCGCCCGAGATGATGCCTTCTGAGGCTCAGGCATTGCAGTACTTTGATTATTTCTTCACAAACATTCATCCGTACTGCCCGGTTATCAACCCGCCTTGGTTCTACCATCAATGGCAGCATGACCGTGAATCTATCTCGACTTTGGTCTTGGAAGCTATATTTGCATGCGCCTCTCTTATGATGGAAGAGTCGCCTTCTTCGAACAAATGGCTTGCTCTTGCTTCAAGTGGGTTCATCCGCTGTTCCTTCGTCTACTGGATCTAACTTTTGTGTAGAGCATGAGGAGAGCTTCAAAGATGTTCCACGCCTTAGCACAATACAGGCAATGATTTTGATCATGAAAGCTCGCGAAGCCTCCCCTAAGCGTGGCTATTTCTATCGATCTTGGATGACGGTAGTAAACCTTGTCGCAATGGCCAAGGATCTGGACCTACATGAGCACCTAGATACACATAGGGCTGGCAGGTCATGCGGTTCTTCGCCCTCTGACTGTTTGACAAAAACGAGGGTTTGGCATACTCTATTCATTTTGGAGGTCATGGTCGGCGGCCCACAAGGTGAAAACACAAATCACTCTTGTCTTTCCCTGTTGCTGACATCCAGAAAGGTCGTTTTGAATTTGGAGTTGATCTCGATACTATCGACCTGAGTGTTCCCCGTACTCCCCCCAGCCCTGATGACCCCGAGGGCCAGATCTCTCGACAGTTCACCTACTTTCTCCGCGCTGTCAAGAATGTGCAAATGACTACAGTCATGCATGGGAAGTTGAAGAAGAAGAATCCGGACTGGGCATCGGATCTGGATTTCGTGGAGCACAACAACGATTTCGCTCTTTGGCTTCAGGAACTGCCTCATGACTTACAAGTCGCATACCCTCCGGACGGCTCATATCCGTGGATCCCATCGCACTTCATTGGGAACATGCATTGTTACCAGTACCTTGCAGTCATTATGCATCATCGGCCTCAGTTGGCACGCTACAACGGAAGCTACCTTGATCCTGGATGGAAGCTGCACATGCTCACATGTTACTCAGCGGCAAAGAACATGTGCAGACTGCAGGAGGCAATTCTACACAATTGGGGCATCCAGGGTCTTTTGTGCATGCAACGAGGCATAAGCTTTACTATATATGCCGTACTTACTTGTGCCATGCTCCATCTCGTAAGTATCAGACTGCTTTTGCTGAATTACACTGTCTCACACGTCTAGGTCGCAATAACTGCCCCGGACCCAGATTTCAACACTGATGCCAAGGAGTACTTCACGAGGCACATGCGGATCTTGGAAAAGGTTGCCCCACACTGGCCAATGCCGGAGATGCAGGAACAGGTCAACGCTCTACGGACTGCCTTTTCAGCCGACGTCTCGAAACCATTCGAGCTGAAGCCGAGCTTTCCCTTTAACAGTCCTTCTCCAAGTCACTCCAGCCCGCCTATTAACACCGGACAATACCGCCCTCCAGGTCCAGGCCAGAAATCGCCGATGGAGCAACAACCAGGTCAAGTCACCTATTACCATCCTATTAGTCCGCCAATATCCGCCACGGACACAGTCCCGAAGACTGACTCTCCCGTAGTTCAGTCGATGGTTATGATGGCTGCCGGACAGCCGCAACCACAAACATCGGCATCCATGCAGCTTCAAGAACCGGTTTCATGGAACCCCGCTCCCATCTTTGAGTAAGTTGTCATTACGTGTCCCAATTTGATCCTGGCTAACATCGCGATAGTCAATGGAATACAGCCTTTGGTACGCCCCCTCCCAGCAGCTCGTCCCAGTCATCCCCTCCTCTAAGACAACTTCCGTCCTCAGGAACATCGTATGAAATGCGGACTCCCCAGCAGGAAAACAGTACCGCGGGCTTCCATGCAGTGCCTACCAACGTTTCTCCCACACAGCACCATTCGGGGGGGCAGGGTCCGCAATCAAGCCTCCAACAGATACCAGCAGTTAGCTATGCTACTCCCACACCATCATTTGTCACACCAAGTATGTGGCAGGATGTCGTCGCTAGTTCTTTCGGAGATGGGCTCAAGCGCCGCTGGGACTATTCGAATCCAGGCATGATGGAGTCGGGCCAGGCTCTCAAACGATCCAGATGATAGCGGAATATCTGTCCCTCTTCTACGGAGAATCCACGTTGGCTAGGACCAAGCTGATATGGGCCCAGCAAATTCTGGTGAAAACCGCAAGCGCTGCTAATGACCGGTTTCTCGCGGACCTGGCTTTCGTTTCTCAATGCGTACGTATCGGATCGCATGTCAATGGTCTTCCCTTTCCTGATTCAGGATGATGGACCGAAAGAGACATTGGTGAGGCGGAGGTTAGCCGAAAGTTACACGATCATCCTTGGCTGAGGACGATACTCTGTCAGGAGCATCTGATGGGTTCTTGTATCCTGCAAGTGTCACGTATGGCTACGTTTGGTGCGAGGTACTTGTAGCAAACGAGCATTGGTTCGCTGCACGGTATCTTCGGGGACGGAAGCAGTGAGCCGAAGACGTTTCATACAAGTTGTTTCGCGGGAAACGCTTGCGGACATAAACCCACCGATAAGAAGAACGACCTGAAAACGATTTGACAGCAGCGTTCACGTGTGTCATCCACATGGTGTGATGGAGGCAAGATTGTGCCACTCTTCATCGCTCCATCGACCTTGTGTGTTCGATCAGCAAAGATAAAGCTGCATGGGAGAGCGTCATCGAACGTCACGGAGCACCGCATGACCAGGTTACAATCGGTCCTGCTGCTTCAGGGAAAAGAATCCCGGCGATTCGGCTGTGCGGGAAGGGCACTCCGCCAGGAAGATGGCAAGACATCACTGACAGCATAGCATCCTGGTGTTTCACCCCGCCGCCCTTCCCTGCCTTTCGTCCCAGCTCCTTTGCCGGGGCGACACAACGGGTGGCTCCTCTATCTGGCTTTCCGCAACCGCCCGGCGGGACCGCGCATACGGCGCGTGACTGCCGGGCTGTTATCATTTGTTCAGAGGACTTCTCGCAGTGGTCTGCGTCCGCCTCCCAAGGGTTACGCTTTCCTAATCTTGCTCTCTATCTTCTTCTGTCCACCTCCTCCTTTTGGCCGGAGTCAGGAGGAAAGAGTAAAGAGCAAAAAGTGTCAATGGCAGCCATGTCCGGGCCACAAAATCCATGCATTCGACAAGGATCGAAGGAAAAGATATTCTTCATGACATCTATGAGCATACTGAGATGAACAGTATGTATCCACCGGGAAGCCCTTCCGCCCAAGAAGGCCCAGTGTTGAAAAGAAATAACGAAAAGATTTCTATTCGTTTCGCGGAAAAAAAAACTAAAGGGATGTCGCAAACGACAGGAAGCCATTTGACGGGCCACGATCTCCTTCGCCATCTATTTTCTTCTATTTTTTTGGGGGGATTTCT
This sequence comes from Myrmaecium sp. VS I D KN 1, assembly GCA_019775845.1. NCBI lineage: Eukaryota > Fungi > Ascomycota > Dothideomycetes > Valsariales > Valsariaceae > Myrmaecium > Myrmaecium sp. VS I D KN 1. The sequence goes on along the minus strand of JADQAV010000010.1, from coordinate 389,348 downwards.
TCCAAAACGTTTTTTTCACCATCTATTTCCATTTATTTTCTTTATTCATACTGACGACATAGTTGACCATTTATCTGGATTTCCATCATTGGATCTTTTTCTGTTCTTCAAGAGAATTGCACGCTTCCTCGCATAAAAGCGTGGGATGTTTGGAGAGGGGAATGATACACATTTTTGTTGACCTTTATTTCGTGTTTGGGTTCTTTCTCTCGACATTGTTATCGATATTCTTGTTCAGGTAGTACGGTTATGAGGAAGAGGGGGTTGGGTTTGGGCGTTCCATATCTTGTCGGTGATGTGTGCATGTATCCTACTTCTGTTCTTCTCCCCGTCAAGCTCTGGCGCATAGCCAGGCTGGTTGTCTTTTTCTTTTCGTTTCTAAGGGGTGCTTGAGAGAGAAGGATGTTTAGGGTCAGGCATCGGCACGGATAGGAGAGGGGAAGAAAAGGAAACGAGCAATAAAAAGTTGGTTGACTGATGAATCCCGAACACCGAGTCATGATGGCCATCTTTATAGCCGGCCTTAGGGCCAGCGTTGTCAAAGTGGAGTGAGCTGCAAGATGATTTGATCATAGATAAATGAAATGGTAAAACAAACATGACGTAACATTCATCTTTTTGGTTCTCTGCCCAATGGACATGGACAAGAGGAAATCTACGGAGCCTAATTTCCGTCACACCGACCTACACCATTCAAACCCATCATCAAAAGGAGGTGCACCACGGTCTACTTCGGCACGTCCGCCAGCTTCAGCTTCTCAAACTGCTCGATGGAGGCCTCGTAGTTCCGTTGGGCGGCGAGGAAGTCCTCGAGCTTCTGCTTCTCGGTCTGCTGGACGGCCTCGGAGACCTTGGTCTGGAAGTCGGCCGCGTTGACGATCTTCCGCTGCTTCTCCGCGTTGTCGGCCGCCTTCTTCATCTTCTCCCGGGCCTTGGTGATCTCGGCGTCGATCGAGGGCACGCGGCCCTGGACCTCGAGGAAGACGGCGGCGGTGGAGGAGACGACGAAGACGGCGCAGCCGGTCGGGGTCGCCTGGTTGGGCTCGAGGATCTCGATGCTGGCCACGTTCTTGCCGGCGAGCGCCTTGATGGAGGCCTGGTTGGCCTTCGCGGTCTTGTAGCTGGCCTCGTCGAACGTTTGGACGAAAGCTGTGGGGTGAGTGTCAGCATACTTTACCGGTAGGTATTGAGGGAGCGTGGCAGCATGCTTACCCTTGCCCTCGTCCTTGATCGAGTACTCCGCCATCAAAGACCTGACACCCTTTGAGCAGCCAAGCAAGAGCTCATACTGGGTCTCAGCCTCGGCATCGTCGAATTCCTTGATATACTCAGGGTAAGCCGCCCTGACGATGGAAGGAGTCTTGTCTTCCGGTCTGCGAGGAAGACGTTGCCAGAGCTCCTCGGTCAAGAAAGGCATGAAGGGGTGGATCATCTATGAATGTCAGCTAGGTGACCAGGGAAGTGAGTAATCACTGAAATCTTACAGTAAGGCCACCCTCCAGGGCAGTGTAGAGAGTGTCCTTAGCGGATCTTTGCTCCTCAGGTGTGCCGTCGCGGATGATAGCCTTGGAGTTCTCGATGTAGACATCACAAAGGTTGTCATACCAGTACTGGTAAGCGATCTGGGTAGAGTGAGAGAACTCCCTGTCAGCAAGCGCCTTGTTGATGTCCCTCGCAGCGGTGGTGAGCTTGTGAAGGATCCACTTCTCAGCAAGCGACTCCTTGCCCGTCTTCGCTCTGGTCTTCTGGGGAACGTAGTCATCGCCAATGCTACCAAGCACGTATTTCGTGGCCTGGTAGATCTTGTTACAGAATCTCCTGTAACCATGCATGACCTTAACATCGAAGTTGATATCGCCACCACCGGTGGTGTACTGCACAAGGGAGAAGCGGAGGGCATCAGCACCACATTCAGGGATACCCTGCGGGAAAGCGGTCTTCTGGTACTTCTCCGCGTTCTTGATCTCCTTGGGATCGAGGTTACCAACGCGGAGCTTGTCGTGGAGAGTCTGGAGAGCAATGCCCTCCATGACATCCACAGGGTCAATAACATTACCGAGAGATTTGGACATCTTACGGCCCTCGGAGTCACGGATCAGGGAGTGGCAGTAGACCTCAGTGAAAGGAACCTTGCCCGTGAGCTTAAGACTGAACATGATCATACGAGCAACCCAGAAGAAGAGAATATCCCAACCGGTCTCGAGGACGGAGGTCGGGAACAGCTTCTGCATGTCCAGGGTGTTGTCAGGCCAGCCAAGGGTGCTGAAGGGCCAGAGACCGGAGGAGAACCAGGTATCAAGGACGTCAGGATCGCGCTTGAGGGTGAAGTTCTTGCCAGGGAACTTCTCAGCGGCCTTCTTCCTCGCCTCCTCCTCAGTGCGACCAGTAACCCAAAGGTCGTTGTTGGTCTCATCATCCTTCTGGCCTTCGAGCTGAACGAAGTAGGCCGGGATCTGATGGCCCCACCACAACTGTCTGGACAGACACCAGTCGTTGATGTTCTCCATCCACCGGTAGTAGGACTTCTCGGCGGACTCGGGGCGGATCTTGATCTCACCGGATTTGACGGCGTCGAGGGCAGCATCGGCCATGTCCCTCATCTTCATCCACCACTGAGGCTTGATCAGAGGCTCAATGACATCCTTGGACTTCTCGCACAGAGGAACCTTCATCGGGTTGTCCTCCTGCTTCACGAAAAGGTTGAGCTTCTGGAGTTCCGCGATGACTTCGTATCTAACGTCAAATCGTCTCTTGCCCGCGAAGGGACCAGCCTCAGCGTTCATAGTACCATCGTCATTCATGATGTTGATGAACTGAAGGCCATGCTTCTGGCCAAGAGCGAAATCGTTTGCGTCGTGAGCGGGAGTCATCTTCACGGCACCAGTACCGAACTCGGGATCAACGTAGCTGTCGGCGAAGATGGGAAGGAGACGGTCGATGAAGGGGTGCTTCGCCGATTTGCCAATGAGGTGGCTGTACCTCTTGTCGTCCGGGTGAACAGCGATACCGGTATCACCAAGCATCGTCTCGGGACGGGTGGTGGCCACGGTAATAGTCTCCTCCGAGCCATCAATGGGGTATTTGAAGTAGGTCAACACACCAAACTCGATCATCTTGTCATACCCAGGAACGTGAAGCTTCGTGCGGCCCTCGAGCTCCTTGTTCTGGACCTCAAGGTTGGAAAGGGCAGTGTTCAGCTTGGGGCACCAGTTAACCAAGCGGTTGGCGCGGTAGATGTAGCCCTCCTCGTGCAGGCGCACGAAGGTCTCCATCACAGCCTTGCTGAGCTTAGCATCCATGGTGAAGGCTTCCCTTGTCCAGTCCAGCGAACCACCCATACGCTTCATGACATTGTTGATCTTCTTGTGGTATTCGTCCTTCCAGTCCCACACGCGCTCCAAGAACTTCTCCCTGCCCAAATCATGCCTGGTCTTCTGCTCTCGTCTCCAGAGCATGTTCTCGATAACGGACTGTGTCGAGATACCGGCGTGATCGCAGCCAGGCACCCAGAGTGTAGTGTAACCCTTCATGCGATGCCATCTGATGAGGGTATCCTGCAGCGCCGTGGCCAAAGCGTGACCGCAGTGCAGAGCACCGGTGACGTTCGGCGGGGGAAGGGGAATGACGAACTTGCCCGGATCCTTGAGCTCGCCGTTCTCCTTGAACTCCGGCTGGAAGAACCCCTCCTTCTCCCACCAGTCATACCACGCACTCTCGACGACGCGCGGGATGTAGGCCTTGTGGAAGACGTCGTCCAAAGGCTTCAAGATCTTCTTCTCGCCCTTGGGGGTCTCCTCAACATATTCCGGCAGCACCTCCTGGGCCTCCGCCTTCTTTTTCTCGGCCTTCTTCGACGGTTGGGCAGCGGCGGCGGCCTTCTTTGCCTGCTTCTCCGCGAATTTCTTCGCTTTCTCGGCCTTCTGGCGCTCCTTCTCCAACTCCTTCTCCGTCTTCACCTTCTTGGGTGCTTCCTTGTCTCCGCCGTCACGACCGGGGGCGCTTTGGCCAGTGGCATCCTGCTCGGAGGCCTTGAGAAGGGCGTCCTTGGACTCTTGGGACACGGAAGGAGGCTGGCCGGTAGCCGGGCCGGTCTTTTCGCCGCCGATGTTGTGGGAAGCCGCGTTGAGAGCCATCTTTGCGAACGTCCTAGATTGTGGCCTCGGGAAGTGCGGTGTTCTGGTGGGAAAGCGCTGGAGGAGGTGGTGGTGGTGAGGGAAGGAAACTAATTGTGGGGTATTGGCGATGGGGTAACGTAAAGATAAAACTGGGCTTGAAAACGGATGAGAGGGAGAGAAGCGCAGACCCCGCGCGGATAGCAGCTTTTCAAGCATGCACCCTGTGACTCGATTGGGAATATTGCAGCGGCGGGCTCGATCAATTGAGGAGTGCAGTCATCACGGCGTTGACTCATTCACTCGCTCAGCTAGCGGATGGTCAGTGGTGTTGGAGGTTGAATAAGCGGATTTTCATACGTTAGATACGAACTCCGTATCAAAAAAAAGAAAAGCGCCGCTGATCGATAAGAAAGGAACACGGAGCAGCAGTGGAGGGGGAAAATGAGGGGTCTATAGGGCTCAAGTTCACGTCCACCAGTCACACGGTCTACAGTATAAAGCCTTCATCGCCCTCAGGAATATCACATGTTCTCATCATGAGACGCTGACTCTCTAGGAGAATTTCTAGCAGGGGTAATACAAAAGTATGCATAGAGGAGATGTATTACAAGGGGCGCCTAATTCCTCTGATAATCACATGCGGATACCCCAACTTCGTCCCACGAACCCTACCAATAAGCAAGAGCCCATCATTCCGTCTAAAACCGACCAGCAGCTCGGCCAACCGTCCCGCATAGCGCGAGCTCGTTACAGGGAGGACGGAGAAGGCGCGACCGTTGGTTGGTATTCGATATCCACTCCCCCGCCAACGATTTTCCTACGTTCCCCCCTAATCCATTGAAAAAACCAGACCATTACTCCAAACTTGCATAACAACGTGCCCGTAACCGATAAAGTTCAATCTCCCACCTCTTCTCAGGCGCCGCCAGCCGTTCCATGGTATTCGGACCTCCCAGAGCATCCCACCAAAGCAATCGTTCAGACCTCAGTCGCGTGCGTTTTCGACCCCAGTCGGCTGCTTGGATGCCGAGTAGTCGAGTTTAACCTTCTTTCCAACTCTCTCCGGTTCAGAGTCATCGTCGCAGCCGCTTTCGGTAGGGCTCAGAAAATTGGGAGCCTTGCGTGTTTTGTTCATTTCCGTCTGAAGTTACAGGGGCTCAGTTAACGCTTGGAACAACTCATGAATGAGATGCACTTGCGTTGTTTTGAGCAGCAGCCTGGCGCACAGGTGCAAAATAGGGGTGCGCCATTGCCTCCTTTGCTGTCAAACGCTCCTATACCTGATATTAGCAGCAGTCTTGATGTCGCCGGCATGGAATAGTCGTACCTGATGATCATATCTCAACAGCTTGTCGAGGAAGTCAATCGCATCATTGCTAACGAAGCGCTGGTTTTCGCTGTTGATGAAGCTGTGCCACGGTTTCTTCGGGAACCTTCCCAGGATGTCGTCGTATTGAGCATCTAGCTCAATGTCGTACTTGTCAAGGTAATCGAACAAGTCCTCTGTGCCAAGGACCTTCGCAATCTTGACTAGCTGGTCGGAATTGCTGTTTCCGTGGAAGAACGGTTCCTTGCGGAAGATCATCGAAGCAAACATTGCGCCCAATGACCACATGTCCAGCGAGTAGTCGTATTCTTGGAAGTCCACGAGCAACTCCGGACCCTTGAAATACCGCGAGGCGACGCGAACATTGTACTCAGTCCCGGCATGGTAGAACTCAGCAAGACCCCAATCGATCAGTCTCAACTGGAGAGATGTTAGTCGGTTTACGAAGGCGGGATAACGGTGATTCCCGTACCTTGCGCTTCTCATGGTCGATCATGACGTTGTGCGGCTTCACGTCACGGTGCATGATACCCTTGCTATGGCAGAAGTCCAGAGCCTGCTACATGTCAGCACAGGGAAGCCAGCCCAAAAAGTCATCGGCATACCTTGAGCAGTTCATAGATATAATAGCGCACATCATAGTCGGTGAACTTGGGATACAAGCTCCGGAAATCGGTGTTGTTGACGTACTCGAAGATTAAGGAAGGCGTCTTACTCTGCGCGAAGTATCATCTGGTCAGCAGCGTATCCCAACCGGCTCGAACGGACCAGCCATGTCCTCTTTGCGCGAACCGACCTGATTATCCCGAACGACATCCAGCAGCGCAACGATATTCGGACCTCCGGAAAGGTTTTGCAGAATCTTGATCTCCCTCTTTATCTTCTTCTTCTTGACAGGCTTCAAGACCTTGATAACGCATTTCTGGTAGTTGACGATGTTGATGCCTTCGAACACCTCCGAGTATTTGCCCCGCCCTGCGCGCAGAACGTCAGTGAAGCTCCCAAAAGCGCGTTTTGGCATCATCCCGCACCAATCTTCCGCACCACCTCATAGTTCTCCAAGACGCCCCAAGAGATGTTGACGCTGTCATAGTCCCAGTAGGACCGGGGCATGTTGGCGTTCACATCGGCGTAAACGCGCGCCATGCTGGAGGGAGGGACGCGGTCGGTCGCGAGCCACGTGTATACGCAGAAGGTAAAGAAGACGGAAAGGAGGAGGCGGCAGGCGACCCGGCAGGTGACAAGACGGGACAGTCGAGTTTTGATACGACTGATCAGACGTTGTGGACTTGGAGGGGCAGGCAGGTTTCCTCGGCGGCCTAGTCCTGGAATCCCTGTCAGCCAAGAACCGCGCCGTTCGCTTACCTCAGGTCGGGGAAGAAAGTCCGGCCGGCAGAGGAAGAAACCTAAAAGAAGCTCTCCTAGCTGAACGACATATTTACCTGAAGTGCCTTGCGCAGTCGCCCGAGACGCAAAACTTTCCAGGTATCCGTACGGAGACTTCCACAGCTCCCGTAGCTCGCCATCGCTTGCCCTTCTACCTTTGCTGTCACCGTCGACCTCCACCGCGTTGCGCCAAATCTCGCGGCGAACATCGCCTTCCTGGTGATATGTTCTACGACTTGAACGTTCCATGGGCACCCAATGACCGCGACCTGGAGCGGACAATAGCCTTCTTGGACGAGTGTTAGTAAGGCCTGCCCCGTATTGCAGTGTCTTGCTGATCGTGCTTCAGTAGGATATAACGTGATCGCGCTCACGCATACACTCACTGGGAAATTGCCGAGTAATCTGGTAAGCTGGGGGGAAGGCATCGTACCTTTATATGTGCTCCTGAAGTCAAAGTTGCTCGATTTAGGCTTCTGTAAGTGTGGCAGTTTAACTTATGCTGACTTCTGCACGACTGCCAGGCATGTCCCATCCCGGAGAAGCTCCCGTTCCCCGTACCGCCGCGCATGCGCATCCTCCGCCGCTGCACCATCGTGCTTGACGAGATCAACCGGAGCCAGCAGCTGGCGCAAATGGCGAAGAGATACGACATCGTCGCGATCCGCCCGACGGACGGCAAACTTCTGGAAGCCGCATGTCTCCACCTCGACTGCGACATAATCTCCATCGACGTCTCCCAGCGGTTTCCCACCCACTTCCGATACAAAACCTTGGCGGCTGCCATCGCTCGTGGCATTCGGTTCGAACTCTGCTACGGCCCGAGCATACTGGCTCGGGACAGTGCCGCTCGCAAGAACGTTATCAGTAATGCCTCTCAACTCATTCGAACCGCACGTGGACGGGGCATAATCGTCAGCAGCGAAGCGGACAAGGTAGTCGGGATCCGAGGCCCATGGGACGCCATTAATTTGGCCGCGATCTGGGGACTTTCACAAGAAAGGGGCGTTGAGGCGGTGGGAAGGGAAGCGCAGTTCGTGGTCGAGGCCGCCAGGCTCAGACGGCAGTCGTACAGAGGGGTCGTCGACGTGGTTCACGGGGGAGAGAAAACACCCCAACAGCAACAACAAGCTCAGGCAACCAACAAGCAGCAAGAGAAGAATGAGAAGAGGCAGCCAAAACGTAAAGCCGAAAAGGACGAGCCCGTGGCCAAGCGTCTAAAGCAAGTGGATGAGGAGCTCGAGGAGTTGCAGTTGCAAAAGGAGGTTGACCATATGGATGTCGATACACCCGGCGGCCCGCCTTGAGGACAGAACCTCTGTCCAGGAGCTTGACTTGAGGGAAACCTCGGACCTCGGTCGCACGTATATCGATTAAGAGCGCGCATACGGAGAATTACCCATAGCCCAGACGCGAAAAGGTGCATAAAGAGCGAGGCAGGCGGCACGGAAACCTGCTCGCAGAGTCTCCCCGGGGATTAAATTATGGGCGATACTATGGCAACTCATTAACCCCTCCATCATCATCATGCTCTTCACCTTCACCTCCTGACTCCCAGCGCCCTCTTCAACCCCACGGCCGCCCTTCCAGTAGCATCGATACCCGCACCTATACGCCACCGTTCAACAATCAAATACGTTCTCAATCGGTTGTTTCTTATCTTCGGAGAGACGACTACGATACTCCTCTTCCCTGTCCTTTCTCTCTCCTGGGATGTCGACGGCGATCATTTACCGCTCGCGCTGCTCCTTCCTCACGCGGTCCAGAACCTGACGGCCGTTGCCGCACCTCTTGCGCGCAGCGCAATCGACAGCTCGGACTGGAGGCTGACGGTGTTGATGTCGAACGGCAGTGTGGACGTGGTTGCGGTCGTGGATGGGGATGTGGATGTGGATGAGGTGGTAGCGATGGAGGAGCTAAGAACGGCAGATGACGTCGTGGAAACGGTGGATGCGGATGTAGTCGTCGTCGTAGAGGACGAAGCAGAAGCAATGGAAGTTGTTGTTGTTGTTGATGTTGTCGAAGCTGCCGCCACTGTTGCCGTTGTCGCTACCGTTGTCGTCGTTGCTATGTGGTGGGATGAGCGTGAGCTGAACGCCGAGGTCAATAGCTGCAGATGCACATACAGAGCGTTGATGACGTCTTTGCGGTTTCCGTCGTCGTAGTCGTCGTCGTTACTGTCTCTGTTACCAGGACCGCGGTGCCTGCGGATGTGGTGGCGGCGGCGATGGTGGTGGTGCTGTTGGCGAACGGTGCAGTCGCGGTCAGGGCGCTGGAGTCGAGGGTGAAGGTGGGAAGCGTCGTCGTGGTCCCGTTCGCGCTTGTCGTCGTCGCGGCAGCTGTGGTCGTATTGCTGGTGGACGCCTGCGAGCTCGTTTGGATGGCGGTCGTCTGTTTCGGATCATTTATCGATCAGTATGACCGGTTGCTGGTTCGGTTGGTGATATGTGGAGCGTGGAAACGGGAGGGACTCACCGCAGCTGTTTGCGTCACCTTCACTGTCAACTCGATTGCATTCGTTGGGTCATCCGGGAAGGTGAAGGTCAGCGTGTCCGTCCTGCGTGTTATTATTTTAGTCGAGCTTGTTACTGGGGTAATTGCAAATCTTCTAGGGGATGATAATGTAATGGATGCCATACGATATCGCCGCCGCCCCGGCGGCTCCGGTTCCAGCTTGGCTTGTTGTACTTGTAGCAGCTGCTGCTGCAGCAGCTGATGATGATGCTTCCGTTATGTTCCATACGCCATGGTGCCAGTGTTTCTTGTGTCTGTTCTCCTGGATGCGGTCATGTTTCCCGTCGTCGTGGTCGTGATGTCGATGTGCGACCTGTCTGGTACGTTAACTTGGTGTTGGCCGAGCATCGGGATATGATAATACACACAGTGATCCCCCAGAACAACTGCAGCACGATGAAGCTCAGATGGTAGAACGCGATGGTTCTCATGTCGAGCGGTGCGTAAAAGAGCGTTCCGCTCCTCCTCCCTGGACTGTGAGAAATAGCGACAGTGAAAGTGAAGTGAGGCCTGCTCCAGCGATCGACGCAGTTATATTCACAGGAAAGAAAGGAATAGTCAGACCAGCTGTTAGTTCACGAAGAAAAGGAAAAGAACGGAATGTCGATATCAAAACGACATCGAAAGGGGGAAGAGCGGAGAGAGGGAAAACGAAGGTGACAACGTTTAAGAGCGGAGGGGGCTCCGGATAGCAGAGGCAGATCCAGCACGACGACAACGATAGAGAAAGTGCCAAAACTTCAGCAAACTGAGGTGAAGGGATAGGGTTCTTTTCATAGATCGTTAGACTGCTGCGGCTGTGGGAGGTGCATCATGTTGGATCTTCCAGGCCCATCCTTAGCCAGGTCTTGACGCCCATTTGCGGTATCCAAAACAACGGGTTACCCCCCTTCCTCGCGCCCTGAAGTACTATGTGAGAGGGTTTGACAGTTGTAAGGAAATCTGAAAGAAGGGTTTCCATCTCGCAACAACTTGAAGGGAGTCTGAGAGCGATCTGGGTAAGGTGGGGAAGGGGGTGAGGGGTTGCTCTGTGACTTGTGCGACGTTCACGACCTTGAGCCAGTCTTCGAGACGCGCAGAGTCTCAGAGGCCGTGCTTGGAACCAACTCAAAACCCGGCCTTCAGCAGACTTAAAATATGACTTCTGGAGAGCAGCGCCCCGGATGCAAGTAAATACCGGTTCGGTCGTCGTGCTGAAAGCAGTGACTGAATGGTCTGGTAGCGCCTCCTAGCGTTTACGACCCATGAGCGGAAAAGATTGGATAAGCGTTCGTAGTTGCGAATGCGACGGTGATCTTGGGAACCTCAGCCCTGGAAGCGATCCAGATAAGCATACAAGTAACCATGCGAAGCGCCCTTGCAACCAGGGCGATCTGGCGGACGGGTTTCGTGATGGTTTCCGCTCACTTGGCGGCGGAAGTGGGCAAGGCTCCCTGTGAGGAAAGTCCCAAATACTAGCTAGAAGCTGTACGAGACATATCAAACAATAGCTTGCGCTCGAGTAGCAGCGGGAGTGAGATATACAGAGCGTGAGAATGTCAAAAGGACGGTGAGTAGAGGACAAGTGGGACTCGACAACTGTTATAGTTCTCCTTGGAGTCGCTACGTGGTCTATGTGGCATGTCCAAACGGTCCTTCATAACTGGCCCGTGAGTTGCTGGCAATGAGGTCGTGATGCCTGCCATGCTACATTGACTCTCATCATTTGATTGATACAAACGGTTACTTTGGGGTGGTGACGCGGACATAGGTTTGTTTGGCAGAGAAGAATAGCGGGTTGGAAACGTGAATGCTTGTCCAGAGCGAGCAAACCACGATACTGTACCTACGCTTGAGCGATGCCGATGCCTGCTATACACAAGATCCGGAGAATGTAAAAGTATGCAGTACTTCACTATAAAGCGGACCTGGACATTGGAGTAGCACCGGCATCAAGTCCCACCCGGTATCCATAAGGGCGGACCACGCTGCCGCGCGTTGCCGAAGTCCTGTTTACCTTCCGGACCGTGAAGATGAGCATGCAGGTCGGAAGGATGATAGGAACCGGCCTGGCTGCATGGGACTGGGAGTCACCGTGTCCTATTTACAGAGTAGCAGATGTACGTATATAAGGTTTCCAGGTGATCCCGATGCGCAATGCAATCGCAGAGCTGCACGTCAAACGACCGTACATACAACTGGACGATGTACGGATAACTCCTTGGTGGGCCAGACGCGGCCAGGGTTGTCGGATGTTGTTCGTCCCATCTTCACGTGCCGGGCCTGATTGGCGCGCCCGGTCGTCATTGGACCCTTTTCCGTCCCTGAAGGAGGTCCCGCCGAATGCGCCCGCCGCAGTCCGCAGTGAATCTTGTCCATTCGACACTTCTTCCCCTTCTACCGCCAGATGGCCTGCAGACTTACCGTACACTCATGAATCTTCCCTATCCCTCCAAGCCGAACCGGCCCCTCCTCCCTCTCTTCTTCGCTGGACAATATCCCTATGTTGAAGGCATGGATCAGAGTACGTCCCCTCTCCCTTTTTCCGAGCGGAGAAAAATAATCTCGCGGCCTCACCATCAACCCGCGCACACACCGTGCAACCATCAGTCCACCCACGAGATCTATACACCCGGCGCGACGCCAGGAGCTAACACGAGATGCATGGAACAGACACCGCGGTTCACGACAGCGTTTCGGAAGAAGCATTATCGCACCTCAAATCCTACAAGTACTCGAGCGTAGACAAGTCCTTCATCTCCCGCTATATTCTTAAGCACTACTGGAACGGCTTCGTGGAGCTGCTGCCGCTATGGCTCGCCCCCAACCTCGTCACCTTGCTTGGATTCATGTTCATCCTTGGCAATGTCGCCCTCATGGCAGTCTATATCCCGGATCTCGTCGGACCCGGGCCATCATGGATCTACTATAGCTTCGCGTTCGGAATCTGGATGTACTCGACCATGGACAATGTGGACGGCAAGCAAGCGCGGAGGACTGGCACATCGAGCCCTCTGGGAGAGCTCTTCGACCATGGGATTGACTCCCTGAACTGCACGCTTGCGAGTCTGCTCGAGACGGCCGCCATGGGATTCGGGCCAACGAAGACAGGTGCTTTTACCGCCCTTATCCCGTGCTTGCCGATGTTCTTCTCAACCTGGGAAACGTACCATACACACACGCTGTTCCTCGGGTATTTCAATGGTCCCACTGGTTCGTATACACCCGGCCGCGCCGGTCCGATCATGCTTTACTGACCAGTTGTGCAGAGGGTCTGATAATCGCCTGCACCATCATGATCCTTTCTGGATACTATGGCCCGCAGATTTGGTCGGAGCCGATCGTCACCCACTTCCCATCCGTGGGTGCTTACCTTGGACAGCACAACTTCCGCGATCTTTGGAACTATATCCTCGCAATCAGCTTCCTCGTGTGCCATCTTCCGGACTGCGTCGTGAACGTCTACAAAGCTCGGAAGCGACAGGATCTTCCGATGGCGCCGCTATTCCTCGAATGGACGCCCATGATCGTCTTCACGGCATGCTGCGCTGCATGGTTGGGATCGCCGACGTCCTGCCTCCTCTCGGGAAATCATCTGCTGCTATTCTGTCTCACAATGTCGCTTGTCTTCGGCCGCATGACAACAAAAATCATCCTAGCGCATCTGACGCATCAGCCGTTCCCATACTGGACGGTCATGCTTGCTCCCTTGATTGGCGGTGCCTTCCTGGCAAACCTTCCTTTCTTTGGTCTGCCGGCTCTTGGTGCCAGGACCGAGCTATGGTACTTGAGAGCGTACTTCGTCTTCGCCGCCGTTGTGTACGCGAACTGGGCCATCCTGGTCATCAACAGTATTTGCCGATACCTCGGAATCAACTGTTTGACTATCCCTCACAGGCCACCTCCTGAGAAGGAGGGTGAGAAGGTTGGCAACGGCAAGCTCCGAGTGGAGCGGCCGGACAGCCGCGGTCAGAATGGTGCAGCAAATGGGAAGTTCAGGTATGACTGAGCAACTTCACGACCACGGGCAGAAATACCTGCTTTCTGTGCCCAGATAGCATCCCGAGGCTCTGTCAAACTCGACCTTACGAACCTCGCTGCATGATTCTCGCTCCTCGGGCTTGGGAGGATCTGCGTGTTTCACGTGTTGCGGCTGGGCCTTTACTTCCCTGAGCCCGTCGCACATAGATGTACTTGTACGATGTCCTCATGTCAGCCTAACACGCCCTAGATACCATCTTCGGCATTTTTTTTAATTCACATTTGTACAAAAAGAGGGCCTTTGAGTCCCAGTTCCCATCTAGAGTATCAAGTACGACCATGTAATGTAGCGATCTTATGACGTTGTAGATTAGTCTTTTGTAATACGAAAACTGTATCATTCTGGTAATGCCATCATATACGGGGTCTTTCATTGCTTACGGTGTCGTGAAGTGAAGCACTATATTATATGACCAAGGCGAAACGAGTATTATTCATGCTGGATGTACTGCAATATAGTGCTGCTTTCCGAAAGGGGGTGAAGCGGAGCAGGGGAGGTGCTCGGACCAGCGCCCCGCCTCGACACCTTGGTAGCAACTGGGGATGCATGCTCTAAACAACGAACAACTCCCCGCTATATCCTCCCGCCCTCACATCACCATGGCTTCCGCAGACCCTTTTGACAGTGCTCTGTAAGATTCCCAGCTTTTTCCCCAAAGTCTCAAGCGACATCTCTCCTCTAACCGAAAACCAGCGACCTCCTCCGCCGCCTGAACCCGAAGGACACGTCCAAGAACGTGGACCTGCTCTGCCAGCTCGCCCCCCACCTGACCGAGGACCTGCTCGAGTCGGTGGACGTGCCGCTCGCGGTGAAGCGGTGCACCAAGACGGGTCGGGACTTCCTCTGCTGCGACTACAACCGCGACGGCGACAGCTGGCGGAGTCCCTGGAGCAATGAGTTCGAGCCGCCCCTGGAGGACGGTGACGGCGTCGTGCCGAGCGATCGGATTAGGAAAATGGAGGTCAAGGCCAACGAGGCCTTTGACGTGTATCGGGAGCTGTACGTTTGCTTCTCCCCTATACTACTTGGGGCCCTGTTGGACCGTGGGACAGGCCGGTCGTGTGAAGGGAGCACTGGCAAGCTGATCAAACATAAATAGGTACTTCGAGGGTGGCATATCGAGCGTCTACCTCTGGGATGTAGACGACGGGTTCGCAGGCTGCGTCCTGCTCAAGAAGTGTACGTGAAAACCCACCCGTACCACCACCGCTCCGCGCCACAAGGAGCCCGCACAAACCAGCTAACACGGGAACCACAACCGTCCCCATCCGCAGCCGTCTCCCCGACCCCCAAGAGCGCCGGCAGCTGGGACAGCATCCACGTGTTCGAGGCGCTGGACCGCGCGCGGACGGCGCACTACAAGCTCACGAGCACCGTCATCCTCAGCCTCGGCACCGACTCCGACGCCCTCGGCACGATGGACCTGAGCGGCAACATGGTCCGCCAGGTCGAGCAGGACCTCCCCGTCGAGGACGACGGCAGCCACGTGGCCAACATCGGCCGCATGGTCGAGGACATGGAGCTCAAGATGCGGAACTTGCTCCAGGAGGTCTACTTTGGCAAGGCGAAGGACGTTGTTGGGGATCTGCGGAGTAAGTTTTCTCCCTTTCGCTTTCTTCTCTCCGCTCGTTTGGCATGACGGGCGACGGACCTCGGTCGGTCCCTTTACTAACGTATCCTCTTCTCAATGCAGGTCTACCCCCTCTCAGCCAAGCCAACCGTGACAAGGCCACGCACAGGGAGATGATCAACAGCATGGGAGGACGGTGAGGAGGAGGAGGAGAAGAAGAAGAAGAAGAAGGAAGAAGAGTCGGTAGTGCAAACTTAGATGATGTTCTATACCTCTCCCCCCTACACATGGCATTCGTACAAATACATATACAAGTTTCTGAGCGGAATTGGACAGCAGCTACCTCTTTTTCATTCCCCGTCCCCTGTGTTTTTCCTTTCAGAAGGAGTTGCTCTCGTCACCTCCGTTACAGTTTCCCAGCGTGCCTTGTATGTTTTTTCCCCTTCTCGTATTTCACACCGTTGGTACAGAACCACCTTGTAGAGGCGCTCCAGCGAGCAAGAGAAGTCCTTAAGCGGTCTCTACCCTCTCCTCCGGCTCCTTCGGCTCCTCCGGCTCCCTCGGTTCATCTGTCTGCTCCATTTTGTGCGACTCCTCCATTTCTCGCAGATCCTCACTCTTCTGCAGCTCCTCCATCGCCTCCGGCTCCCTCGGTTCTTCCGGCTCCTTGGGCTCTCCCGGCGTCGCTACCCCCTCGCTCTGCGCCTTCAGCCCCTCCAAGACCTTCCGCGCGACCTCGATAGCCTCCTCGGGCAAGCCAGCCACTCTCGCCACCTTGAGCGCATGACTCTCCCGGTTGACGCCGCGACGCAGGCGGTGGACGTACGACCACTCGCCGTCAGGGCGCTCCACAACATCCGTGCAAAACGCGCCGACCTCAGGCCAGTCGCGGGTCATGTCGGCGAGGGCGTGGAAGTGAGTGGCGAAGAGGGTGCGGGCGCGGTTGCGGGCGCGGAGGTGATGGAGGCAGGCGAAGCCGACGGCGACGCCGTCCTCCGGGGTGGTGCCGCGCCCCACCTCGTCCATGACGACGAAGCTGCGCGGGGTGGCCTGGCGGAGGATGGCGGCGGTCTCGAGCATCTCGACCATGAAGGTGGACTGGTCCTCGTACAGGTTGTCGGCCGAGCCGACGCGGGAGAGGATCTTGTCCACCAGGCCGATCTCGGCGTACGACGCCGGCACGAACGAGCCCGTCTGCGCGAGGATGGAGATGAGCGCGTTCTGCCGGAGGAAGGTCGACTTGCCCGCCATGTTCGGCCCCGTGATCAGCCAGATCCGCTCCGCGTCCTCGCCGACGTAGCAGTCGTTCGCCGTGAACACCTTGCCCTGCTCCTTCAGGCCCGTCTCCACGACCGGGTGCCGCCCGCCCGTGATCTTGTGCGACCGGCCCGGGTTCAGCTGCGGCCGGACGAAGTTCTTCTCCTCCGCCAGCTCGGCGAGCGCGCACGCCACGTCGAGCTCGTCCAGCGCGGCCGCGTTGCGTCGGAGCTTGACCAGGTTCTGCACAACGGCCGCCCGGAGGGAGGCGAGGACCGCCTGCTCCTCGCTCCGGATCCGCTGGCGGGTCTCGTCGATCTGCCCGCCCAGCTGGGTCCACTCGTTGATGTGGATGGACCGGGTGGATTTGGAGGAGCCCACGCTGCGGGCGCCCGTGGCCGAGGCGATGTGCGTCGCGTCCCTGCCCTTGACGTGGCATATGTGCCCGAGTGACGGGGTCCATTTGAGCGTGAGGCTGGGAGCTTCGAATCGCTCGCGAAGTTCATATTCGAGGTAAGACTTCTCCTCTTCCAGGCGTCCGAGGACCGAATGCAGCTGTTCGAGCGTGGGGCTGGCGGAGTTGCGCATGATCCAGACATCGCTGCTCTTGTCGTAGAGTGACCGGACGCTCGTGGAAGGACGCTTCTTCGGGTGCAGCCGTTTCGGCAGGGTCTTGAGATCATCTTCCTCCGCCTCTTCCTGCACAACGCCTTGAGCCATCTCGACGATCTCTGCAGCCTCGTCGCTCTCTTGGCGATGTTTTTCCGAAAGGCCGTCTTCATCGATGGCATCCACGATGCGCTCAGCGAGCTCTACAGGTCCTTCGAGTGAGAACCGTTGTAGCAGTGCTTTGAAAGGAGCCGGCAGCTCGGTACGATCTTCACCCGGCTGAACAGGGGCCAGATGTGCTTTGAGAAGGGCAGCGATGATCTGCGTGGTCCGGACCGTCTTGGCAATCTCAATCAGATCGTCCGCATCTCCTCGCCCGAAAGTGAATCTCTGCACCAGCCTGGACGTATCGAACGTTTTGCATAAGTACATGACCAGTTCTTCCCGCAAGGCTTGATTTTTTAGCATCCCTTCCACGAGGTCCAGCCGATCATTGATCACCTGAAGGGACATAGACGGCGCCACTAGACATATTCAGCATGCAGTTTATGATGCCGCACAAATATATAAACTTACACATCCGCTGAGTCAACAATCGCATTCCACTCTTAGTGACTGTCCGCTTGAGAGCATGCAGCAGACTTCCTTCGAACTTGCCGTCTCTCAAGGTAGCCCGAAGTTCAAGTGCCTTTAGGGTGTTCTTGTCGATCTGCATGTAATCCTGCGCCTGTTGTTGGACAGGAGCCTGAAGGTTGCCCGTGTTCCCTTGCAGTTGAGTCTTGACGTATGTTAGGAGCGCGCCTCCCGCTGCGATCTCGGCCGGGCTGAACGATGACGGCTCGAAGTCCGGCACGGACTCGCTCAGCATCGGCGTCCAATCCTCTACCGTCATCTCCTTCTCCGGTGACGGCTGGAAGGTGACGACGTAGCCATCCTTCCGGAGAATCGGCAGCACTCCAAGCGGGTCTGACTTCTCCAGCGAGGCATCCACCACAATCTCGCGTGGGCCAATACGTGCGACCGCCGACTGCAGCGAAACGATGTCCGTCGTCTGTGTGAAGAAGTCGCCGCTTGACAGGTCCAACCACGCGAATCCAATCTTGTCATCCGGCTCCGGCACCGGCTCCGGCACCGGCTCCGGTTGATTTTGCTGTTTGCTTGATTTCTTTGATTTCTTCGTCGGGGCCTTGGTCGTGGTGTGGATGCTGAGAAGATAGTTGTTCGCCCAGGGGTCCATGAAATGTTCGTCAATCAGCGTTCCGGGAGTGATGACGCGGGTGACTTTGCGATCGAACAAGTTTCCACCGGTTTTGACCTTTTTCGACAGATCATTGGCAAATTCCTCGCTGATGGCGACGTATTTGCCCAGGTCTTGCACGAGGATCTTGAGGAAGCGGTCCAGCTGGAAGTACGGGAATCCGGCCATGGAGACATACTTCGAGCCCGCTTTCTTCTTGGACACTCTCAGGTTCAGGAGGGGTCCGTACGTATCGGCATGCTCGAAGTAGAGCTCGTAGAAGCCGCCGACGCGAGTGAGCAGGACGGCATGGTTGAACTTGATCATATTATTCTTCGCCTGCTGGAGGACGGTGGGGTATTCGGGGGTATCACTGTCGTAGGTCCGCTCGGGAATTGGCTCCGACGACACCGGTCCGGTGAGCTCGTCGAAGTTGACGGTGGACTTCTTCTTCGCGCCGCGGCGCTGGATGGCCGGGTATCGTGCAGGCAAACATGGTGAACCTGCGGAGACTCGGGGAGTCGTCGACCATCCGCTCAGAGAGGAACCGTGTCGGAGGAGGACATTGGCACCGTATGCGCGCCGGAGGGGATGCGGCAGTCCGGTGGAGACGGCGGACCCTCGTCGCAGCAGGCTCCTCGCCAACACCATCGGGATCGGTGTGGTGTGTCCCGAGTACGGATGTACTGAGGAATTGTGGCCGGGACGGGGAACGGTGGAGGACGGGCGTGGTTGCACTCGGACACTCGGTCACTCTGGTTGACGAAGAAATCTTGAACCCCAGACGGTCCCAGCAAGGGCAAGGGTCGGATAGGCAAAGCACACGTGCAAGGGCCCCCGACTGGTCCCCAAGGGATCTCCGCCGGAGCTCGGGAGATCTTGGACGGACGCCACCGGAGATAACCTAGCCGTCAGGCAACAAGGGCGACCTGAGGAGTCCCCGCCCCGCATCATCTGGCCCGCTGAGGGGATCTCTGAATTTCCCGCGTCCGACGGTTGAACACCACCAGCAGCGAGCAACCTCACTTTCTCCTCCGCAAGCTCGCCCACCACACACATTCAGCAAACATGTCGCAGCACGGATTCGAGCCAATGCAAAACGACCTCATCCTGAGGACCGCGAGAGGTTGGCGACTCGAGGTCCTTCAGCCTCATGTCAGCTGCTGATTCTGTACGTAGGAGAGAAGGTGGAGCGGCCTCCGATGTGGGTGATGCGACAGGGTGAGCGACCGATGCGAATCCCACTGCTTCTCCGATTCCAGTCTGGTGCTAACGCGCGGTGTCTCGCAGCGGGTCGATACCTCCCCGAGTATCACGAGGCGAAAGGCGGACACGATTTCTTCGAATGCTGCCGGTCGCCGGAGATCGCGTCGACGCTGACGCTGCAGCCCATCGAACGCTACGCCGGCCTCATCGACGCCGCCATCATCTTCTCCGACATCCTCGTCATCCCCCAGGCGATGGGCATGGAGGTGATCATGGTCGACAAGAAGGGCCCCCACTTCCCGGAGCCGCTGCAGTCGCCCGAGGACAAGCAGTACCAGGAGATCATGGAGCGGGAGGTCGACGTCAAGGAAGCGCTTGACTACGTCTACAAGGCCATCACGCTCACCCGCCAGAAGCTCAAGGGCCGCGTGCCCCTCATCGGCTTCTGCGGCGCGCCGTGGACGCTCATGAGCTACATGGTCGAGGGCGGCGGGAGCAAGATGTTCATCCAGGCCAAGACGTGGATCTACAAGTACCCGACGGAGTCGCAAGCGCTGCTGCAGAAGATCGCCGAGCTCTGCGTCGAGTACCTCGCCCTCCAGGTGCAAGCGGGCGCGCAGATGATCCAGGTGTTTGACTCCTGGGCCGGCGAGCTGTCGCCGTCCAGCTTCAAGAGGTTCGCCCTGCCCTACCTCACCCACATCTGCGACCACCTGCCCGCGCGCCTGCGGCAGCTGGGCTTAGAGCCGGTCCCCATGACCGTCTTCGCCAAGGGCGCCTGGTACGCCCTCGACGATCTCTGCGCGACCAACTACAATGTCATCGGCTTGGACTGGCTGCACGATCCGGCGGCCGCCTACCGGACGGCCCGCGCTAAGGGCAAGGTCATCCAGGGCAACGCTGACCCGGGCGTACTCTACGGTGGGAAGGAGGCTATCACGGAGGTGGTCAAGGAGATGGTGGAAGGGTTCGAGGGCGGGAAGCAAGGCTGGATTGCCAACCTTGGTCATGGTCAGTACCTTATTCCTCGCGCTTTTTTCTTCATAATTGTTTCTCTTATCCTAACCCATGTTCCTTGCAGGTATCACGCCCTTCGTCAAGCCTGACGATTTGAGACATTATTTCTCGGAAATTCACCGACTTACGGCGGCGGCAGCGCCGTCGTCCTCGTCATGATGAGTGATAGACAGATGAAATATGAATACATATACCCCCTTTTTAGAGGGGAAAAAAGAGAGAATGAGAGTAAAAAGCAATATCATACCCTTCATACACCCTACTTTTCTCGCTATCTACATCTCCATCTACATCTACAACCGTATCATCATCGTCGTCATCGTCATCATCTTCATCGTGATCATCCCAAGCCTTGTCACCTCTCTCAACCCATCTACTTATCCTCCACACCAATATCCTCATTCCTAAACCCCAGAGAAAATGAACAATTAGCTTTCGCGTCAGAGAAGGGGTAAAAGAGTGTTCCACGCACCACTCGCTCGGCCGCTCCCGAATAAACGCCCTCATCAACACCTTACACTCCTCACTATCCAGATTCACCACCTCAATCCCGCGTTCACGCAGGTACGCCTCCCCGCCGAGGAAGGTCTCGTTTTCGCCTGCGGGACGATGGCGTCAGCCATCGGGAGCTTCTCCCTTTTATTCTTCCTTTTTTTGAGGGGGGTTTTTTGGGGAGGGGTGTTTTTGGAGGGGGGGAGGGACACATACCAATGACGACCCGCTTCACGCCGTACATGATGCACGCACCGGTACACATGTCGCAGGGTGAGAGGGTGGTGTACATGGTTGCGCCTTTGTAGGCGGAGCCGGGAAGGCGGCCGGCGTTTTCGAGGGCGGATATCTCGCCCTGGTGAGGGGGGGGTTAGTTTGCTTTTTCTTTTTTTCTTTTTTTCTTGTTTATAGGGGTTTGTGGTGGAGTGAGGGTGGAAGGGAGGAGGGTGTGTGTGTTTGTCTTTCTTGATTTGCTTTCTTTTTTCTTTCTCTTGTTTCTTTCTTTGGTGGGAGAGGAATATAGAAGAGAGATACGAAGATCCAAATGACTTTCCAAAGAAGAGATAAACGTCAAAGAAAAACAAGATCAAACGAAGACAAACAAAACCATATTTAAACAAATGAGAGACGTACATGCAAAGTCGGGCTACCCTTTTGGATGCGCATGTTGTGACCACGGCCGAGGATGGTGGTGCCGTCGGCGGCGACGAGGCAGGCACCGATGGGGACGCCGCCCTCTGCCGCGCCCTGCCTCGCCTCCTCCACCGCCGCCTTGAAGCCGATGTCGGTTTCCATCTCTCTTTCTGTTTTACTGGGGGTTGAGATGGGATGTAGAGAAGGGGGAGGAGTTTGGGTGTGAGAAAGAGATAAAGGTACTAGTAGTATGTAGATGTGAATTAACGATGAGGAAGATGGGAAAGAATAGAGTACAATATCAGACTCAGATATAGTAGATAAAGAATTGGTTCTATTTACCATCTAACCACTAATCGACTTTTTTTTCTGCACCTCTCCTTTTCCCACTTTTGCCCTGGGCTCCATCGGTTCCATCCCGCGCCAATCGGGGAGAGAGAAAGAGAGGTTGGCCTCCGATAGCTGGAATGATATGTTACGGCCTGAGGTGTCGACGGACACGGACCCTTTGCCCGTTGCTCGGTGCCCTGTGCTGAGTGCTGACCAGTGGCAGTCAGGCAAGTTTGCTGGGGTCCATTACCCAGCGGCGGCCTTATGGAAGCCGGAAGTTTTCTCTCGTCGTCATACATGGACCTCCCCGGATATAAGTCCCATCACCGCGCCGGCCTGTTTGGATTGTTTGGATTCCAAGTACTTCATGAAAGGCATTATTCGTATATCGATACATTCATACACGACCGTTTAGTATCAAGCAAATGCTTTGTACGAATATTACGAAAATCTTTTCGTTGTCTTCTTTTTGGGGGTGGTCGTGACGGGGTCCAAGGCTTCGCTCAGGGCCTTTTTTTGGTGGATCGAAGACGACGGAAGTCCGCAGAAGCGGCTGGCACAATCACGGACCACCGGTGGTAACAAGCAGCAAGTCGCCCTCCCGCCGACCCTTTCAAAAAGTTCGACCCCTTCGCTCACACTGGCCCCGAAGTGTGAAAAAGGGCGTCGTCGTCGGTTCGTCCACCCCCCCTCCTCCCCGCGCCCAATATAAGCCTCAGATCCAGCCCTTGCTCGCGTCCGCCTTTACTCCCTTTCCTCTCACCTCCCGAACAACAACACTCCACTCGACCTCTATCCCTCGTACCTCACCCGTACCTTATCACTGTCTTCACCCCTTGATCGGAGAAGCTCGCATCCAAACCGTTGCGACTTTCACCCTTCCCCGTTGAATCACAACCTATCTCTCACCTAGAAGGTAAGTTTCCCTTTTCCGCGCGGTTTGTCAGCCTGGATCGCCCGCAGCGAACGACCGCCTCCCCGGGTGTAGTAGTGCGTGTGTGCGTGCCTATGCGTGTGTGCCACGCACACTCCCTAGTCAAATCTCTTCCTGATCCTGCTCCCGAGATCTCAGGGAAGGAAGGGGGGGAAAAAAGTAAAAATAAGCAGTCGCTTACCAACGCCTCTTCAAACAGGGTCGCTCACGCTTACTCCTGCACTCTCGTCGTCCGCTTTGCACCGTTCTCATCTTCCCACGCCACTCGCAACTCCGGATACCTGTTCGCATCGCAGCCGACGACAGCGTGCGTCACCTGAAAGCAACGTCAACTCCCCCGCACCTTCCTACGACGTCACCCACATCCTGCACACCGCGCAAGAATGGTGAAGGAGACGAAATTCTACGAGCTCCTGGGGGTATGTCGAACCTGGTCCTGTGCCGCATGGGCTGTGCAAGAACCGTGACGCTGACGTTCTTCCGTCTAGATATCCCCGGACGCCACTGAGTCTCAACTCAAGTCCGCATACAAGAAGGCTGCTTTGAGATGGCATCCTGGTACGTAACCGCCTGCAACTCGTAGACACGCCTTATCGCGACGTCGCTGACCAGGACACCCCACTACAGATAAGAACCAGGGCAACCCTGAAGCCGCCGAGAAGTTCAAGGAGGTATCGCACGCCTACGAAATCCTTTCCGACCCGCAAAAGCGTTCCATCTACGACCAGTATGGTGAGGAGGGTCTCGAGCAAGGCGGCGGTGGTGGTGGCATGGCCGCCGAGGACTTGTTCGCCCAGTTCTTCGGCGGCGGCGGCGGTCCTTTCGGCGGCATGTTCGGCGGTGGCATGAGGGAGTCCGGCCCGAAGAAGGCCAGGACCATCGCCCACGTGCACAAGGTTTCTCTCGAGGACATCTACCGTGGAAAGGTCTCCAAACTCGCTCTGCAGAAGTCGGTCATCTGCCCGAAGTGCGAGGGCCGTGGTGGCAAGGAGGGCGCTGTCAAGAAGTGTGCCGGCTGTGATGGCCGCGGTATGAAGATGATGATGCGCCAGATGGGTCCCATGATCCAGCGCTTCCAGACCGTCTGCCCTGACTGCCAAGGTGAGGGTGAGATCATCCGCGACAAGGATCGCTGCAAGCAGTGCAACGGCAAGAAGACCGTCATCGAGAGGAAGGTGCTTCACGTCCACGTCGACCGTGGTGTCCGCAGCGGTACCAAGATCGAGTTCAGGGGTGAGGGTGACCAGGTGCCCGGCCTCGAGCCCGGTGATGTCGTGTTCGAGATCGAGCAGAAGCCGCACCCCCGTTTCCAGCGCAAGGACGACGACCTCTTCTACCATGCCGAGATCGACCTTCTCACCGCTCTCGCCGGCGGTACCATCCACATCGAGCATCTCGACGACCGCTGGTTGACCGTCAACATCGCCCCCGGTGAGGTGATCAGCCCGGGAGAAGTCAAGGTCATCCGTGGCCAGGGTATGCCGTCGTACCGCCACCACGACTTCGGCAACCTGTATATCCAATTCGACGTCAAGTTCCCCGAGAGGCTCGGCGGACCGAACGGCGAGCCCATGACGCCCGAGCAGATCGCTGCTCTAGAGAGCGTGCTGCCGCCTCGCAAGGTCGACCAGCTCCCGCCTCCCGACTCCATGGTGGAGGACTACCCGCTCGAGAGCGTCGACCCGACACGGGAATCCGCCCGTGCTCGCGGTGCCGCCTCGGATGACGAGGACGAGGACATGCCCGGCGGCGAGCGCGTGCAGTGCGCATCCCAGTAAACGAGATTTTATGACCGTGGATGAGTTTACGAACTTTGCGTGTGGGTTTCCTTTTATTTTCCACCAATGGGAATTGCATGGGAAAGGGGTGGGGGTTTCGAGGTTTGGACTTGAGGAATCACATCAAAAAGTAGTTGCCGGATGATCGATCAGTCGTTGTGGGAATGGTTGAAGGCGTATGGTGGTAGCAGAAGCAGCAGGAGCAGCATGGAAGCAGGATTTTCTTTTCTTTTTCCTGCACCCTTTTCCTTCTACCGAGTCGGTTTCTCTTATCCTCCTTTCAGAGGTTTATGTGAGAAAGGAAGGAAGAAGGGGAGAAAGAGAGAGGGTTATGTGTGTGTGTGTGTGAGCGAGTGAATGAATGAGTAGGCAGGTGTATGGTTTTTTCCTTTTCACGAGGATTTTTCTTTTCCTTTCCCTTTCTTCCACCGGCGCGGCTCTTGAAGGAAGGGTTTTTTCTTAGAAGGAGGGGAATATTCACCTTTCCCCTCTTTTTGTCTTTATGTCTTCTTCTTCTTCTTTTCTTTAACTTGTTTTTGTTCACGTGTTGTTTCCAGGGATTATTGGACCGATATACCTAGAGCAGCAGCAGGTAGCAGGTAGCAGGTAGCAGCGGTCCGGCTTTGCGAATGATATTCTCTTCCTTGAATTGCGGACTAGGAGTGATGAGAACTGGGGTTTTGTGGTTTGATTCCTTCCTGTGTGAACAGTGTATCTTGCTTGTCTTACTGGCCGTTTGGTCCGCTTCTCTATGCTCGTGGATTGGATTTTACTACCATATTTCCCACGACTTGCTCCTTCCCTCCCTGGAGGGTACTGCGAGAGGGAGTGAAGGCGGCAGGTTTCTTCTCTTTTCTTCTCCTCCTTCTCTCTCTTCATTCGTGGACGGATGCTCTTGCGGGAAGATCAAGATGTGAAGAGGAATCTAACTTCCCTTCTCTGTCGTATATTTCTACATAGATATCTTCCTATATTCAAGAGAGAATATGTATTTACAACTATATTTAGATAGCTACCGCTCGCTGTATGAATACCTCAGTATCAATTTCACCTCGCTATATCTATAGGTATATATACGTATGCGGCTGCTGTCCCGCTAACCCCCACTTTCACCTCCCACTTCTTCACTTCGACTCCGACTCCCACCATCACCACTACCACCACTTCACCTCACCTCACGTCTCATTCCTGCTGCCTTGCTGCCCCACCTGAGACCTAAACTCCGGTGGGTGGGGGATGGAATATTGCCCTGTACCATACCTACACTCCTACGACTTTCGTTAATACCATACTTACCTAACCACCTATCTACCGTTCTTCTTTCGTATACCTCGTGCTTTGCCAGTCGACTTCGCCTCGCCAGATCGATAAACGGTCGTGTGTCATTCAGGTCTCAGTGAAAGAGTGGGAAGAAAGAGGAGAAACGTAGAAAAGAAAGAGAAAGAGAAATCATGGCATCGCCACTACCCCCACAAGCCTACGGGCCTGAGAAGCAAGAAAGAAGAGAAGCAGAAGCAGAAGCAGCAGAAAAGCACAAAACCACCCCAACAACGACGGAAACCTCAACCATCTACGAACACCCCCTCAACGGCACAACCCTGCTACCCATCCTCCGCGCCTGCCTGCCGGCGAGCCTGCCGCTGTATCGACGCATCCAGTTCCCCCTGCGAAGCGAGCACAGCCGGTTGCTCGCCACGTTTCCGCCTCCTCCTCCTCCTCCTCCTCCTGACGCAGATGGGAAGGAGGAGGATGCTGGACCGATGCCGCCACCACCACCCCCCTGCTTCCTCGTCGCGTTCGTGGATCGGTCGCGGAGACCTGGTGAGTTGTGCCTATCCTTCTAACCTAACGCCCCTTACCTCTACCTCCAGCTCGAGGATGAAAGAGAAGTGGCATATATACCAAGAAAAACAACAAAACCTGACAAACCCCACAGAAACAGAACTCTGGCTCTTCTCCGCCGCCCAGCTCGGCGTCGACCACCCATCCCGCTGTCCCGCCAGCACCAGCACCACTCCTCAGCAACCACCCACACCCACCTCTCTCCTCAACCACGTCCTCACCCACCGCCAAAACCAAAACCCCACCACCTCCCCTCCCCCAGACTGCCCAACATGCCCAACATGCACCCGCAACCTCAAAGCCATCCTCCACCACCTTGCCCTCCTGCCCCAACCCCCTTCCCCGGCCCCTCCCCAAACCCCCTCAACAAGCACCAACCCCTACACAACCCACCTCACCACCCCCTCCCTCGCCCAACGCAGCATCCTCACCCTCGGCACCGCCAGCGCAACCCTCGTCGCCCGGCTCGTCGTCGCCGCCTTGCCTGACGTGATCCGCACCGATCTGCCGGGTCTGGATATTCCGTATGTCAAGTTTGTGTTTCGAGGCCGGGATCTGCCTCCGTTGCCGGGGGGAACGGAGGGCGGGGTAGCTGGGGATGGAGAGGAGGAGGAAGGACGGCAGATCGCGGGCTTACTTCGTGGCCTTGAGGACCTCGACGACGATAAGGAGGAAGGGGGGAAAGGGGGAAGGGGAAAGCAACCCACATACCGCATCGGCCCGCTCCGGCGAACGCGCGACCTGCATCGCGTGCTCGCGCGCTCCGCCATCCCTCGTCGGATCGAGACGTTGCGGGTGCTGCCTTCGGTCGCGGTGTTTTGCAGGCGTGGTGGTGCTGTTGGGACGGGGGTGGTAACGGCGTCTACGAGGGCAGAGGAAGGAGATGAAGGGGGAGAGGATGACGAGGATGAGGATGGCGAAGTGCCTATCGCCTGGGCCTTCCTCGGCATGGACGGGAGCATCACTTCCTTGCACGTCGAGGAGCCGTATCGGGGCCGAGGGCTGGCGAAGATGGTCGCGGCGAGGTTGTTGAGGGATGAGGCCGTGCGAAGGAGCGCCGGGAACGACGCCGACGCCGAAGACGACTATGCCAGCGCGGACGTGGCGGTTGGGAACGTGAGTAGCGAGGGAGTCTGTCGCAGTTTGGGTGGGGTGTCCGCCGATATCGTCTACTGGCTCAGGCTGGACTTGGACAGCCTCGATCGACGGTGCGGGTCATGATGACCAAGGCTTCGATAGAACGGAGAGCGACACACGCGATGCATAGTGAAGTAGAGGGAGACATTTGAAAGATTTTTCATTGTATTTTTTTGTGGGCTAAGGGTATCTGAACAAATCCACTACCCAGACTTGCGGTTAAAAAGATGTACCGCTTTTACACGGAAAAATGCTCAACTGTTGATCCTGCTTTTGACTAGTCAGCAATACTGCTTGTAAAGATGACTGAGAGAAGTATATGAAGTGTGAAAGTGCGTCATTAAAAAATTAGAGTGTTGTTGTTGCTGTTTTTGATCTTCATTGTGAAGACCTCAGGGTTAAAAATTTCTAATCATCCGCAAGGCAGAGGGCAAGCTGGGTGTTGCGCAAGAAAAGTAAAATAGACTTACCATGTGTTAGCGATAGCGAGGATTGTACTGTTACATACAATCACGCGCAGATCACCACTCATAAGCATAAGATAATTGGTCAAGCATTTTTAGCTTTTTTTCATGCTTCCATCGACATAACTAGGTTTCGTGAGATCCCAGAGACATTACGCCCTAATTTAGTCGAACAGACCGAAGCCCATGTCGGCATCGGACTCCTCCTCGGACTCCTCCTTCTTGGCCTCAGCAGCAGGGGCGGCCTCACCAGCGGCGGGAGCAGCAGCGGCGGCAGGGGCAGAGCCGGCGTACTTCTCGGGGTTGGCGATGCGGTCCTTGAGCTCGGCAATCTCCTCCCACTCGTAGTCGGTCTCGACGGCAACAGCCAAGACGTTCTTGTAGGAGTTGACAATGGAGTGCATGACGGAGGGAAGGGTGGGGTAGTTGATGGCCAGGGAGATGGTGGCAATGGTGGTGATGGCGCTGGAGAAAGCAGTGAGGAGCTGCTTCTCCTCAATGTCGAGCACGGAGGCGTCGAAGGTCTGGCCGTTGTCGTAGATCTGGGCAACACCCATACCGTAGCTGTCGCGAGTTTAGCATTCGCAACCTCGGGGTTGGACGCGGAGAGAACTTACGTGAAGGGAGAGATGTTCAACAAGTTGAGAAGGGTGGCCTCGGAGGCACCGACCTTGTTACCAGCCTCAATAAGCTTGAGGTCAGAGGTAATTTCAATGGTACCACGGGCAATCTTGGTCGGGATACCAAGAGCCTGGAAGAAAGACGTCTTGCCGGGTTCCATGCCAGTGTTACCGGCCGGGACGTAGACATCACCAGGAGCGACGGCACCAGCACGGGCAGGGGCCGCAACACGGTTGGAGATGATCAAGTCACGGATCTCCTTGAGGTCCTCGTTGGTGAAAACGAAACCAACGTTGCCCTTGACGAAGGGAAGGAGACGCTCGTACTCGGGGTGGTCACCGATGAAGCCACGGATGGCGCGACGCCTGTTGGGGGGAGTTGGGTCAGAATTTCGATCTCGTCAGTGCGAAAATGAGGCCTTCTTACACCACTGCGCCACTGTCAGCATACGGATTTCTGGAGTCGCAATCGCGCGGGTTCAGGACTTACTGGTGTTCTTGCCCATCAGGACGACACCCTTGCCACGGAGAGCGACACGGATCTCGTGCATCTGCTGGGAGGAGACATTGTCAACGCTGACGATGAAAATGCTCCTGTACTCCTCGAGCAGGCTCTCAAGACGGCCGAAGTAGTTGGCCTTGTTTGCGGACTTGCCCCCCATATCTTCGGATGAGAGTATAGGATGTTTCAGGCGAAGTCGTTCCTGGTTCAAGTGGTGGGAAGTATGTCGACGGAAGCGGGAGGTTGACGACGTGAAGTTGAATTTCTCAGAGGCCCTGTCATCGTGTGAAGCGGTGCCGTCGGAAGCGAGAATGCACGGACTAAACCTTTTCTGGGCGAAAGCGCGGACCGGGGTCCAGGAACATCAATCGCCGATATCAATCTTGGCGTCCATGTCAAGTACAGCAACGGTAGGGTCTGTGAAGAAGATCGCATCTTTGAATGATTCTGTTTCTAATTCGGACGAGAACCAGATCGCAATGAAGCATCCATATCAATGTGTTGCCTTTTGTGACCGCTCAGGCTCCGAAATCCCCGGTAGCGGATTCTTCTTTGCCGCGAGCGGCCCAAAAATTCTTTCCTTCAGCCGGGGTTCGGAAAGGTCAAGAGTGATTTCGGTATGGCCTCAAGCCGAGGAGAGCGTATCTGTGAGTTTCACCCGTGACAATTGGATTTAGTAGGCTCTCTGGTAGCTAAGAGCAATTAGGAAGAGGCGCAGGAAAATACTGACGGTGAACCGCGCGGGAAGAAAAGGAAGATTGATGATTCTACCCGTCCAAAAGATTGCAAGGTCACCAAACTCTGCATCAGTACTGATGGTACGCATCTTATCGCCGTGACTGGAGAGGACAAGTGCGTTCGTGTATTCGAGATCAGTCCCAAAGGGGAGCTCAAAGAGCTGAGCCAAAGGTATTCTCTGGACTATGTCCTCGGTTTTTCATCAACTGCTCACGAAAAGTCAGATGCATGCCGAAGCGTCCCAGTGCTATCGCTCTGACAGACGACGGCAAGACCATTTTGGTGGGCGACAAATTCGGTGACGTCTATTCATTGCCGCTTATCCAGCCCAAAGAAGACTTCGAGGCGAAGGAGTCACCAGCACCTGCAAAGAAGGAGGAGCCGAAGGTCTTCAAGCCGGCTGCAAGCCATCTGACTGTCCACTCGAAGCGCAATCTCCAGGCACTGGAAGCGCAGCTCAAGCAGCAGCCGAACCCTAAGACCAAGGAACCCCTGAAATTCACGCACAAACTGCTTCTGGGCCACGTCTCCATGCTTACAGACATGGCCTTTGTCGTTATTCCCAACGCCGAAAATCCCAAGGCTCCACGCAAATATATCCTTACCGGTGACCGAGACGAGCACATCCGCGTCTCACGGGCCCCTCCTCAAGCACACATCATCGAGGGGTTCTGTCTGGGCCACGAGGCGTTTATCAGTAAGCTAGCTCCGGTGGGAAACACCGGTCTCCTCCTTTCGGCAGGAGGGGATGACTACGTGTACCGCTGGAAGTTTCAGACCGGCGAACTGGAGTATCAATATGGTATTGCCGAAGCTGCGAGAGGCTTCCTGCAGAGCAGCGCTCAGCTGGCGCAAAAGGCCGAAAGCGAAGAGGGCGAGTTTAACATTGCCGTTTCCGGACTATGGGTGGTTCCACACAGTGACGCCAAGAGGGTGAGTTTCAACGATACTTGCAAGAGAGAACATAAGGACTGAAACAGAGGTAGATTGAGTTTTTGGTGGCATGTGAAGGAATCCCCGCCCTCTTCCATGTGGATCATAGCTTGGATGAGGCTGAAAGGTCCGTAGAGCTGAAACCCATCTCGTTGGACGGAAATCCATTGGACGTCGCGATAGTAGCGGGAGAGGGCGACCACGCCGAGTTCATCGCATCCATTGATAATGTTCACGAGCCAGGCTCCACGTCTGCAAGGCGGTCCGAGGAGGTAAGTGATGATGCACAGCTCGTCAGCCACCTCCGCAATCTCGATCTGACAACGATGTGCAGACTGCGCCAAAGCGTCTGCAACGGTTCATCCGAGGCCCGCAGCAGGGTCAGGGATGGACGGCAGCCGCAGATGGTGAGACTAGTCTGGAGACGCCTAACCAGCTCGAGACGGTCGAGGAGGAGGAGGAAGGCAAAGGCTTGGGGGAGTTTCTGTACGCTACCGGGATCCTGAGGAAGCGGCCGGGTAGCGAAGAGTAAAGAAAGCTCAAGATAGGAATGATGACGATATGGCGAGGAGTAAACAGTGCACAGTGGGGGTCCTGGATGTCGAACATGACGGATCGTGGAGGCCAGGCCGGCGAATGGCCGCGGGCTTTGGTGACTTACCTAAGGCAATCGATCTGATAAGAGCGGCGGGTAGCCGAAAGGGGCAAAGGCTGACGAGGTTTTGGTTGGTCTGGGTGCGGCCAGCTTGTCAGCAACGGAGGGTCCGGCCGCCAGGATTGCGCGAGTCAGGCCCGGGCGGCGGCGGGTTGCAGGGGCAGCTGGGCAGCCAGAACCCACGGATTCCCCTTCCCTTAGAAATCACAAATCCCAAATCCCACCTGCGCACTCCGACGACGACCACCCGCTGCCCGGCCATTCTGTCTGTTGCACCGCGCTATCCCTTGACCTAAAACTCCGTCCGAGTGCTTTGCCCACCACATTACCCTGCACACCCGCCGGCCCTCCACTGCTTGTATAATCGCCCGCTTCTACGCCCGATTCTGTTCCTTCTCGGCCCTTCCG
Source organism: Myrmaecium sp. VS I D KN 1 (assembly GCA_019775845.1). Lineage (NCBI taxonomy): Eukaryota > Fungi > Ascomycota > Dothideomycetes > Valsariales > Valsariaceae > Myrmaecium > Myrmaecium sp. VS I D KN 1. Next base: position 357,623 of record JADQAV010000010.1, on the reverse strand, counting down.
TCATCCCGTCGCCTATCTTTTATTAAAACCCATCGGACCCCTCCCCCTCCGCTTCCTCGATCAACACCATCACCACTTCTTCACCGTCTCCCTCCACCACCGCCAAACTGTTTTCCTCATTTTTCCGTAGAGCCTCTTCCTCCACTCTACGCGCCTCATCCACCTTCCCCCTCGCAGCAGCAGCCGCTCTGAACCATCGAACCCCAGCTACCACAACAGGACTTCCGTCTGTCACTACTTCTCTCACAAACAACGCAAAAATGCATTCTAAGGTTGTCAGTAAGTAGACCTTCCTGCTCAATTGCTCTTTTGAGTCGTCAACTAACATGTGCCATAGTCATTGGGTACGTTCTGTCTCCCCTCATCGTAGGCGCAATCACTGCCTCGACAGACCCCGCAAAATCCATTAGCGATGCTGACTTGCACACAGCTCCGGCCCCGCCGGTCACACTGCGGCCATCTACACCGCACGCGCTGATCTGAAACGTATGGAGCCCCATCCCGCGCATTTTTACAACACAATCTCTGACATGGTTTGCAGCGGTCATGTATGAGGGTTTCTTGGCTCTCGGCATCGCGGCCGGCGGTCAATTGACCACCACCGACGAGGTTGAGAACTACCCCGGTTTTGAGAAGATTCAGGGTGCCACTCTCATGGTGAGTCCATGCGATATCGGGGTGCCAGGAGCAACATGTGACTGACGGTGCCTACAGGACAACATGAGGAAGCAGTCCGAGGCCTGCGGTACCGAGATCATCAGCCAGACCGTTGGCAAGGTCGATCTTAGCTCCCGCCCCTTCAAGTACTGGCTGCACCCCATGGGCGACGACGAGACCCTCGAGGAGGAGACCCACACCGCTGACAGCATCATCATCGCTACCGGTGCTAAGGCGCGCAGGATGGGCCTTGAAGGCGAGGAGAAGTACTGGAACCACGGTGTGAGCGCCTGCGCCGTCTGCGACGGCGGCCTTCCGATGTTCCGCAACCAGCACTTGATTGTTGTTGGTGGAGGTGACTCCGCTGTTGAGGAGGCTATCTACCTTACCAAGAAGGCTAGCAAGGTCACCGTCCTGGTCAGGAGGGACGTTCTCCGCGCCAGCAAGGCCAACGCTAGGCGCCTGTCGACCCACCCCAAGGTTGAGGTCAAGTACCTGACCAGCCCGGTCAAGATCTTGGGTGAGGACAAGCCCAACGGTCTCATGAACGCTGTCGTCGTCAAGAACAACAAGACTGGTGAGGAGGAGACGATTGAGGCCAGGGGTCTCTTCTACGCTATCGGCCACGAGCCTGCCACCGGCCTGTTCAAAGGCCAGCTCAAGATGGACGAGGACGGCTACATCATCACCGAGCCCGGCAGGGGCTTGACCAGCGTCGAGGGTGTCTTCGCCGCCGGTGACGTCCAGGACAAGCGCTACAGGCAGGCCATCACCAGCGCTGGCGCCGGCTGCGCCGCCGCTCTCGAGGCTGAGAAGTGGTTGGCTGAGCGCGACGCCGAGGTCGACGACCAGCTCGAGACCGAGAACCAGGCCGAGAAGTCCCAGGCCAACGGCGTCGTTCCCGAGTACCGCTCTAACCCTCTCCTCTAAACGACTCGCCGTTATCGTCTTTTCATGATACACATCCATCCACGCCAACTCTCACCCCCCTTCCAACACTTTTGTTGCATACCCAACCTCGTTACCTGAGCGGGGCTTCGTGGTTTCGGCACCTCTCTACATCCGCACCACATCCGCTTGCATACACATACCTTCAGCCTCAATAGACCGATCTTCACCCACCGGACCACGAAGTTGCCCGCACATCCCGATTACCCCCACCTTCCTGTCTTGTTCGGAGATCTGGTTCTCCTTTTTCTTTTTCTTTTTCTCTTTTCCTTCGATACGATTAGAATATATGTCAGAATATAGACGAGAGGAATGGATTATTTAAAGCACTTTTTCTGATAGAGAAGAAAAAACAATCTTCCTGACATAACTTTTTGGGCATATATGTGTACCTGATAGATCTTTGTGCTTTGGCAGCGTCTTTTATGTCTTCTATTTGGAGAGATGAGTATGCTCATCATCATCATCTACTTCTCCATGGAAAGCGAAGAAGGGACGGAGGGGAAGGGTAGGGATAAATAGGTTGGCACAGAGAAGATGGACGAATAGACAGATATAGAGCTAATAATCGGAGATTTTTTTCTTCTTTATCAATATGGCGGGAGCGAGGAGTTTCCCTTTTTTTCCTTTAGTACTACCATGACGATGATGGTGATGGTGATGTGGTATCGTATTGCTGATAGTTACTTGTTCATGACCGTCCAGATGGAGGGCTTGATCGAGCCCATCGGCCTCCGGCCCTCCCTTCCCGCCCGGAGTCGTCCGAGACTGCGTGGTGATGCCCTGGCGATGCGTACTCGTATCTACAAAGGGTCACTGGCCCTTTCTATTCCCCGCCTTCAGCCTTCATCGCACCTCATTCCCCCTTTCCCCTCTCCCCCTCCCCTTCCCTCGCGGCCCGCGGCCCGCACTTCCCTCCCTGACCAACGACCACCCCTCCCTTACCCCCCCCCCCCCCCCCGCCGGGCAAAACGCCCTCACTGAAAAACAACCCGAAACTTAAAGTCGATCTGGAACGCGGGGTCGCTGACGGCGATCTCCTCGCCGTCGGCGACGAGGTCGGCGAGGCGGCGGTCGAGGTTGGGCCGGGTCTGGGCCTCGAGCTGGGGCGGGGCCTGGTAGTAGAGGCTGCGGGCGGCGGAGCGGACGGTGGGCCGGCGGAGCTGGGCGTCGGGTCGGTCGGCGAGGCCCTCCACGAGGTCGCGGAGGGTGGCCGTGGGCGAGATGGGCAGGGGTTTGGCGAGGGTGCCGCAGACGGGGCAGTCGGGCTTCTTGCGGTGCTCGAAGGTGTAGGTGTACACGCTCTCGTCGCCGGTGTACATCATGTAGTTGTCGGTGCCGGGCAGGCCGAGGGCCGGGTTGGCGGCGGTGGCGAGCTTGAAGGCCTCGTTGCAGCAGCTGGCCGCGACGACGGCGTTGGTGGAGGCGATGGCGGGGATGATGTTCTTGACCACGCCCTGCGTCATGGAGTAGGTGACGCCGGGGATGTCGAACTCGTGCGCCCGCCGCAGCGCCTTCTGGTACAGCCAGGTGATGTGCTCCGGGTCGTCGGTGTCGAGCACGTCGCCCTTGCGCTCCTCCTCCCACGCGATGATGTGCGCCCACTCGATGCAGTGCTGCGGCTGCCGCGGGATGGTGGCGAGCGTGCAGAGCGGCACGGCCGCCCGCGGCGCGTGCATGTCGAGCTGGCACTCGATGCAGGAGGTCATGGTCGGGAGGACGACCCGGGCCTGGCCCTTGAAGCCCTCGGTGCCGCCGTCGATGAGCGGCTTCAGGCTCGTCGGGTTCTCCTCGTCGACCATGCCGACGAGGGTCGCGTTGATCCAGCGGCGGGCCTCGATGCTGTCGAGGCCGCAGACGACCATGTTGAACTGCATGTAGTAGTCCTCGTCCTTGTCTTGGATCTTCCCACAGTACGGCGTGATCTTGACGCCTTTGACGCGCTTCTCCACGAATCGGGCGGCCACTTCCGCCTTCGGCTTGCCCACGTCCGCTTGACGGAAGAGGAATTGCCGGTTCAGATTGGAGACGTCGATTGTGTCTGTATTCAATTAGTGGATGATCATAACTGGGGACAGAACCTAAGCCATACCCATGTCAATCACATGTATGTCTTTGAACCCAGAGAGCGCGAGATTCTTCAGGATCTCACATCCTAAGCCACCGGCACCACTGGAGCAGTCCTCAGTTAGATCACATGCTTGACGTCGGTTTTGAAAGTAGATACTCACATAACTCTGTCATACAGTTAGTCAAGGGTCCCTAATCATATTTTGGGCTGTGAACACTCACAGAATCTTTGCTTGCTCGAGAGCCTCCTTGACCGGGGGACCAGGCTCCCAGTCCGGGTCGGTGTACGGCCCCGGCCGATTGATAATCGTGTCGAGATAGTGCCTACGCCGTCAGAAATGCTGTATACGAGTTTTCGGATGTGTGAATGGCTTACCATCGGTTCCTCGTCTCGGCCGCCATGTTTATCTTCTATTATCAAAATGGATTGTTCGTTTACCGTGGAAGAGTAGGTGTATGGGCGGTGGATGTATGAGGTCCATGCCAAGCTTTCGGTCCCTTGCGGCGATCATCGCAGGCAGCTTGTCCCGATTCACAGACATCCTCCACCTGCTTCTCAACGTTTCTACAGAGGGCAGTCCTAGGATTTTCTTCTTTTCATAGCAGAGCACTGGTCTGTTGGACGGCGGACTTCGTGGCTATTCAGCTTGAAGAACCATGGACAGCCTACTAACACCCATCAAAACCGAGTCGTCCCGTAGCGAGCCTCTGACCATCCGGAGCGCCCCATCAAAGCAGAAAGTATCCTTGATTACTCCAGTCCTTTCAGTAGATTCGCCCGAGCAGTGCCTGGATAGGCTACGAAACCAACCGGACTATGACTCTCTTCACCGCGTGCTGAACTACCTTGTGTCTCCGCGGAATCAGAACGACTTCCGCATCTTCAACCCTTCTCCACTTTCCGCTCAGATCATCAATGTGCTGGTCACCGTGACCGTGCCGGACTACTGGAAAACATTGAAAGAGCAGGGCGATGCCGCGTTGCTTGTCGAATGTCTCCGGAATGTTAGCGGCATTGGAGCTATCCTCGCAAGGCTGAAGCCCCTCGTAGCGCAGTCGACCATGAAGTCTGCAGCCAACGAGGGCAGAAGTCCGCTGGAGCTGATCAGCGATCTTTTGGAACTCCTGTCCTTCATCCTGGGTGATGACTCGGCCCTATGGCAGCTATGGAGCAAGGTGTATGATTCTTGCCAGGACCGAACCCGCCGGACTCTGATGCGGAAGGAATGCATTTCTCTCATCGGAGGCGGTAGGGTTCTGTCTGTCGCAGCCGAAGCAGAGGACGCGCTGAAGAGAGGCGAAGGGATCCGAGAGGAGACCTGGTTGGCCAAAGGTCAAACTTATGCGGCATGGCTCGGCCGCAATATTGCACACGTCGCCCTTTCACTGCCGAAAGAAGATGATGCCGCCTGGCATGACCTTGCTCAGTTATATGCGAAGTCCTCTAACCTGGGGCATTCTGGTAAGGTCAATGGCTTGTGATATCATCGCCTGTCGCTGACATGTGCAGATATGATCGTCAGTGAATTGCATCGAGCATTATCATTCCGTTCACCGGACACCTTGCAAAGAACGCGGATGCTAGTACAGAAGCTGTCAACCTCCGACCAAAAGAGATCCTTAGCTATGACGCTTGCTTTCATCTCGAAATACCTGCTCGGCTTCTCTTCAGCACGGGACCTGTCACCAGACAGCAAGGTTGGGGCATCGGCCGCGCTGATCAGTTATTTCATCTCAGACAATGAGACCTTGTCAGATTTCCTTGTCACCCAGCTAGTCACGAATCTTGAAGATTCTGTTGCCTTGCGAAGGGCGGCTGTGGCAGCGCTGGCAAAGGATGACAGTAAGCGATGAGCATGTGTATGAGACTGTGCTGGTACTGACCAAATCCAGTGAAACTACACAAGCTTATGGAGAATTCCATGAGTACATTCGGCGACAAGCTATACATACGGCATGCTCCAACGATGCAGCAAGAAGGTTGCTATACATTCATCCCACTCACACATACGATTGCTAATATCCTCAAGGATTGGCCCAAACCTTGCTGCTCGCATGCGGCTACGTCCACCGATCACAGCCCTTTGCCCTATCGATCCAAGCCCGCTCGAGCATCTACCTCAACTCCATCTCGAATCGCCTCTCCGCTACGTCGCTTGGGCCGAGGTTTCTGGGCATGGCGGTCGCTATGTGCATTTCGAAGCTGGTCGACCAGCCTAACAGTCAGATGAAGTTCGACCTCGAAGAAGAGGAAGCTGAAGAAGTAGCATGGTTCACGCAGCTCTCGCAGGTCGAAGATCGAGTTGGTACCGTGGGAGACATCATGCAAATCAACCTCACGCAAAGCACGCAGCAATCAAGGACGGTGAGAAGCAAGCCCGTAAAGCAGCAAAAGAAGCCCTTGATATCTGTAGAAGAGGTCTCCTCTGCAGCACCGCAGGATCGGATCGTTGAGGTTCTATCCGAATCTGAGGACGAGGATCTTCCCACTTACGAGAAACCTGACTCGGACTCAGAAGTTGAGGACGATGACCCAGAAATGGCTCGTCGGGAGAAGGTGGTCGCTCCAGTGTAAGCAATGTCCTACCCATCTAAGCCGGTGCGAATACTGACACGCCCCTTCAGATACATCCGCACTCTCCTCGCCGGTCTCCGCGACACAGAGAACTACGAGCGCTTCAAGCTCTCGCTCGAAGCCGCCCCGGATCTCATCCGACGCAAGGCCAACTTCGGCAAGGAAGTCTCGGACCACGCCGAGGAGCTCGCCACCGTCCTCGTCGGCCTGCTCGACCCCTTCGACCTGCCCGACTTCGCCCAGCGCCGCCAGGACGCCATGACGGCCCTCCTGCTCGCGCAGCCCGAAGTCCTGGGCCCGTGGTACGCCGCCGCGCTCTTCTCGGGCGACTACTCCATCGCCCAGCGCGTCTCCCTCCTCACCTCCCTCGGCCTCACCGCCCGCGCCCTCGCCGGCTTCAAAGAGGACACCTCCCTCGTCCCCACTCCAGAAGGCAGCAACAGCACCGCCCCACCCTCCTTCCCAAGCAAAACCCTCCCACCCCACCTCCACGCCATCTACGCCTCCTCCTCCACCAACAACAACAACAACAACAACAACAACAACAACAACACTACCCACCCTACCACCCCCCTCTCCACCCTCACCAACTCGCTGACCCACACCCTCCTCGCCCCAACCGCCGCCTCCGCCGCCGACACCCTCACCGGCCCCGCCGCCCTCAAAATCCGCACCTTCAGCTCCCGCCTCGCCGTCTCCCGCCGCCGGGGCCCCCCCACCGCCAACCCCCTCTCCCGCCTCGTCAGCCGATCCTTCTTCTTCCCCCTCACCGCCCGGTGGTGGGCGGCCGCCACCAACAGCAGTGACAGCAGCATCTGGACCCCCGCCGGCGCAGCCGGAGGAAAAGGAGGAAGCGACACCTCCCTCTCCCTCCTCCCCACCTTCCTCCGCACCCTCGCCCTCATCCTGCACGCCGCCGGCCCCGCGAGCCCGGACCTCGAGCCCATGACCGCCGAGCTGCTGGACGTGCTGCTCCGCGTGCGGACGGGCGTGAGCGGCAGCGGCAGCGGCAGCGGGAGCGGGAGCGCCGCGAACCTCCCGGACCTAACCACTCTGGACGCCTGGCTCTTTGCCCTGCTGGTCATTTTGGATCTGCACAATGATGATGGTAGCGCGGGCTCCGCGGCGGCGGAACGCCTGGTGCGGGAACATGCGCGCGCGTTGATGGAGGCGAGGGAGTGGGTGATGGGGGTTTGGGAGGGGTGGTTGAGTCATGGTGGGAATGGAGGGGAAGGGGGGGAGGCAGAGGAGGCGCGTGTGCGCACGCTGGCGGCGGGGGTGCTGGTGCGGTGTGAGGAGGTGGTGGAGAGGTTTCGGCGGCGGTTGGTGGGGGTGATGGCGGATTTCTAGGGGGAAGGGCAGGGTTAGAGCGTTGGAAATGGGTATGGAAGATGGGTAAAATATAGGATTAAAAGCCAATTCATGGATATGAATCGCATTGAAGTCATAGTCGAGGTAGCCTGCTCGTGTGTACAAGCTCACCCATCCAAAGAAAAAATAAAATAAAATCAATTTTCGTTCACAAAGACAATCCAAAGGCAGATCACTCAACGAGCAACCACCAACTCATATCATTCACGTCATTAATCCCGCTTGATCCAATCCAATTGTCCACCCCCTTCCAGCAGCAAGAGAAAGCACCAGGCTAAGAATCCCCCTTATCACAAAAACTTGCTCGCCAACCCCATAATCCCGCTCAGACCGCCACTGGACGAGGAGCCGCCGCCGCCCATCTCGCTCTTGAGGTAGAACTGCAGGGCCTTCTGGGCCGCGGTGGCGACGACGTCCTGCTTGGTCGTGCCGCTGGCGGTGCCGCCCGAGTCCTGCTGCTTGTCGAAGAGCTGGGCGGCCTGGGCCATGGCGAGGCCGATGACCTGGTTCTTCGTGCTGCCACCGGAAGAGGAGCCGCTGCCGCTGCCGCCCGTAAACATCTTGATCGCTTGCATGGCGGCCGCGGTGCCCATCGAGGAGGAGTTGCCCTGAACGGCCCCGGAGCCTTGGCTGTCGTCGCCGTAGTACTGCTTGTGCTGGCGGATCGCGTCGTCCTCGTCCACCTCTTGGCTCTGGAGGTTGCTCTTCTGGCCCGAGAGCATGGAGAGGGCGGAGCTGAAGAGAGAGGTGTCGCCGTGGGAGCCGGCGTGACCGCTGGCCGCGGCGGCCGCGGCGGAGTAGTCATCGTCGTCGTCGTTGTAGGCGCCTCCGCCGTACGAGGTGCCGGAGCTGTGCTGCTGAGGTCGGGAGGAGCCGTCGTCGAACTGCTTGCTCGAGTCGTAGTAGTTGTCGCCAGAGCTGCCGCCGCCGCCGTAGTGGAAGTCGCCGCTACCGCCACCGCTGCCGTTGTCGGGACGGGCGCCGTAGCCGGTCTGACCGTGCTCCCTCAGCTCCTGACGGCGCTCGCCATAGCCGGCTTCACCCTCGTTGCGGATGTTGCTGCGAGAATCTCCGTAGCCGCCGCCATATTGTTCATCATCGCCGCGGCGGCCACCTTCGCCACCGTAGCCCTCTCCTCTCCCCCCACCATACGAGCCCTCCTCCGGGCCTCGGAACCCGCCCTCAGGACCACCATATCCGCCGCCATGGTGTCTTCCCGGCCCACCACCGCCAAACTCGCCCTCCGGCGGACCAGGCGGCGGTCCACCGAACCCACCACCACCTCCGTGATGCCTCCCGCCCGGTCCACCGCCGCCGTATCCGCCCGGGCCCCCGTTCCCGTACCCGCTGTCGCCGCCGGGACCGTACTCGTCTTCGCCGCGGCGGTGGCGGGGGGGACCCTCACCGCCGTAGGAGTCGTTGTAGGACATTGTTGCTTTGTTGTTCGAAAGGTGCTTGAGGGGATGTGGTGGAGATGCTGGTGGAGTGTTAGCGAGCTGAAGAGAGATATATATGTTCGTATGGCGTGTAGATGCAAAAAGAAGCAAAGAAAAAGGGAGGAGTTTGTGGGTTGGTAGTCGAGCTCAAACAACCAGCCTGCTTTCCCTTCCCGCCTATCTTACTAGGCTTCGCAGACCAAAACAAGAAAAAGCAAGCAAGCAAGCAAGCAAGCAAGCAAGCAAGCAAGATGAAACCCATGTATGGGGCTGAGTATAGTGTGGTGTGATACACCAACCCCACCGCCAGGATGTAATGCAAAGCGGGGCTGAGGGTTGAGGGTTATGCAGCAGTACAGTACGTACCGTGTATGTAACCTTACTTGGTTGTTAGGTGTAGACAAGAAGACGAAAAAGGATGCAAGGAGGTTGAAGATGGTGTTGAAGATGAGGTTGATCCAAGAGAGAGGGGTAAGAGGGAGGAGGTTTATATCATCGAGGGAGGGGGGAGGATGCGGTGGAAACACCGACACGGCCAGCCGGTGACAGACATGGAACAAGCATGTCGTCATGGAGGGGGGAAGAGGGGGGAAATCAGGGACCCTTGGACCGCCGACAGGGGAGCTGAAAAAATGCGGGGCTGCTTTGCCTTGCTGCCCCCTCGCCCCCTTTTCTTGTTGTGGCTGTGCGGTTGGAGTGGCTGGCTGAACATTTCTCTCCTCACTCATAGTAGTCGTGCATTATGAAAACATAGAAACCGTCGGTATTCGCGTACTTAGATATTAACAAGTGCAAGTAAAAAAAAGAATACAATAGTAGTAGTAATGGTAATAGTATGCAATATGATTACTCCCTCTGCCTTCTCTCCCCCTTTTCCCTACTCTTCCCACTCCTCCCTTCGTGCGAAACAAGAAAACACTAAAAACCCCATCATATCCAAACAGAGAAAAAAACATCTCGAGTTTAGTCGGTCGCGTTGAAGACGTCGATGCAGCCAAAGTACTGCTCCCAATCGTACTCGCCGGGCGTCTTCCACGCGTCGTCGCTGTAGGAGAAGAAGACGGTCTGGGTGCCGCACTCCTCCGCGATCGCTTTGAGCGCGATCTTCTGCGACTCCACGCTCACCGTCGCCAGCCCGTTGTTCGCGCCCGCGTGCGCCCAGCCGGACTCGAGGTTGAACACGCCGTTCGCGGCCGGACCGGGGCAGGCCTTGGCCAGGAGGTCGAGCTGGCCCTTGACGAACGTGCCCGCGTCCTCGGGCGCGACGGTGCTGGTGAAGAGGGCGTGCACGTTCGCCGCCGCCACGTCGATGGCGTCGCAGAGGTTCGGGTGTGCCTGGATGATGTCGAGCGGCTCCGTCGTCGTGATCCAGCCCGTGTAGCCGGCCGCGGTGAAGAGCGAGCGGCACTCCTCGATCAGGCTGATCAGCGTGCTCTCGGTGCAGTAGCCGCCCGAGATGGCCTCGTTGCCCACCACGATCATGTTCACGTTGTCGAACTTGCCGTACTCCACGAGCGCCTTGGCCTGCTCGATCGCGTAGTCGACTCCGCGCTCGTCCAGGAAGACACCGTAGATGACGTCGAGACCCTCCTCCTCGATGGCGGGGAGGACGTTCTCGATGGTGCTGCAGTCGGTGCCATAGACACGGACCGTCGTGAAACCGGCGTTCTTGATGTTCGCAATGTCCGAGCAGACGGTGGTGGCGTCCTTGCACTCGCCGCTGGAGGTGTAAGGGGTGTAGGTCAGAGCCCACTGGTTGCCGTTGGTCTTGATGCCGACGGTGGAGGTGGAGGTGGAGGAAGATGCCGGCGCAGAGGAGCTGGCCACAACGGCCACGCTGGAAACAGCAACGACCGAAGAGACGGGCGCGGCGCTGGAGACAACAACGACCGAGGAAGAGGCGGGAGCGGAGCTGGCAACGGCGGGCGCGGAGCTGGCGACGGCCTCAACAACCACGCTGCTGGGAGTCGCGATCACAGTCTCGCTGCAGGGAGTGGAGGCGGGGACAGTGACGGCAGCGACGGAGGTCACAGCCGCGACGCTGGAAGGGGTGGAAGCCGGGACGGTCGACCAGGTGCTGGACTCGAGCGGGCAGAAGAGGACGACGCTGGTCTCGGTGACGGTCGTGGAGGCCTCGGAGCGGGTGTAGGTGCCCGGAGCGTAGCTGGTGATGGTGGGGTAGTAGAGCGTGCTCTCTTCCGTGCAGGAAACGGTGGTGGGGGCGATGGTGTACTCGCCGCCGGAGGGGCAGACGTAGGTCGTCGTCTCGACCACGGTGTGGGTGAGGTAGCCGGTGGTGGAGAGGGAGGGGTAGGGCACCGTGATGGTGGTGGCCTGGGGAACGGAGGTGGTCACACCGCCGGTGGTGTGGGTTCCGGAGGGAAGGACAACGGAGGTGGCGCCGCACACCGTCGTGGTCTCGCTGACGGTGACGGTGGTGGCAGGGATGGTGTAGACACCGGGGGTCGGGCAGACCGTCAGTTCAGGAGTGGGAGCGACAACAGTGGTTGCCGGGGGAGCCTGAGGGACCCCTATAGTGACAGGTCAGCACGCTTGTCGAACGTAGAGAGACAATTGCAACCCTAGCCTTCCGGAATGGTTCCCAAAGGCCGCGCATTTCACGTACAGGTAGGAGCACCGTACTCGGTGGTGGTGAAGGTGGTGCAACCGCAGGTCTCCTCAGCCACGCTGGTCCCGAGGGGAGCGGCGGCGGAGTATGCAGCGTATCGACGCTCGTGGAAGTTGGCGTGCTTGTCGTGGAGACGACCGGCGGCGGCCGAGCCGACCAGGGAGCCCGCGGCGAGGGCGAGAGCAGCGGTCCTCATGGCGTATGGTGTTGATGCGGCTGTGGGGTGAATAATCGGACGGGATCGCTGATATTACGGTAGGTAACGACTGCCCGCTAAAAGAGTGAAGCGGTTAAGACGACGAGGGGGGTCAAAAAGAGTGACTAGGCACAAAGGCCAAAAGCACGACGCTGGGGGGATGGGGGGAGGGGAGGGATGGAGACGGTCAGGACAGGAGGAAGCCGAGCATCGAAAAGAAGGAAAGAAAAGAGAGAAATAGTGGGAAGGGCGGTTAGATATGAGGTCGGCGGAGGGGGGCCTCGCGCACCCGCTTCACTTGACATCCAGGGGAACGAGATTTGAGCGTGGGCGGGCGGGCTGCGAAGGTCATCCGGAGTGCGGACTGCCCAAACCGGGCGCCATGGAGGCATAGCGCCCTCAGCCGGGACTCCGCAGCGGGCAATGGTGGACGAGAAGAGGGCGAGGGCTACGCCGAGTTGGGCGAAGATGGGAGGCCGTAAGAGGCCCGCGGGAGTGCGGCGGGAGGCTCTGGGAAATGAGGCAGCGGGTTTAGTTCCGAGTAGCTCGGGGTCGGTCAGGGTCGGTCAGGGTAGCTCCGCATCGCGCTGGGGGAGGTCCACGGGCCATCACGCCGTGCAATCTCACTAGGGCGCAAATCACCATTCGACCTGAGATGAAGGCGCCGAACCTTGGCAGCCTGTCAGGGCCTTCTGGGCCTACTCCGGAGTATGCAATTGATGTCATCCGCCGCCACCATTTATGTTGTAGTATGTTGTACTGTGGCTGTCTGTTGTGTGATTTCCATTTGTTCTGGTTGCCCGGTGAGGGTTGCTCGCATACGGTATCCTCGCATATCCTAGGTGATGGTGATGGAGGAGGAAGTGGTGGATGGCAGATGATGATGTTGTGATGTTGTGTGGTTTGTGTGGCTGCGTCCGTGAGTGGTTGCATATCCACCAGGTACCAAAAGGCCTCACCTCACAGGATCCATCCGGACCGAACTGAGTGCCTTTCGGCATTTGTTGGCCGGCCGGGTACCTTGCATAAGGCGAAGTGCAATGAAATCAGATATCTCGTGTGTATACATACAGTATACATAAGTTACTATCTCTTGTTATTGAAGCAATTGTATATAAGTTAATTCCTAGGTACATACATTCTATCCTGTACATACGAAATGCCTCGTATCCGCACAAATAAACCCGACCTCCCTCGCCGAGCCTCACGCCGGGCTGCCACACACACACACACAGCTCCGTGCCACACGCTGGCTCCTCCCCCACGCTCCACGCTCCACGCTCCACAACTCTCACAACCCACGCTCCGCCCCGAGCAGCGCACAGCACAGCCCACCACCACACACCACAAAAAACACGAGAAAGGGGTATATCAGTCCGAGTAGCCATATCTCCATCCCTAAAAATAATGCATATACATACCTACAGCACGGCAAAATCAACATCCCTCCCTGCCTCCATCCATCATCACCAAAACAAAACAAACCAAAACAAAACAAACAGAAAAAAGAGAAGAAGAAGAAGAAGAAGAAGAAGAAGAAGAAGAAGAAGTAAAAAAAAAGAAGGGTGTGAACCGGAAACCACCTTCCCCGACCAATCAATCAACCAACCAACCAATTACCGCCCTCCCCCATGCGATGCTTAAAATTAACGTTGTTCGATGCTATTGTTTTCTCCTCCACTCCCGCCTCCGTTCCCGCGTGGGCTCCTACGATTACTGAATACGGTAGGTACATTAGGTACTATTACTACACACAACATCAAAAGAGTCCAGACCCGTCCATCAGGGTGAACGTGTTGTGTATACAGAGTCTACAACCTCAAAACCCTCCAAACGCGTGTGAGCGTAGGCCAGACGGCCACAAAAAGACCATGACTCTTTCTATTTCTATCACTTGTTCAACCAAAAATCATGATCCAAGATATAATCACAAACGATACGAGATCTCAATCTTCATGTTCGTCCGCCTCAAAATTGTTTGTTAATATGAGCGTCCATTCATTCAAAATCATTCATTGCCTCGCGTGCCGCCCCCCTTTCCCGCCTCAACTCCAGCGCCAGAAGCACCAGAGCCACTTCGACTCTTCAACCGCGTCCACCCATTCACCCCTTTCCGGGCCGCGGCCGCGGCCGCAGCCGCCGCCACGCCCTGGCTCTGACCATCCACCACCACACCGCTCGCCAGCGCGTTCCCGCCGGTCACGGTGAATGAAGTACGCTTTGCGCCCAGCCCACCCAGCGAACCGTTGCCCTCCCCCCTACGTCCCTTTACGGAATCCTGCTGCAGCAATCGACCCTTCACCCCCCCAACCACCACCGGCTCCTCCTCCTCCACCACGCCGCCATCCGCCTCCGCCTCCGCCTCCGCCATGTCATCCCACTCCCGCTCCTCCAGCACCTCCCACTCCGCGTTCTGCATCTGCAGCAGCAGCGTCGCCTTCAGCTTGTCCACGATCCGCGCCGGGTTCTGGAACTCCCAGTTGCGCAGCCCGTCCGCGTGGACCGCCGCGCCCAGGAAGCTGTGCGCCGTCGCGTGCGACAGTTGACCGAACCCCCGCGGGTTGGGCGGCGGCGGCTGTCCCGGTGACGGGGACGGCGAAGACGGCGTGGCGCGCGCGTGGGACGCGGGGGAGGGCGGCGGATGGGTCGTCGATGGGCGTCGTTCGCTGCCGCTGCCGACGTTCATGGCTCTTGAGGATGGCACGCGCTGCATACCGGGTGGCTTCTCTGCCGTCGGGTCGATCAAGAGCCTGTAGAGGTTCCTGCCCATGGAGCAAATCTCCTCGAAGGTCACGAATTCCTCGTGCATGCCCTGCGTCCGGCACAGCCAGGCGATGTCATATGCTAACAGGCTTACGCCTTCCACGAACCAGCTGTATGCGGGCGGATCCTCCTTCATCAAGTCGGATAGCTGTCGGTCGAAGAAGAGAGGACGCGGCCGGGGGAGGGGGCGCTGGTGTTCCAGAACCCGGGAGGCGTCCGGCGAGATGCCGGAGGAGTGGGACGGCGTTGAACCAGGAAAGGGCACTTCACGCGACTGATAGGATGAGGTGGGAGAGAAGATGGTGGGGAGAGGATAGTCGCGGTGTGGAAGGGTGATTTCTGCTGGGAGTCGCACGCCGAGATAGTACGAAACCCGCACGAGAAGCTGGGCGACCGAGCCCAGCATGGCTGTCGCTTGGTCATGATTTGCTCCTATAAATGCAATCAGTGATTTGCAGCCGGGTGATTAAGAATCCATCGCTCACCGTGTAGCTCTTGCAGATCATAGATCCGCAAGTTGCCAACATAGTAGCCGTATCGTTTCTTCCCATCCCTTCCCTTTCTCAGGCTCTGTCTGAGTCCCACTAATGCCGCTGCTTCTGCACACAGCTGCCGCCTGGCATACACTGTCTTGGTGTGTAGCCTGTCTCCAAGCACTCCCATCTTGACGACTTCAGCCTTGACGCGTTCTAGCTCTTTCTCCCTCCGCGCATCGGCGCCAAGTTCGGCCTCCCGTAGGTCCGCTCTTCTCCTCTGTACGGCTTGCTTCCTTGCTTCCACCTCCGTTCTTCCCGTTTCAATCTGCTTGTTCAAGGACTTGACTTGCTCATCGATCAACGTCAGTCGTTCCTTCAACGACGCTGACTCTGACTCTGCCCTTTGCCATTCCACATGTTTCGCGCTCTCTTCTAAATTGACGAGCGCACCCGATAGGGAGATGTTTCCGCTCTCTGGGACGGATCCGATGTTGCCCGTGACCACTGTCTCAACGTGCTTGCCGAAGGACTCGCGTTCTAAAAGCGTGGTAACCTGCGAAAAACGGAGAGGGTATAAGAGAGCCCTGGCGCAAGTGGGACAGTGGAAGGATGCAGACTGCGCCAACGGGTCGCGACAGATCTGGCAGGACATGGTGTTGTATGTGCGAGGCATCTTCAGGTTATGTTATGGAATCGGCGGTCCGCGGACGCTGAACGGTGTAGGAAACGGGTCTTGCTACGGCGATTGCTGCTGCGTGGGTGGCGACGGCGGCGAAGGCGTGGACTGAGCGGATGGGAAGATGTACCATGTTGAGCGTCGGGATGGCACGCTGTGAGGAGAAAGGGTCAGACGCCCGGGTACATTGGACACCTTCGGATTGTCGAGGGCTGGTATGGTAGGAATGATATGAGGGAGGGACAGGCCTAGCGCAGGTGTTCGCAGGCAGGCAAACAGGCGGGCAGGTGCCTTATGGATCTGGATCAAGAGGTTGGTCGGGTGTGTCGGTGGTTGGGCAGAGCAGCGGGCCGGGTGACATGCATGACGATCTCGCCCTCGGGCAAGGGAGACCCTGGAACGTTGTTCGCGCACCCGCATCCGGAGAGAGCAAGAGCTACCTCGACTTCAACCTCAACCTCACCCTCACCACCTCAGCAGTAGTAATGCTCTCATAACTCACTCGAGCTATCGTGGACTTCTCTTGGGGAGCTCCATACCGTACCGAGGGAAACTCCACTGAAAAGATCTCCAACCCGTATCTGAAACGCATGCTCCGCACAGTTCGGATTCCATGGATCCCCGCGCACCCGCTACGCTGCCAATCCGCAACACCACCGAGCGAACGCACAACATGATGGACAGTCAAACTGACGGTGCTGACTCTCGAAGCTCCTCCCGCGCTCAATCCGTCACCCCCACCCAGACCAGCCCGCCGCCTTATAATAATCCCGCCTTTGGCGCTCAGACTGAGAAGCAGAGACAACAAGAGGAAACGCAATCTCAAGTGCCGCCACACAGTTTTCAGAACCATGAGTCCAATCACATGGATGAGGATGGAACCAAGCATCAAGAGGAAGAGCCGCAGAGCGAACCACAGAGCGAACTGGAAAGCGAGCCGCAGCTTGTAGGCGATGTCGAAGATCAGAACCCCTCCGTGTCTTTAGAGCCGTTCGACTGGACAGGATTGCAGGAGAAATACCACGACGCGATGAAGGCGGCTAATGAGAAGGAAGATAATCTAAGGAACAAGTTTAGGGAGCTGGTGGAGGTACGTCTTGCACAGTACTTCGCATTGGAGGAACAAAATCCGGGCGCATTCCCGTCGCGCTGACATGTCCAAACCCCTACAATCAGTTCTTCGATGCCTGGAGCCAGACACCGACGGTCCACGAGACGGAGAGATCTTTCAAAAGATTACGGACACGCATGAGCTATGTGCAACATTCGGAGAATGAGCTAGAACAGAGGCGTCAACACTGTATGTTCCTCCAAAATGGAGTTTATACGTCAACATCCCTGAGTTGCTAACCTTGCGCAGATGAGCAAGTTGTCAGGGCATTCCAAAGTGCGCTAAGCCTCCTTAATGGAGTTTGACCCTCTCTCGAATCTGCAGAGCAAATATATATATTATCAATCCCTCTAATGCTGTGAGCTACGCATCGCTTGCCATGCTTAGCATCTGCTGAACTCTAATCTCTCTTGGGCGTACACACAGGCGTCATATCCTTGACCTCGTCCGAAATACCAACCAGAGAGGATGACTTGGAGACCGCCTTACTAAGAGAGGAACCAACTTCAGGAAGCGTGCGGTCACTGCAGGTGCGTCGGCTCTTCGCGGCTGCTTTAGGCTGGCGGGACGTCCGGATGAAGAACGAGATGGTCGAGGCTGCGCATGTGGCGGGAGATGGCAGGGGGCGGAAGACGGAAGATGTTGCTGCTCGGGAAGTGTCGCCAGATTTACACAGCTGGCATACGCAGCGGTGCTGTATCATGTAGTCTAGCCCATTGCTTTCAAGAGCCGAGTAGGACAGTGCAAGTGAAATACAAGAATAACATACTAAGTCACACTCAGCCTTGTGGTCACGTGCGACGGCAAACCTTATGGATGCCCCAGGCCCTGGCCGGCCCTCGGTGCCCCTGGTTGCCGCACATCCTCGGCATCCCGGCCCCTTTCGTAGCTGCATGCGTAACCTCGACCAGGTTGACGCAACCACCGGCCGCCGACAAATCTCGAGGCAGAAAAATGCTGAGGGATCGTCCGTGCTAGAGAACGATGAGCTCCTACGATGGCGGCGCAACCTCTTCGCGCAATCACTATCACGATCCCCCCAGCCTGTCCGACCGGCTCCTCCGCACCGTCCAATCCGCCGTGTCGAGCCCGCCAGCGCAGCTTGCGGGGCAGGGGATGCAGACCTTCGGCCGCGCCGCAGCCCAGTCCGCCCGGAAACGGGCGGCGCGATTCACCTTCCGGAGCCTGCTCTCCCTGACCACCGCGCTCACCGTTTACTGGATCTTCATCCTGCTGAGGGGCGAACGGTGGGCGTTTGCGGAGAGCGTCCGGGATTGCGAGTGGAGTCGCTGGGAAGACTGGGTATGCATGCGGGCTTCACGCACCCTGCGGCGCAAAACACGAGAGGGATGCTAACAGCACACATGATAGCCCGAAGACGCAACGCCGCACCGCCTCGTGTTCATCGCCGACCCCCAGCTGGTTGACCCCCATACGTACCCCGGGCGACCATGGCCGCTCTCGACGCTCACCGTCAAGTATACCGATCAGTATCTGCGACGATCCTACACCGAGTTGCAGAAAAGCTTGACCCCTGACACCGTCATCTTTCTGGGAGACCTCTTCGACGGCGGTCGCGAGTGGTCCACCCGAAGTTCGACAAGTCCAGAAGAACAATACAGGCAGTATGGGGATAGCTTCTGGCTGAAGGAGTATGCGCGGTTCGGGAAGATTTTCTTTGAGCACTTTAAGGATGGAGGACTGTTGCCGCATGCCGGTCAACCGGGACGCAAGATCATTGCTGGTCTACCGGGGAACCATGACCTTGGCTTTTCGGTGGGCATACAGGAGCCGGTCAGGGACCGTTTCAACGCGTATTTCGGCGACGGAAACCGAGTGGACGTCTTGGGGAACCACACCTTCGTCTCCGTGGACACGGTGTCCTTGAGCGCGAGAGGGCACGGGGATGATGCGCTGTGGAAACCGGCCATGGAATTTCTCGAAGGGATGAAGGACACCAAGAAGCGCGCGGTTCTCAGGGAACTCCGTAGGCAACATGGACTGAACCCGAATCCGAAGTATCGACATGGCTTGGTCCGAGCAGAGGATCTCCCCATCGCCCACTTGCCAAAGTTCAAAGAGGAGGTGACCGACCTTCCTACAGTGCTGCTCACACACGTCCCCCTTTACCGGCCGGAGAACACCCCTTGCGGTCCACTGCGCGAGCATTGGCCGCCTACGCCGCCTCCGAAAGGGCAAAAGGAGCCTCTCGAGAGCGATCCACGCAACGCCATCGCCGTGCGCGGCGGGTACCAATATCAGAACGTCCTGGAGGTGGAGATCTCCCGACTCCTCGCAGAGAAGATCGGCAACGTCGGCCACGCCTTCTCCGGCGACGACCACGACTACTGCGAAGTGGTCCACCGGAACTACCCCTCCGCCGGAGGCGGGATCCGGGAGATCACGGTGAAGTCGCTGTCCTGGGCCATGGGCGTGCGCAAGCCTGGCTTCGTCATGGTCTCGCTGTGGAACCCGGTCGATGTCCAGGGCAACCCGCTGCTGCCTCAGGGCAGCAAAACCATGCAAACCCATCTCTGCCTCATGCCCGATCAACTCGGCACCTTCATCAAATACGCCAAGACCCTCCTCCTCAGTCTGGCTCTCGTTGCCATCAAAGCCGCCCTCGTCGCCTCGGGTCGTCTCAAGCGCAGCGCGTCCTCCCCAAACAGCCCCATCCTCCCCATCAGCGAGTCCGCCACCAGCGCCGAGAAGGAGAAGGCGGACCTGTACAACACCAACAACAATAACGGGCGAGGCACCGACGCCGACGGCGTCTCCCAGCGCTCCACGAGCACGGCGGATATGAAGAACGTGGCTAATCGCTCCTCCGCCGCGCGACCGCGCAGCATGAGCCCGGCGAACGGCTACGGGCTGCCGGCGCATCAGGCCCGTCATTCGTACCCGCTGATCCAGCATGCGGGCTACTTTGGGCCGGCGGACCGCGGGGCGGAGCGCCGGCCAGTGGAGGTTCGGCTGGTGGAGCGGAAGTTGGGGAAGGTTGGGATGTTTTTGAGGGAGTTGAAGGAGGGGATTCTGGGGGTGGCGGTTCCGGTTTTGATTGTTTATTTTTGGTTGATATGTCGTTATTAGGTGGGGATTGTGTTGGATGTGTCTTAGTTTGTTTTGTCTTCGCGGTTACCTGTGCTTTTGGGTACTTAGTGACTGTATCGTTCTTGTATGTCGTTAGTTGTAGTTGTACAGTTTTTTAGCATTTTTTGAATCGTCGTTGGCGGTTAAGGAGGTTGTGAATTTATTTCTGTAGCTTATAAGTCTATCTACCGATATATCACCACGAGTACTCTCGCATCTTTATTTCTCCCACTTCATCCATTGATTCACATCAACTCCATGACACCATTCCTCGCCTTGAAGAAAGCAAGACGAAACTAAGATCTCCGACGATTCGGTCAAGTCCCACCCCGCCAAAGAATCCCCGCGATCTTCCGAACCCCACCATAGCTCCCTCGAGCTTCAAGCTTCAAGCTTCAACCATCCTCACTTTAACCAACCAACCCACAACGCACTAAAAGCAAATCATGACCTCCCCTCCCTTCCCAACCACCCCCTCCTCCGCCCCCGAACGCAGCAGCGACGACAATAACAACAATAACAACAACAAAAACAACGACAACGCCCTCCTCGCCCGCCTCAACGCCCTCAAACCCTCCTCCATCACCCTCTCCGCCGCCGCCGCCACCACCACCACCACCTCACCACCGCCGCCCAGCTCCGCCGCCCACGACCTGAAAACCGACCTCATCGCCCGCTTCCACGCGCTCGGCGGCAGCAGCAGCAGCAGCAGTCCGGCTAGGCCGCGGCCGGAGGAGGGGGCGGGGAGTGAGGCGTGCGCTGTGGTGGTGGAAGAAGAGGAGGAGGATTTGGATACGTTGATTCAAAGGTTGACAGGCGGTGCGGAGGAGGAGTGGGATTTGGGGGTGCGGGAGCAGAGGGATGTGAGGGTGTTGGTGGGGGAGAGTCGGAGGTTGGTGGAGAGGTTGGCGGCGGCGGAGAAGGAGAAGGAGGGGAAGGATGGGGGTGATGGGGGTGGGGATGAGGATGGGAGTGAGCGGGGCGAGGAGGAGGAGGAGGAGGAGGAGGAGGTGGATGAGGTGGTGGCGAAGGTTTTGGCGGAGGTGGAGGTGGAGAGGAAGTACCATGGTGGGAGTGGGGGAGAAAGCGGAGATGAAGAAGAAGACCATGGGACAGAGGAAAGCGTGCGCCCGAAGTCCGCCGCGGAGACGGAGGAGGAAGGCCATAACACCCCAGGTCTGCAACTTCCCAGCGCACCCAAAGAGCCGCCGACCTTGCCGTCCCGACTCGGGGACGACGACTTCACCCAAGCGACCGCGGTGGACGACCTGCTGACCGCGCGGATGGCCGCGCTCTCGCTCCCCTCCGCCCCGTCGTTCGTGCCGGCCAACAGACCGCCCAAGGTGCAGGCGAAGCTGGCGCATGTCACGGATGAGGAGATCGAGACGTGGTGTGTTATCTGCAATGATGATGCGACTGTTAAGTGTGTGGGCTGCGATGGGGATTTGTATTGTGAGGGCTGCTGGAGGGAAGGGCATGTGGGGCCGGATGCGGGGTTTGAGGAGCGGAGGCATAGGTGGGTGGGGTATGTTAAGGGGAAGAAGTGAAGAGGGTGGGTGCGGGGTTGGCTCCTTTACAATGGTTGATGTCTGCGATGGGGTGGAGAGAGTTGAAGAGATACCCGTTCACGAGAGAATATTGCAGAAGAGTACATCAAATGGAATCATACATCATTAATAGCCGGAAAACTCCTCCCTCATAAGATCAACGATAACACACGCCATCGACGGGTTCACCATCACATCCGTACCGTTCAGCTCCGAAAACCCTACGGACCGCTTCTTCCGACCCAGAGTGCGCCCTGCATTGGACCTCACGCTCGCCAGGAGGCGTACCGTTCAAATAATCAGTCGGACACATGCGACATCTGAATGTGGAACGTAGGTGCTTCCACCGGTTATAGCGGCTTAGGAGGAGCGAATGGGAGAAACCGCAGTGCTTGTGAGATCATCACCCCAGATGAACCCGGTAGCAGCGCATGTCACGGTGGCAGGACAGCTGATGATCGTCCTGGTCGTGCTGACCGTGACGGTCCTTCTGGACTGTGTCGTGGGGATGTAGATGCTCCCCGAGGAGACGGTACGACTGCTCACGGAAGCAGTCGTTAAGAGGCCAGAAGAAGTTGCTGAGCTAGTTGTAGACATAGCTGTACCCCTATATTAGTTTTCGAACCTTTCGATACTGCGATAGGCATATGACTTACAATTTCTAGTCGTGGTCTGCGCAAGCACACTCTGACCAGCAAACGTCGAGCACGTACCGCCCGGCACGAACGAATAGCTCGCTGTCAGCGAAGCAGCCCCAGAGCCCTTCGTGATGAGTACAGCTCCAAGATATCCAGAAGGAAAGGATGTACCGCAACCAGCCAAGCTACTATACCCTCTGCAAATGCCCGGCGTCCCTTCCGCCCACGTAACCGCCACACACCCTGCATAGCTGTCGCAGATGCTGATGCACTCATTCAAGGAAGCGGCCAGCGCAAGCGATGTCGGGTCGCCGTTGGCGTATCGAGTGATCTCGCGTCCGCCATAGTCTGCGTTGCATGCGACCAGCCATAAGCTGCCCCCGGTGGTGATGTAGGGTGCTGCGTTGCTTGTTGGGCAGGTTAGCGGTGCGCCGAAGGTAGACGAGGTAGGAAGGCTGGAGGTTGTCGTCGAGGAGACCGCTGTTGAAGTCGAAGCTATTGGTGATATCACGCTCGATGGCGCGGTCGTTGAAAGAGAAGTCGACTGAGTGGACGCAATGCCGCTGCTACTGCTAAGCCCGCAGCCAGCCTCGCAAACCGCCCCAATAACCCCATCATTCACCACACGCTCACCGACGCTCCGCTTAACATAACAAGCGCCAACCCCCCATCACACACGAGAAATCCACACAGCCCACCGTGCTCACGCAGAGCGCCGCACAGGCCGCGAAGTCCGCCACGTACACGCCCGTGATGTCGCCTCCCGCGGTCTCGGAGCCGCAGTAGATCCTGAAGGTCGCCCCGTCCGGGGTTTGGTAAGTGGTCAGATTGGATGCGGGGCAGCTGATGACGGGACCGGGGCTGGCGGAGCTGGATAGAGGTGTGCTGGAAGCTGTTGATGAGAGCGCGGTTGGTGTGGAAGGTGACGGGAGACCGGTGAAGGATGAGGGGATATCTAGAATTCTGCCGCCCCAGACGTCGGTGTCGTTGATCGGAGCGCCGATGCTGCTTTTGATGTAGCATGGGCCTTCTGGGGCGCCTGGGACCCAGGAGAAAGCCTGGCAACCTAGACTGGAAGAGCAGTAGGCGATGCACGATTCCAGAGAGGGCAGGTAGACAGGTGCGTTAGGGAAGTCCCCTCCTTCGTGGTCGATAGCGCATTCAATGAGATATTGGACGTTGTTCGATGTGTATATAGTTTGGTTAGAAGCCGGACAGGCAAGTGACGGGGATGAGCTTGCAGCGGAAGAGGTCGTAGTCTGGGACAGAGCAGATGACGCTGATGATGTTCCTGGGAGTGCACTCAAAGATGCAAAACCAGTGTTTGTAGAGACCGGCAGCGATGAGACGGAATAGACCACGGCAGTTGGTGGAATGAGAGAATCGTCGATGTACCGTGCGCCCCATATATCACTAATAACAGTCACCGTATTCGACCCGCTCCTGTAATAGCAGGGCCCCGTCGCACTGCCATTTCTCCACGAGACGGAGTCGCAGCCAGGATGGGCAACGCATAACTGGATGCAGCCTTCCAAGCCGGTGGTATATGTCGGGGAGTCTGGCATGTTCGTGCCGTTGCGGTCCCACGTACACTCGATGACATACGTCCCGTTGGATGTCCGGTAGTAGGTACCATTGTTTCTGGGACAAATAATGGGTGAGCCTGGAGTAGAATATGCTGTACTAGCAACTGTGGACGTTTGCGTGGCTGGAGAAACTAGAGAGATGTCAGCCGGAATATCCAAGTACCATCGTCCAATGTCCGTGAGTTTTCCCCTCGGATCAAGCATAGCTGCATTCGGTCCCACATTTGAGACATCGCTCCTGAAGGATCCAAAGTAGGAGTACCGCTCCACGTTCGGCAGTCTGTCCATGTACTCGACGCTTTGATTGTACATGCTTTGACTCTCGAACAACGGAGCGTAGGCGTTAGCCCACTCTGTAACCCAAAGAGTCATGTTTGGATATAGTGCACCAGCATGGCCAATATGAGAAGCTAGACCTTCGAAACTTCCATACCAGTGTAAGGGTAGGAACGAAGGATTGCATCTGCCAGCGCAAGCTGTGAAGAAGTCTTGCAACCACTGGAAACCGCCTTGGGATCCGGACACGGAAGGGGCTCCGAGTGCCAGCCCCAGTGACCGCAGCGGCTCCAGCTCCGTTATCCAGATATCAGCAGCTACAGAAGGATCCATGTTACTGCCGCCGTCTTTGTAAGGCTGATCCGGTTCGTTGAAGGCAAAAACATATTTGATATTGCTGCCGTTCATGACCATTCCGCGTATATCACTCTGGAAGGTACTGGTGTTGTTGTCGAACAGCATTGGGACGAACTGCATGTTGGAATGTGCATATAGCTCGGTAGGGCGCCAGCCATAGTTGTAGTACCAGGTGAGATCAGAACCAGGCTGAACCCATATCGAGTCATCCTCAGGATGTGTGACGCTTGGAATATATATGAGACCGCGCTTGCTTGTGACTGCGACGGCAGCCCTTCTTAATAGTTCGACGTGTTCCCGGCTCAACTCCGTGAGTGGCATGGGCGATGCAGTGCTGACCGAGGGGGGCGATGAGATCGTGTTTATCCACTTACCAGATATTGTATTCGGGCCTTGATAAGTAGCGATGGTGGCGGATAGGGGTGCCACCGTTGGTAAGACCAGCGACGAGGAGGGAATTGAACTCCCCGATGGATTACCCAACCCATTATCGATAGTTGAGTACGGGGCCAAGGGGCTGACGGAGGATACAGGAGCCAGAGAGATCGAGGAAGAAGGCGCCAATCCTGGAATTTGATAGACACGTATCCAGTTGATATCCCAGTAAGCTTCCGTGAAAGCCGTGGGGTTGTTTGCAACAAACGCATTGCAGGAGTCATGCCCGTTCAGGCCTGCAACCTGCGGACGGGTGGAGCTCGCATAGGTATTGCCAGCATAATCTCCACAGAACGTGTTCGTGAAGACAATCTCATGGTTGGCGAAGTGGGAATCGATGTTGCAGTTGCCTTGAAAGTTTGCTACTGGTATACCGAATTGAGCAGGATCCGGACTACCGGCAGTTATGCTGCTGGGGATCCGGCCTCGAGGGAAGAACCACACGCGGATCTGCGCCGACGTCCACTCCATAGCGTATACCTGTTTACCGTCAATCAAAGCCTGGAAGTAGGCAAAGGAAGACGTACCCCGCCACCGTTACTGTTGAAAGAGACTCCATAACTCTGATTTCCAGGGGTAGATGTATCTAGAGTACCGCAGCCAGTATTACCGTTGGCGAGCCAGTAGCAGTTATTCTGCTGGAGTGTACCAGTCTGGTTGTTGCCGGCTACCGTGCAGTTTTGGCTCGTATGAAGGGCAACGCCATTCTGATAATTCGTGTTCACACCCTCCAGGATATCTATCGAGAATTAGGATGAGACCATCTGGGGCTTCACTCTTGCGTGAGACGCCTACCAATCTCTCCATTGTTAGGCCAGTCAGGCCCGTCAGTCCACCATGCCGGCCATGTGCCACAGCCATAAGGCATGTGTCGAAGGTCAAGGAGGAAAAGTCCGTGTGTATATCGATTGACTGAGGAAATCCGGACACTGGGCCTGCCACCAGAGGTATATACCCTCGTCGTGTCAACCCCCATGTAGATATGGTCCGGAAAGGCCTGGATGTAGCCCTGCTGCTGAGCAACATTCCGAGTCACATATTGAACGTAGCCCCAGTTCGGATCGTTGCCCTGTCAAGAGAGTCAGCAGCACATTGGAGACTCAGACTGGACTATTCAAGCTTACGGTGTAGAAGTTGAACTTGCTGAACCAGTTGGTAGGATTGTAATCATCCACCAAGGTATACCCGCTGCTATCAGCAACAACCAGGGGGGCTGAAAGCAAAGCTGGTAGTAGATGAGGGACTTGTAACCGCATTGCAGCAAGAAATTGACAAAATGCGGGTGAGACGTTGAAGAAAGACCACGAATATAAACTTCAGGTTAAAAAGCTGATAGAATATTCCAGAATTGGTGTTGATGTTTTGCATAGCTACATTCCGCGCGTGCTGTAACCCTCCACATTCCACATGTCCGCGGAGGGCTAGGGAGGCCTGAGGAAAGCCATCCCGTCGGAGGGGGGATGATAGACAGTAGCTATCTACGCTCACGGTCCCAACGGGCCCTTTTAGCAGGCCCAGAGGGTAATGATAGAGCGGCTGAGAGTATTGGGGTATCATTGTAGGAAGTAAACGTAGAAAGGAGATGCGCCTGAACGAACGACTTCTGCCCTTGAAAGAGATTAGCCACAGAGAACACGGTACTAAGGACGATCAGAGATACTAACAGTATCCAATCCGCTCCAGCGGTGCTCTATCCAAACCCGAACGCCTCACACACCACTGAGGGAGGAGATCGAAGACGAAGTCGCAGTCAAGAACGAAACGGCCATACACGCCTCAACCCCGCGCCCCCATGATCCGCTCCTCTCTCGCCCGGGCGCGAGCCTTCTCCTGCGCCAGCGGATCGATCCGGCTCTGCGAGTTCTCGGTCGAGCTGGCGGACATCTGGGACTGGTTCTGCTCCCACAGGCGGCGCTGGCGGTTGGCCTCGTACGCGGCGATGTCGTCCTGGGTGAGGGTGATGGCGGTGGGTGGACGGCGGAGCATGGTTGCGGCGGCCAGGGGCGAATAAGATATACCAGGTAAGCAAGCGGGTAGTTGGTCCAAAAAGCACGAGGTTGCGGTTAAGTTATAGGCAGAGTAATGTACTAGGTTGGTTGTATGAGCGTGAGCGATATCAACAAGGGCCTCAGGCAGCCAACGACGTCGGGCGCTCCACTTCCGCAGTTTCTCCGGAAAGTTCACCTCCACCACTCCGACGACTGTCTCCCGCATCTCCAACGCCATCCATATCACCACGAACGTAGGCGCAGCAATTGCGCCTTCATCCCTCCCCATCATGCCACGAGTACGCATCGGGCCCGCGGCGGGGCTCTCGAAAGCCTTCCGCAACGACCTCACGAGCAGTTCCACCCTCACCTCCCGCCTCCGCACCTTCCACCTCTCCTCCCACCAACAAGACCAAAAACCCTCATCGTCGTCCAGCAGCAGCAGCAGTAGCAGCAGCAGCAGTCCCGCACCACGAACGACCCGCATCGCCCGCGCCGCCGCCGCCAACCGAACCATCCAGGCCCTCTCCCCCACCGCCCGTCCCGGCCGCCCGCTCGGCATGCAAGCCAACCGGTTCCGCGGGCGCACGCTGGACCCCAAAGCCAGTCTCAAGATCACCCGCGTGCCCGTCGAAACCCGCAGCGCGCCCGGCGCCGGCGGCGGCTCCTCCTCCCGGCGCGACCCCAACATCACGCCCAACGGCGCCCGCCTCCTCATGCTCAAGCCACGGCTGAACCCCCGCAAACCCGGCGGACCCGGCGGCTTCCGGGCGGGCCGCGCCACCAACCTCGAAGGCCGCCCGCTCGCCGGCCGCGGCAGCCGGCCGAAGCGCGACGCCCCCGCCAAGCGCACCAACGCCTCCAAGCAGACGGAGGGCGAGTCCTGGACGGAGCAGACCCTCTCGGACGACCTGGTCCGCTACCTGCTCGAGCGCGGGTACGCCCACCGACGGGAGCAGTACTACGAGCCCCAGACCCCGGCCACGGCGACGGAGCTCTTCGACGCGACGCCCGAGGTCGCCACGCCCGGGGGCGCCCAGAGCACCGCCGCGACCCCTTACCTGCTTCAGATGGCGCTGCGCCAGCGCAAGGTGCATGAGCGGGTGCCGGAGCCGCGGCGGCGCGCGGTCGAGGCCGCTGTCCTGGAGGGCCGTTATCGCCTCCCGGATCTCCGGGCCCCGCGCCATCGCCAGGAGCAGCTGGTGGGTGAGACGGCGGCGGCGCTCCAGCTGCGGGCGCAGTATACCCCTCGGGGCCTCGACCAGTTTATGAGGACGTTTGAGAGCTTGATTCCGCCGCAGATGCAGACGCTGCCGCCGCAGCCGAGGACGGAGGGTGGGAAGCCGTAGGCGTTTTGCGGATGGTGGGATGGGAGCTGGGGTTGGAGTAAGGCGGAGCGGGAAAGGGGAAGAGGGAAGAGGCATGCCGTTTGTTGCCTGGGGACCTTGGGGTTGGGATTGTCATGGCGTCATGACTTGAGATTGCAGACTGTATCATATCTGTCACATCGCATTTTTTTTTTCTTTCTTTTCCAGTGTATATTTTGTCCATTTCCCCTTCCGCCGCGCGGAGACGAAAGCCGGTAATGGTATGACTGCTCCCATATCATACAAGTGTGTGAAGACAAGGTAACGCAGGTTGCCTATCCGTCATGGACCCGTATCATATCATATACAAGTACATCCTATCCTAACAGAGCAGTGCGCCCATCGATCAACCAGTAAATAGATCAAAATCCCCAAGATTTCCTTCCAAAATATCCCCAGCGCCTTTCCCAATCCGCCTTGAGAAAACAAACCCAAAAAAAAAGAACGAAGAAACCCCCAGCTCAATACTCCAACGCAACCTTCTGCCCCTTCACCCTGCCAATCACAACCTCCGGCGCATACTTCGGAATCACCTCATCATCATGCAACATCTCAAACTCCTCCGTGGCATCCTTGCCCATGTGGCTATACAGCGCCTGCGGGCCACCGGGATGCTCATCCACCCAATCCGTCAGGTTCAAGACAACCCCTTTGACCGCGATCCACAGATCCTCCTTCGTGTTATGCCGCCGCACCTCCTCGAGCGTGTACTCCTTCTCCGGCACCGTGAAGCGCTTCGCGTCGTTCGGCTTGGTGACCTTGCCCGGATCCGCGCTGTCGGCCGCGGCGCCCTTCAGTACCGGCGCCGCGGAGTTTTGCGACTGCTGCGCGATCTTGCTATCCGTCTCGTTGGAGCCGGCGCCGCCGGAGCCGACGCCGCTGCCCCATTCGACGGACACCTTGCCGGGGGTGGAGGGGTCGATGTGGAGGGAGATCTGGCCGAGACGCTGGGCGGCGGTGGAGGTGCCGCTGTTGAGCACCTTTTGGAAGAGGTACTTGGTGGCCGAGTCACCGGCCACGCGGCCGTAGACGACGCAGCCGAGCAGGGAGGAGCCGCCGAGACGGTTGGCGCCGTGGACGCCGCCGGCGAGCTCGCCGGAGACGAAGAGGCCCTCGAACGGCTTGCCGTCCTGGTTCAGGACCTGCGCCTGGTCGTTGATCTCGATGCCGCCCATGGTGAAGTGCAGGACGGGCTCCATCAGGGCGACGTGGAAGGTGTCGTCGATGTCGAAGGGGAGGTTGTGGAAGAACTTCTTCCCCCACGGATCCTTCCGCTTGCCCTCCGCGATCTCGTTGTACTCCTTGAAGGTCTGCTGCAGAGGCTGCTCGCCGCAGCCGATTTCCTTGGCCAACTCCTTGCCGGTCATCTTCTTCATCAGGCCGCGGCCGGAGTAATGACGGGTGTGGAAGTCGAGGACCTTTGACGCCTTGGAGTTGAGGATGAGGCGAATGGGCCAGGTGCCTTTCTCCTTCTCTTCCCACATCTTGCCAGAGACGTAGTCACGATGGCCGAGCTCATCAGAAAAGCGCTGGCCCTTGGAGTTCAGTAAAAGACCGCCCTCACCACGAAGTGCTACAGAAAAAGTCAGCCTTGATTCTGTTAGCGACGCAAAGTGTTTGGAAGCATACCTTCAGCAGCCAAGAATTTCGTCTTTGCATGCGGGTCCTTGGGATCCACCAGACCAGTCGGGTGAACTTGGACCTTGTCCAGGTCAATCCCGTTGGCGCCGATTGACATCAGCATCTTGTGGCCATCGCCTGTTGCGTGGGCACCATTGGTGGTGGAGAGACCAAAGGTATCGGGACGATGCTTCTTCAGGAGGGAATCCTCGGTAAAGTCCGCAGCATAACCGCCCGTGGCCAGTATCACCGGGCCGTTGACCGTGGTCTCTTCGCCGTTGAAGAGGTAGGTGACGCCGGTGACCGTGTTGCCCTCCTTGTTGACCTTCACCACCTTGGCCTTCTTGATGAGCTGCACCCGGTTTGGCTCGGCCTCGGAGAGCTCCTCGAACCTTTGCATCAGTGCATATGTGATGGCCATGCCGGGGAACTTGGCGTCATGACCTCGGTGCGTACGGGGCTGAGAGTGGCCACTACGGACGGTGTCAGCGTGATTGCGCTCTTTTTCGCAGCTCGGCCGTAAGCGGACACATACCCTAACCGTGAGACCAGAGTCAGGTCGAGGTTGAAGACATCCTGGAGCCACTCGACTGCGGCGGCAGACTTGTAAGTCAGGACCTTGATGAGATCCGGCCTGGCCTTGTCTCGCGCGGACTTCAGGGTGTCGTTGTAGAACTGTTGGACGCTATCCTTGATGCCGAGGTCTATTTGGGTCCGGGTGAGCGCTCCGTTGATGCCGGAGGTGGCCTTGGTGGAGTTCCCTCCCATGAAGTCTGGCGTGCGATTGTCAGGTGAGAGATCAGTAGATGGACCGAGCGAAACCCACTGTTTTTGTCGAGCAGGAGAACATTGCCGCCGTTTAGATAGATGGTGTGCGCAGCACTCAGGCCGGACACTGGGAGAAAGGAGAAACAGTGTTAGCCATGGCGAAGGAAATCGGGGTCTGCTTATGCGAAGGTGTCTTACAGCCAGCGCCGACGACGATCACTCTCTCAGGCATGGTGGAGATCTCAGGACACAGCAGAACACAGAAGAGTGATGGCGACAAGGGAGGGAAGGAAGGAAGGGGGTATATGGGCAACAATGCAGAACCGGGACGCGTAGTGAAGTTAAAGGATGAGGACCGAAGCGGCGACGGAGGCTTTTAAGTCGGAAGGGCGGCCTGGTGTGAGGGATGCGCATCAAAGGCGCCCTCGTCCGTCCCCCATATGCCAGGTCCGGTCCACCTTGCCCGCGGGCAGATGCTCAGATACCTCGGCGTCGTCGCGGTTGGTCCAACCCTCCACACCAACGCTAGACCGGTTGCAGGCGGGGCGGGCGTTGGAGGCTCGGGCGAATTGCAGCGAGCGGATTACGCCGGATGAGGTGCGGGTTTAGGGGAGTATGGGGTAATGGAAGGCACGGCCCCACCCACTCCGCCCAACCTTCAAGTTCACCGGCATCATCACGCGCGCGCACGCGGAAGAGGGGTCCTTCTATCCTGCAGTCATCTCTGCTGCTGGAGGAAGAGCGAGGTTGTGAGTGAACGCTGCCCCCTTTTCCTTTTGGCATGTGAACCTCAAATACGGTTCTGGTAGTCAGCCACCACCCTGCCTGCTCACGCGCGACCGATCCTGGTCAACTCGGCCAGTGATTCAGATGACCGTTGTCATCCCAACGCTGTTTGGGCTGAAAGTACTCCTAGGCATGTGAAAGTCTGCAGTTGGCAGTCTGCAGTTCGTTACACCCGCCCATGCGGTCTCCAAGATCATGATGTCCGCGAGTTGCTATAACCGCCCAGTATAACAGCCATAAGAACCAAACGCCCCCGCACTTTCCTCCACCCTTTCCCCACACTGAGATGCCGCCGTCGGAAACAGAAGGTCTCGGCGAACTCGGAGAGAACTGCCGAGCTCCATCACCGGGCCTGCGCTAATCACACTCTTCCTCTTTACTCAGGTACCTCTGAAGGTACCTAGTACAATGATCTTGACTACCTAGGTATTCTTACTTAACATCTGCTAAGACATCAAGAATCCGATATTTTATGATGAAGACTAACATCTACCTACGACTATGATATTTCAATATGCAGCACCTTCTTTTCCCGAACCAAGTCGTTCTTACTAGTCTCACGTCTTCTCCATCGTCTTTTATGTCTGCTGTACTGTATCAAACGCTGGAGCAGTGCGACGGCGTTCCATCGACATCTCCAATTGGAAGTGGGTATGGAACGGAAAGAAAGTACTGCATGAACGCGCCGTCTGAGCCGTCCACGTAATTCGCGACTTCCCTTGCGGTTATAAAAAGGTTCATACCAGTCCTTTAGCTACTTACCTCCTTTTTCCATTCTACTACCACTACTGCGCTCCTCCACAAGGTATCGGTGAACCATCCGTTGGGTACTGTATGCAGTATATCGGACGACATGTATTTTCCAGCCTAAGTGTCAACCATCAATATTCTGCATTCGGGTACTGTCAATTGTTCATTGAGCATCACTTTCTGCCGCCGTGGACAAGTTATTACTTTCTCATAGGCCATTGATCAGCCAGTTGAACTTGAGATGGCCTTTTCCTTCTACTTCGTAGGGCTTTGGCACTGCTTGTTACTTTTTTCCTACGCTGTTGATGTGAGCTAGTATTTCGATACAGCACCTTCGGTGTGCTTTTAAGCTTACAGTTGGAAGGCTGTGTCAAACCTGCATTCCCAGACTCAAGGTAAGCTAGTCACAGAACGACAGAGGACCTCTTCGGCATACTGGGTGGCGACCATCGAGCGACGCGGCTCTGTTGCATACGGGAACGACTCGACATATAAGATTTTCCGGAACGTCAAGGATTATGGTGCCAAAGGTACGATTGCTACCTCATCTCAATTGAGCTCAGCTAACATGAGATAGGCGATGGGTTCACTGATGGTTTGATGTACACCCTGCACTTGTCAATGCGTACTCAATCTTAACCTACAGATACCGAAGCCATCAACAAAGCGATCAGTGATGGCAATCGGTGTGGCTTCGGTTGCGATTCGAGCACTGTGCATCCGGCCATCGTGTACTTTCCGCCAGGCACTTACATGGTCAGCACGCCAATCATCATGTATTACTATACCCAGATGATTGGTGATGCACTGGAGTCGCCCGTGATCAAGGCTCTGCCGTCGTTCTATGGTATCGGCATCCTAGACTCTGATGTCAACCTGGAATGGGGGTCCAAGTGGTATACTTCGCAGGTTGGTATCACTCGTGAGTGAGCAGAAGGCCTCCGACTGACTCAATCAGAACAATTTCTGGCGTCAAGTCCGTAATTTCGTCCTTGATATCACATTAACACCAGAAAACTCGGGGGCACACTGTATTCACTGGCAAGTCTCCCAAGGAACGTCTCTTCAGAACATTGTCTTCAACATGCGAGTGGGCGGCGCCGACAACAACCAGCAGGGTATCTTGATGGATGATGGTTCAGGGGGGATGCTGAGCGATCTGGTGTTCAATGGCGGGAGTGTCGGCGCCTTCATGGGAAACCAGCAGTTCACCGCTCGCAACTTTACGTTCAACAATTGCCAGACTGCCATCTACCAGAATTGGGGCTGGGTTTGGGCATACAAGTCTATGACGTTCAATAACTGCACGATCGGATTGGACATCAGCCAGGGAGGGGGCTCTATCCAAGCAGTGGGGTCGGTGTCCCTCCAGGACAGCGTCTTCAATTGCGTGACTTACGGTGTTGTGACGACCTTTTCTGAACAGTCGATGCCTGTCACAGGGGGCACATTGCTCCTTGATAACGTGGACTTCCGGGGCGCTTCCGTCGCTATCGCGTACCCGGACGGCACGGTCATACTTCCGGGCGGGAAGAAGATCCAGTCTTGGATGCAAGGCAGGGTGTATAGCGCCCAAAAGGGGAACATGCAGAATGAACATCAGACCTGCTGCGTTCCGTCTGCTACTTCAGATCGCATTCAACGACTGGCTTCGCCACCCCCGAAGCCTTCTGTCCTGCTAGACCCGGACGGCAAGGTCTTCGAGCGTAGCAGGCCGCAGTATGAGAATGTCCCGAAAGAGTCATTCATCTCGGTCAAAGCGAACGGCGCGGTTGGAGACGGAGTAACAGGTGATGGAGACGAGCATCTCGGCAGGTTCAATACGCTGACAGTGGCTCAGATGACACAGCTGCGATACAGAGGATTTTCGACAACGCCAAACGGGATCAGATCGTGTACTTCGACCATGGCGCGTACGTGATGACGGACACAGTGCACGTGCCGAGCTACATCAAGATCACCGGTGAATGCTGGCCGCTCATCATGGCGACGGGGCCCAACTTCGCCGACTGGGACCATCCGCGGCCGGTGTGGCGGATCGGCAACCCTGGGGACGTGGGGGAGGTCGAGATGAGCGATCTCATCTTCGAGACGATCGGTCCAACGGTTGGAGCCATTCTGACAGAATGGAATCTCGAGGCTACGCGACAGGGAAGTGCTGGTAAGTCGGTTAGTATATCTTCGATCGGACCTTCTAACAAATCACCCCAGGTATGTGGGACGTCCACTGGCGCATCGGCGGCACCGCAGGCACGCAGCTCCAATCCGACACGTGCGCAAAGAACCCGACGGAATGGGCGGCGTCCAACCTGGCATGCTGGTGCGCCTTCCTCCTGGTTCACATCACCGCCACGGCCTCGCTATACATGGAGAACAATTGGGGCTGGGTGGCTGACCACGAACTCGACCGGGCCGACCACGGCCAGCTCAGCCTCTACCACGGCCGCGGCATCCTGATCGAGTCCCGGCGAGCCGTTTGGCTGTATGGATCCGCCTTTGAGCACAGCGTGCTGTACAACTACCAGATCGCGAATGCGAGGGCTGTCTACCTCTCCATCATCCAGGCGGAAACGGCGTGAGTACATTATCCTCACCACACAAAAAGACAAGAATAAGAAGATGCACAAAGAATAGACCACGACCCCTACCTTGCTGACCATTCTCTCTCTGGGGACTCGTCTCCAGCTACATGCAACCGAACCCCAACGCCCTCGACCCCTTCCCCATCGACGCCCGCTACTCCGACCCAGACTTCCGCACCTGCGACGGCCGGCCGTCGTGCTACAAGACCTGGGGTCTGCGCATCTACAACAGCAGCGACGTGCTCGTGTACGGGTACGTCCATCTCTTCCCCTCTTCCCCTCCCTCCCACCCCATCACATCCCGACCCAGTCACTTACTCACCCCCTCCCTCAGCGCCGGCCTCTACTCCTTCTTCGACGCCTATGACCAGATCTGCCTTGCGGCCGAGGCCTGCCAAGAGCGCATCGTCGCCGTCGATCGGTCTGAGGCCGTGCACCTGTACCTCCTATCCACGAAGGCGAGCGAGTACATGGTCGCGGTGGATGAGGGGAGGTTGCTTGTACCGGCTTCACCGAACAAGGGGACGTTCTGTGAGACGCTTGTGCTGTTTGAGTATCTGTGATGGGAATTGGGGGAAGCGAGGTCCTTGGTGGATGCGAGTATTTAGAGCCATCGTAATTGTTAGATGATCGAGACTCGCGAATATGCTCAGCTATTACATCCTCGCCGACGCAACTCCCTCAACGCCCATCCTGCTCTTCCTCCATTTTCCACTGTCCATGACAACAACAGCAAAAGCAAAAGCAACAGCCCCGAGAAAAAAAATAAAGAAGAAAAAAAAAACCGGCCTTCTTCCTTCCCCTCCACCCTCTCACACCGCCCACTCCTCCTCCCAAAACTCCCTCACGGCCCTGACCCCCTCCACACCCAGCACCCGCTCCAACATCACCATCCTCTGGCCCCCACCTCCATCCCCATCCGCATCAAGCACACCCCTCACCACCCCCCGCCACTCCCCCGCCACATCCGACAGCGCGACCGCCGCCGCCAGCGACAGCGGGCGGCCCGTCGACGCCAGGCTCGCGGTGGCGTGGGCGAGGAGGGAGAGGGTTGCGCTTCCACCGCTGCTGCTGCTGCTGCTGCTGGTGCTGCTGGATGCGGGTGGTGCAGCGCCGGCGGGGTTGGAATGCAGGATGTTGCGCTGCAGCGTGGCGGCGTAGGCGCTGATGTGCTGGGGGAGGAGGGAGAGGGTGGGGATGGGGAGGAGTGGGAGTGGGATGAGAGCAGGGGTGGTTAGGAGGGTGTGTTGGAGGGTTTGGAGGTGGGTGAGTGGATGGTGCTGGTGCTGGGGGGTGGGGTTGGGGTTGGGGTTGTTGGTGGTGGTGTCGTTGAGGATGAGGGTTAGGAGGAGGTGCGCGGGGGCGGTTAGGCTGGCGAAGTGCTGGATGCGGGTTTGGGTGGTTGTGGAGGCGGGAGTGGTGGTGAGGTCGGAGGGGGTGAGGATTAGGATGAGCAGTTTGGCTGGTTGTGTGGGCGTGGTGGTTTTGGTTGATGATGATGGAACGTGTAAGGGCAGGGCGATGTCGTGTGTTTTGAGGCTGGATTCTGCGTGGGGGAGTTTGTGAGTGTGGTGCTATATGGTGATGGGCTGGGAGGTATATTGTAGTATGGTAGTGTGAGGGGGAGATTCGGGTTGTTTCTTGTCGACTTACCTTTGAGGTTGAGGCCGGGGGGTGGAGCGACGAGGAGCTCGACGAGCGGGCTGGTGGATGGCCGCTTGCGAAGGCTGGTGCAGAACATGATGCTGCCTGTCCTGTGAATTGTCGTATGCAGGAAAAGAAGTGGTAGAGAGGTTGTGGAAGTTGAGACGAGAGGTTGAAGTTGAGGTGATGTTCGTGACGGAAGAGGAGGAGGGGAGAAAGGACCGAGCAAGCGAGAAAGAGGAGGTATGCCACCGGACTCAGTGCAGCCAGCCCTTAAAGCAGATGAGATGACTCGAAATGACTTGATATATGGGACCCATGATTCGAGACGGACGAAATATTCAAGCTTCTTGAACTCTTTTCTATGTGGTTACGGTATTTACAGCCATACATATGATGTCGCTGACTTTAACCTATACAACAGTCAGGAGCAATCTACTCTCTACAGTGCTCTCGATTCGACGCTGGAACACAAGCCTGAGGGGAGATGATGGTACAGTGGCCATGGGATAGTGGCCGGAGGGGAGTATCGTAATACGCTGGAGATGGGAAGAAATGGTCTATATCGCACTTGGGGAAGACGGGCGGCTCATTGCTCCTTCGATTTCGAGTCTGGCAGCGGTTCTGCAGAGCCGCTCGGGCTTTTTGAGGAGTCCGATGAGGGCTTCTCAGCTGCGGCCTTCTCTACTGGAGGGTTTGCGGCTGGCGCATCTTGCGCGGAAGCTTTCTTGTCTTCCGCGGTGTTTCCGGCCGACACCTTGGGCTCTGTACCGGACTTCTGTTCCACAATCAGGGAACGAGCATCGCCTTTCGCCTTTGTCGCATGCAGTTCCTCCTCTAGCTGAACCACCTTCGACTCTAACGCTTGGATGCGGTCGGCAACATCCTCCTTGCGAGCGGATTCTTTTCGCCGTGATCGCCAGCTCTCAAACCCAATTGCGCCCGCCGCCACCAGGAACATGAACGCTTCAGAGATGAAGTTCGCGCCAGTGTCTATCGCCTTTGCCTCCGAGAGCGGCCGGATCCGGGGCTTATGTGTCTTCGCCTTCTCTTCCAGCTCCGCCTTCTCTTTCGCCGTCATTTGTTCCCGCGCTTTCATCTCCGCTTCCGTGAGCACGGTGGGGGCTTGTCCAGCCCTTCGTTTAGCCTCGGCCCTCTCCAACTCCCTTTGCACCTGCCGTTCGATGACCGCAGGATCCGTGAGCAGGCCGAGGCGCATGCGGATGTCTGCCCGGTGGAGGAATTGGGCGAAGTTGACGCATAACCGGCGGAATCGCTCGTGCTCCCGTGCATTCCGCTTGATGGAATTCTGGCGGGCGGTCAGCCTCGGAATCGCAGCATGGGTTAGACGGCGAGGGAGCGTACGGCAATTGGCTTCGCTAATGTCCTGATGAACAAGGAGCCGATCTTCAGAGTGAGGGACATTATTCGGGAGGGGACGGAAGGTGAGCGAGTGACGAATGTGCTGGTGTTGGTGTCAATGCGTGGGCTTCACAGATCAGCGTCCCATGGTAGCTCGGTTTGATCGTGTCGAGAGGATTGGTGCGCCTGGAATTGTGACCGTGGTGACAAGAGAAAGCTGGGGAACAAGGTGACGGATGTGCATGGAACTGTCAGCTGCAGAAAGCTGCCATTGGCGTCACAGTCGCCAGCCAAGCTCGCCGAAGCGCAGGGCCCACCCCATCCGGGACCACGCGGGCGGAAGCGGCGGGGCCCTCGCCCCCCTAGCAACCGCCGATGCAAAACAACCTAATCCGTCTGGGAGGTAAATAACCTAGCTTCTGCAAAACCGACATCCTCCAGCCTTTCGACACTCTACCACCTGCGACAACCCTATATCCGCTCAATGTCTGTACACGCTGATCCACCGCCGTCGGTGGTGAGCGAGCCTTTCGAGTTTCAGTATGCGACCGGTCCGCAGCTGGGCAAAGGTGGCTTCGCCATCTGTCACCGGGCAGAGTTGCTGGAGAACAACAGGCCAACCGGCCAAATAGTCGCCCTCAAAATCGTCAGGTCGAAGATGGAACCAGCAAAGCTAGCACAGAAGGTAACTGCACAGCGTTTTCGCGGTAGCACGCGCGTGTTGTGTACTAACCACATCACCAGTTCGTCACTGAATTACAATTACACTCCAAACTTCATCATCCCAACATCGTCGAGTTCTACCGCGCTTTTTCCTACCAAATAAACACCTACGTTGTCCTCGAGATATGTGAAAACGGGTCGCTGGCCGACGCCCTGAAGAGGAGGAAATACTTCACGATGCCTGAGATCCGTCGTTTTATCATACAAACCTGCGGCGCAGTCAAGTACCTCCACGAGCGCAACGTGGTCCATCGCGACCTAAAGACGGGAAACTTGTTCTTGGACAAGAATATGAATGTGAAAGTCGGTGATATGGGCTTGGCGGCGGTGTTGATGTCGAAGGACGACCTTGGGATTCGCAGGACCACCATGTGCGGCACGCCCAACTACCTGGCGCCCGAAATCCTTGAAAAAGGAGGACGCGGTCATAATGAGAAGGTTGACCTGTGGGCGATTGGCATTATCGCGTAAGTGCTGAAACATCCGTGATGCTGTTTTCATTTACTTACCGAAACAGCTACACTCTTGCCGTAGGACGTGCCCCCTTCCATGCGCCCAAGCGAGAAGACATCTACAAGAAGCTGCAAGCACGCGATTACAAATGGCCAGAGATCTCCAAGATACAGAACGAGATTTCGAACGACCTGAGGGATCTTGTTGGCTCTTTATTAGTGCACGAGGATGACCGTCCCAATCCGGATCAGATCGTCAGCCATCCTTTCTTTAAGATGCAGTTCATCCCGCTTCAACTAAGCGCCGAGTGTACACAACGGGCCCCGAGATGGAGCAACATCGCGCCTCCCAGTGCCAAGGTCATTAGGCAAGGATTCTCGGACTACTGGTTCCGGATCTGCAGCGAGTCTGGCGTCGGTGAATATGCTCCTGGGAAAGTGTTCCCCGTTTGCGGTGGAAAGAGGGTCAGGTCGGTCGTCAAGGATTGTGAGAGGGAGTTGAGGGCGGGCAAGAACCCAATAGTGCCGATACCGGCGGGCACTGTTTATCTTCCGTACCCGCAGAGACATCACTGGCCATTCTCCAGAGGGCACAGCCCGAGTGAGGTTACCGAGGATAAATCCTCGGAAGAGGAACACCTCCTAGAGATTACCGGTAACGACCGTATGCGATCATCGAGGCCTGCTACAGCAAATTTCAGAGCTGGCAGATCTCCGCCGCTGAAGGAGAATGTTGAGCCTGTCTCAACCGAAGAAGAGGAAGAAGTCGCGCAGCCGGTACGACCGAAACGTTCGAGGCCTGTTCGCACCGCTTCAGACGAACCACCCCAGCCAACGCTTTCGGCGCCGCCGACACGGCCTATGAGGCCTCTCAGAGGCACACAGTCCGTGAGGTCCACTACGGAAACTGTGACTATGGAGAGAGCCGCTCGGATCACGGATCGGACTGTTGAGCCGCACAGAATGCAAGGTCTCCGGAAAGAGAAGAAGCCTGTAGAGATCCCGCAAATTGAGTCCAGCCCGGAGCCAGTTCCGGAAAGCAGGCCTCGGGACTCAAGGATCGTGCCATTCTCCGATCCCATCTCCGTACTCGACAGAGTGTCTAAGCTGCGAGATAATCTCGCTCGCGCAATCAGCAACAGGCCGATTACTTCCCGGCACCCGCCGTCGAAGAAGTTGCCGTTCGTATCGAAATGGGTCGATTACTCTAGGAAGCACGGAGTTGGGTATGTGCTGGAAGATGGAAGCATCGGCTGTATCGCGAACGCCACCGAAAAGTACCCGGTCACCCACTTCGTGGTCCGCGATGGATACGAGCATCTCAAGGAGATGGTCAAGGATTCGAGGTACGCGGAGAAGTTACCTATCGAGTACTATATCGACACTGAGAGCCGAGGACTTCGCCGAACCACGGTGGACAGCGCTCGGAGGAGGACGACGGGTATTCTGTGGGTCAAGTTCAGCAAGTACATGTGCCAGCAGCTGGGTCAGGCGGAGATCAGAGATCCGTCGGAGAAGAGCGCGACTTCGACGACATTCGTTAGGTTTTATCAGCGTCTGGGGAGTGTGGGGATCTGGGGGTTTGAGGATGGGTCCTTCCAGGTAAGAAGCCGATAGGGGGTGGCGAAGAAGAGGATGATTGTGGAATAAGTTGCTAATCGTGGTGCGACAGTTCAATTTCCCGGACCATACGAAACTGGTGCTTTCCTCTGATGGGAGCTACTGCCACTTCACCTGCTTGTCGGTGGACGCAGCGAATTACCTGGCGGAATACAGCGACCTGCCCTTCAAGTACATCCGTCAGCGAGACGTGCTGGCCAGCACGGTGCGGAACCTTCTCCACGGCTCCTCGCAGGAGACGGCGGCGTTCCGGCCGGTCACCAAGGCGAACCGCTTGAGCGAGAAGTTGGAGTTCATCATCGCGGTGATGGACGAATGGGTCGAGTCCGGCGGGTTGGGCTGCCTTTCCAAGGCTGCGGAGAACATGAAGTGGGAGGGGCCGCAGGTCTCGGAGAGCAAGAAGCATGACTGGGTGACGGTGGGACGGTATGGAGGGGATGGTCCGCGTGCGTGAGAGCCGCGTTATTACTTCTTTTTCTTTCGTCCTTTCTTCCTCTCTTTTTTTGGCGTTTTGGATCAGCATTACCCCATCCTGGGAGCGATGGCGTTCGGTGTACTCGTGCCTGGAGTCAGGTCCGCTCTTTGCACTTCCCTTCTTTCTCTTGTTCTTTTCTCTTTCTCCATTCCTTTTCTCTAGGATCGTTTCTCTTGACTGTCCTTTGGATAGCATGTTCTGTATCCTCAATGACTACAACGAGGCTTAGCTGGTATTGCTGTACCAAGAAACTTGGACATCGTAATTCTTCCTGCTCGATTATCAAATTGTTAACGCCAATCTTTAAATGGTAATACCTCGGGCAAGGCTGAACTTTGCTCGTTAGTGGCAATTGATTGCTTACGAAGGAGAGACATGAAGGTGTAGCTGCAAGAAGTGAGAACTGAGACTGCATACTGTCCAACTAAATGTCAGAAGCTTCGTAATGATTCTTGAACGTCATATGCAGTG
The DNA here is from genome assembly GCA_019775845.1 of Myrmaecium sp. VS I D KN 1. Lineage (NCBI taxonomy): Eukaryota > Fungi > Ascomycota > Dothideomycetes > Valsariales > Valsariaceae > Myrmaecium > Myrmaecium sp. VS I D KN 1. Next base: position 316,178 of record JADQAV010000010.1, on the reverse strand, counting down.
TGGATCGGTCCGCTACATACGAAGCATTGCGTGGACAACGGCGAAGCTGTTAATCAGCGGTGGTGGCTGTGTTCCTCCGCCAGCCTCTTGGGTCTTGGCACGCGCCCTCGTTCGCCGCAGCGCTCCGAGAAGCAACGTGACGTTGACCCTAAGCCGAGAGAGGGACATCCACCTGCTTGCGACGCTTGTCTCTTAATTCTTCATTCACTCCAGCCACTTCCCTCTGATTTTTCTCACGGCATTCCCTCTCCCCTCCTCCCAGGTCTTCCTCCAGAGTATCCCGGCCTGGCGCGATCTACTCTTCCCACTCTCCCTCGATCCCCCGGATCCCCTTATCATCTCCGTGCGCGCCCGCACTGAGGACACGGGGGTACTTAGGAGTCCGCCTTGACTTCTGATCAACAATGGTACGCGACGGCCCCCGCCCGACGTGTGCGGCATGCGATGTAGAGCTAATCGGACGACCTCTCTCAGGCTGTGACCAAGCGTGCCGGACGCAAGAAGGATGCCGGCGGCAAGGCGGCCGCGTCGAGCGGGGGGAAGGGTCCCGTCCGCAAGGCCGTCTTCGAGACGACGAAGAAGAAGGAGGTCGGCGTGTCAGATCTCACGCTGATCAGCAAGATCTCCAACGAGGCGATCAACGACAACCTGAAGAAGCGGTTCGAGAATGCGGAGATCTACACATACATCGGCCACGTGCTGGTCTCGGTCAACCCCTTCCGGGACCTGGGCATCTACACCGAACAGGTGCTGGAGAGCTACAAGGGGAAGAATCGGCTGGAGATGCCGCCGCACGTCTTCGCGATCGCCGAGGCGGCGTACTACAACATGAACGCCTACAAGGACAACCAGTGTATCATCATTTCGGGAGAATCGGGAGCGGGGAAGACGGAGGCGGCGAAGCGGATCATGCAGTACATCGCGAACGTGTCGGGCGGGAGCAACTCCTCCATCCAGGAGATCAAGGACATGGTGCTGGCCACGAACCCTCTGCTGGAGTCGTTTGGAAACGCGAAGACGCTGAGGAACAACAACTCCTCGCGGTTCGGAAAATACTTGGAGATCCAGTTCAACGGACAAGGAGAGCCGGTCGGCGCGAACATCAACAACTACCTGCTCGAGAAGACGCGCGTGGTTGGCCAGATCGCGAACGAACGTAACTTTCACATCTTCTACCAGTTCACGAAGGCCGCGCCTCAGAACTACCGGGAGATGTTCGGGGTGCAACAGCCGCAGTCATATATCTACACTAGCAAGTCGAAATGTTACGACGTGGATGGCATTGATGACCATGCGGAGTTCAAGGACACATTAGAGGCTATGCGCGTCATCGGCATCGCGCAAGCCGAACAGGATAACATCTTCCGGATGCTTTCGGCCATCTTGTGGTTAGGCAATGCCAGCTTCGTCGAAGACGACCAGGGGAACGCCGCGATTGCCGACCAGTCCGTCGTGGACTTTGTCGCTTACCTCCTTGAGGTTGACAGCGCTCACGTCAACAAGGCGCTTACCCAGCGCGTCATGGAGACAAGCCGTGGTGGACGCAGAGGTTCTGTTTATGACGTCCCGCTTAACGTGGCACAGGCTACAGCCGTGCGAGACGCGCTCTCTAAGGCCATCTATTACAACATGTTCGACTGGATAGTGGAGAGAATCAACGCTTCGCTGAAGGCTCGCGGCGGCGTGGCCCACTCCATCGGTATCCTCGATATCTACGGGTTCGAGATCTTCGAGAGAAACAGTTTCGAGCAGTTGTGCATCAACTACGTCAATGAAAAGCTTCAGCAGATCTTCATCCAGCTTACCTTAAAGACCGAGCAGGAGGAGTATGCTAGAGAGCAAATCCAATGGACCCCTATCAAGTACTTCGATAACAAGGTTGTCTGCGACTTGATAGAAGGCAAGCGGCCTGCGGGTGTCTTCGCCACGCTCAACGATGCGTGCGCAACTGCGCATGCGGACCCTGCTGCTGCTGACCAGACATTTGCGCAAAGAATGAACAACCTGTCCTCTCCTCATTTCCAGCCTCGACAAGGGCAGTTCATCATCAAACACTATGCGGGAGATGTCGCTTACACGGTCGAAGGAATGACCGACAAGAACAAAGACCAGCTGCTGAAGGACCTTCTGAACCTTGTTGGCCAAAGCTCGAACAGCTTCGTCCACACACTCTTCCCCCACCAGGTTGACCAGGACAACAAGAGACGGCCGCCGACTGCCGGTGACAAGATCAAGCAATCAGCGAACGACCTTGTTGACACCCTCATGAAGTGCTCACCTTCGTATATCCGTACGATCAAGCCTAACGAGAACAAGTCTCCTACGGAGTACAACTCCGCGAACGTCCTCCATCAGATTAAGTACCTCGGTTTGCAGGAGAACGTCCGTATCCGACGAGCAGGCTTTGCGTACCGACAGACCTTCGAGAAGTTCGTGGAGCGCTTCTATCTTCTTTCGCCGAAGACGTCTTATGCAGGAGAATACACCTGGACAGGAGACTATCTTAGTGGAACGAAACAGATCCTCAAGGACACGAGCATACCTCCGGAAGAGTACCAGATGGGTGTGACGAAAGCGTTCATCAAGACCCCTGAGACGCTGTTCGCTTTAGAGACCATGCGTGACCGCTACTGGCACAACATGGCCATCCGTATACAGCGTGCGTGGAGGAACTATCTTCGGTACCGCACGGAATGCGCCATTCGTATCCAGCGCTTCTGGCGCCGCGTGAACGGAGGTCTCGAGTTCATCAAACTGCGTGACGAGGGCCACAAGGTCCTGCAGGGCCGCAAGGAACGCCGTCGTTATAGTTTGGTAGGATCGCGGAGGTTCCTCGGAGACTATTTGGGCATTGCCAGCAACGGTGGTCCTGGAGAAGTGATCAGGAACGCGCTCAACCTCAGCTCAAGTGAGGAGGTCCTCTTCTCTTGCAGGTGCGAGGTCTTGATTTCAAAGCTGGGTCGGTCGAGTAAGCCGGAGCCCCGCATGCTCATCCTCACCCGTAAGAATGTCTACATTGTCAAGCAGGTCCTGGTCAACAGACAGGTCCAGATCCAGGCGGAGCGGACGGTGCCGCTTGGGGCGGTGAAGTATATAAGCTGCTCCAACCTGAAAGATGATTGGTTCTCGCTGGGCGTCGGGTCGCCGCAAGAGCCAGATCCGTTGCTCAACTGCGTGTTCAAGACGGAGTTCTTCACCCATTTCAAGATCGCTACTCGGGGAAGTCTGGACCTCAAGATCGCTGACTCGTAAGCACTCCAATCCTGCCCTTCTCACTTTCGAGCCTCTCGCTAACGTTCAGTAGAATCACCTATAACAAAAAACCTGGCAAACCGGCTACTGTCAAGGTTGTTAAGGATCCGGCTGTCACTCATGACCTGTATAAGAGCCACACGATCCACACCGGTCCGGGTGAGCCCCCGAGTTCGGTCTCGAAACCGACGCCTCGTGGCAAGCAGGTCGCTGGGAAGCCTATCACCAAGGGCAAGCTGTTGAGGCCTGGCGGTCCTGGTGGCGGACCTTCCAAGCTTGCCAGCCGGCCCGCTCAACCACGGCCAACGCCTGCTGCCCAGCCTGCCGCCGCTCAGCCAAGGCCTGTTCCACAGCCCGTGGCTGCCTTGAGCAATGCCGGTCATGCTCGTACTCCGTCCGCATCGTCCACGGCATCGGCACGTGCGCCCCCTCCGCCGCCTCCTGCAGCCCCTCCTGCACCTAAAGAGCCCACTTTCCGCGCTATGTATGACTTTGCAGGTCAAACAAGCGGAGAACTGAGCCTCAAGAAGGATGAGCTCGTGATCGTGACGCAGAAGGAGGGCAATGGTAAGTGGTTTCTTGGCTCGTTCGTACATCTCCGATTTCTGACACGCTTGTAGGCTGGTGGCTCGCTCGACGTCTGGATAACTCCGCTTCTGGATGGGCACCATCCGCGTATCTCGAAGAGGTCGTTTCCAAACCCGCTCCTCCGCCAGCTCCTCCAGCAGCTCCCCGCGCCGTGCCAACGCCACCGGGCGCGGCGACGAACGGGACCACGAGCAACGGCATCAAATCGAAACCGACCCCGCCTGCGCCTCCGGCGAAACGGCCGGGCGTCCGCAAGCCGGCCGCGCCGCCCACGCCGCGCGATTCGGGGACGGGCAGCGAGACGGGCGGCAGCATCGCCGGCGGCTTGGCGGAGGCCTTGCGACAACGACAGGCTGCGATGTCCGGGCGACAGCAGCGGGACGAGGATGAATGGTAAGCGGGAATTTTTGTTCATGAGGTGTATCCGGGGTCGGTTGCACGCTTCGTCCTTCCGCCGCGCGGCGTAGGTCCTCTCCGTTTTTAGATTGCTTTTTTCCGAGGGGTGAGTTATCGCTGCGAATGAGACGAGACGGTTTGCGGAGCTGCATGGAAGGGGATAGCTGGGATCGATATAGGGAGGGATCAGGGTGGTCGACGCCATTGCAGCGACCGGGGAAGGTGGGCGATGAGTGCGGTCGCATCGCGGCGGCGGCGGCGGTGTGCGCTTCGGGCGCCTATGACAGCTCACCATATCCCGAGCGGACCTCACAGTTATATTGGTCTTATTTTTTTCCCATTTCTTATATGTTATTTTGCCTCCTCCTTTTCCTTATTTCTTCTGTTTTTACTTTTCCTTTTCCCTTTTCCTTTTCTTTCTCTTCTTTGATAGAGAGGATAGCCTTGTTGTTGATAGAAGGAAAATCACTATTGATGTACCAGATGCGAGGCTCCATATTCTGCTCAACTGTCAAATACATCCTTCCCTCCCTCTACTATCGTTCGCACCACGACGGCGCGGTAAGCTCGTGATTAGGTTTAGATTGACGATACATACAGTAATTATGCCAAGAGGACGATGAATGTTCACCACCGGCAGTTCCTATCGGGAGTATGCCAGGACGGGGAAGTCGGAAGGTAGGTGATATACAGTCCGAAGGTAAATGTCCTACATAGGTGACATGTCCACCGGACTGCAGGCCCGTTGGTTCCGGGTGACGGAACGCCGGGCTCCTTCAAGCGGCAATCCCCGCGGAAGGGAAACTGCACTAGGTTAGATGATTCAGTATTTATGTATGGAACCTCACTGATCCAGACGGCACGGATGGTCTGCCTCCGGAAGGACGAAACCGACGACAATCGGTAAGCGGGTACTGTATGGTATGGAAACGGGGATAATGTTTGCTGTGAATGGGCGGCCAATGAGCAACGTCTGTTCATGCGTTTATAATAAAGCCTTGGGAAAGGAGGGTGGGGGGCTATCGCTAGGCATAAGGCGTGATCCTTCTTCCCTTCCCTCGTACTCGGAGAGGTACGGTCCTTACATTAAATATACCTGATTTCCGGATGTTCTGCTTCTTGTCCCGTCTGCGGAAGATCCGCTGAGGTGGGCTGGACGACGTGGTGCCGCCGCTTAGATAGTGATAAGGTGCAGTAAAATGTACCTCTCTCTATTGCGATGATGCCGGGAAATAGTGGGCATAAGGTACGTAACTTATGTGCAATGTAGCTTACTGGAAAAGGCAGGCCTACTGTATCTGCGCTGAGGTATTTACCACCTACTCTCCCGCCGATACCTACGTGCAATCCTCTCTTTTCCCCTCCGCCTACAACTACCAAACTCTCTCTGTCTTACTGCTCCTCTAATCCACTCTTTACCCCTCAGCCTTGCGTCGTCCAGACATATCTCAGCACCAGCAGCATCTATCAGCAGATTACGCGGCGATTGCGCAAGATTTCGTTCGAATTCTGACACTTTTTGCAATCCAACCGTGCCACCGATTGATCGACTCGGCAATGGGTGACCTCCAGCTGATCTCTGGCCCGATCGCTAGTCTAGACGGTCTGGCTCACATAAAGGAGGATGTTCCTCCCCATCCCATGGGCCCGCCATTCGTTCTCACTCCTGCACCGACGCCGGACGAGCTCGATGCGATGACGGGCAAGAAATCCATGTCGATTGAGAGGTCGGACGACAGCATGGCACGGGAAGTGGCGGCTGGACTCACGTTGGAGGAGCAGGTAAGCGATGTTTCGGACCTTGCTTGATAAGCGGTGTCCTCCGCTGTCTTTTCTTGATTCGTTGTTGTTTCCTTTCCGTTATAATTGATGCCCCAAAACAATATCTATGTGGAGTGTGATATACAACCGGCAGCCTGTCGGGATTTCCTGTGTATGGAGGCCGACGGCAAATGTTATTTCATTAGCGTTATGTACATGATCCCTTAGACTTACCGAAACTCTCATATGTGGTGGAATCGGCCTATATGAGACGACTCTTACTGACGTATACAGGTGGCTCTATTGGCTGGAGCGGATTTCTGGAGAACGGTAGCATTGCCTGAAAGAGGGATACCATCTATCAAAACAACGGATGGGCCCAACGGCGCTCGTGGAGAATACTTCAAGAACGGCACTCCTGTGGGCTTCCTTTGGCGAACTCAACTGAACCTCTTTTGACCCTCGCAACAGGCTGCTTTGTTCCCCTGCGGCGTCTCACTCGCCGCGACTTGGAACGTCGACTTGGTGGAGGAAGTCGGGAAGCACCTCGCGGAAGAGACGAAAGCGCGCGGTGCGAACGTCCTACTGGGCCCGACGGTATGTTTGCACCGGTCCCCGTTGGGCGGCAGGAATTTCGAGTCCTTCTCGGAAGACCCATATCTTACGGGCAAGCTCGCCGCAGCCTATATACGCGGGTTACAGAGCAGGCGCGTCGCCGCCACGATCAAGCACTTCGTTGCCAACGAGCAAGAGACGGAGAGGATGAAGATCGATTCCGTCCTCGCAGAACGACCGTTGAGGGAACTTTACTTGAAGCCTTTCGAGATCGCCATCAGGGAGGCTTCTCCGTGGGCGGTCATGAGCTCGTACAATCTCCTCAATGGCGTGCACGCTGACATGAACGAGCACACCCTCAAGCATATCTTAAGAGGCGAGTGGAGGTTCGACGGGTGGGTGTCCTAACTGGGCTCTCTATTGGGGTTTAGACTGTCCCTAGAGCTTCCGACGTAGCTGACAAGACTGCAGTCTGGTGATGTCCGACTGGACGGGCACCAATTCTACTACGGAATCGATTCGTGCTGGGTGTGATCTGGAAATGCCCGGACCTACTGTAAAACGGGGACTGCACGCCTTAGCGTCCATTGAGCGTGGCGAACTATCTACAAAAGATGTGGAAAAGGCCGCAGGGAATGTTTTGTTTCTCGTGGAACGCACAAAAGGTCTAGATGGACCATCGGAGTCCCCAGAAAGATCGAATGACAACGCGGAAACGAGCCATTTGATTCACCAGGCGGGAGTGGAAGGCCTCACCTTACTAAAGAATGATGATGGACTGCTACCGCTCACGCAAGCCCGAAAGATTGCAGTCATCGGGCCTAACGCACACAGAGCAGTCGCTGGCGGTGGAGGAAGTGCAAGTCTCAACCCGTACTATCTGACCACACCGCTGCAAGGCATCCGGAGTCACACCAAGGCCGAGCTCATCTACGCGCAAGGCTGCGATAAAGCTAAATGGCTTCCACTCGCCGACAGTTTCTGCACGGCGCCGGATGGCCGCCAGGGAGTCATGCTGGAGTATTACCTGGGCGACAGAATCAAGGGGGAACCTGTAGTCGTCCAGCATAAGATGTCGACAGACTTGTATCTCTGGGACTCGGCGCCAAAAGAAGTGCTTCCGGTGTATTCCTTCAAGGTGAAAGCAACCCTTACTCCGAAGACAACAGGAAGACATACTTTCAGTATGTCAAGCGTCGGTCCGGGAAGGCTGTTCCTCAATGGTGAGATATTTATAGACAATTGGGACTGGACCGAGGAGGGCGAGGCGATGTTTGATGATTCCAAGGATGTGATGAAGTCGATCTACCTAGAAGCGGGGAAACCTGTCAAGCTTCTCGTTGAGAGCACGAACGAAATCCGACCAGCTTCGAAGGCTTCCTGCACTGGCCGAAGCCATGGCTACGGAGGCTGTCGTATTGGTTATCAGGAAGAGGTGCACGTTGACCTAGTTCAAGAAGCTGTTCAGGCTGCAAAAGAGGCTGATGTTGCGATTGTATTTGTCGGGCTAGACGCTGAATGGGAGTCGGAAGGTTATGACCGACAAACGATGGATCTGCCTAAAGACGGATGTCAGGATAAGCTCATTGAGGCGGTTGTCGCAGCTAATCCTAACACTGTGGTGGTTAATCAGTCCGGAACTCCGATCACGATGCCATGGGCGCACAAAGTCCCCGCCATCTTGCAGGCATGGTATCAAGGACAGGAGGCGGGTAATGCGCTGGCAGACGTCCTGTTCGGGATCCAGAGTCCAAGCGGGAAGCTGCCTACGACCTTCCCCGTCCGCTTGGAGGACAACCCGGCCTACCATAACTGGCCAGGGGAGAATGAAAAAGTCGTCTACGGTGAAGGCATCTATGTAGGCTACCGGCATTACGAACGCGCGAAGATAGCGCCGCTGTTTCCCTTCGGTCACGGCTTGACTTACACTGAGTTCACCTATGGCGTCCCCACGAGTAGCGGAAGCACTATCACGGACTCCGGAAAGATCGTAATCTCCGTTCCGATCACGAACGTCGGAGCATATCCCGCACATGAGATCGTGCAGGCCTACGTGAGAGATGTCAAATCACGACTTCCTCGGCCCGAGAAGGAGCTCCAGGCTTTCAAGAAGGTCTTCCTGCGGCCGCGGGAAACGAAGACGGTCGAGATGACCATCGATAAATACTCTGTGGGCTATTACGATACGAGCCTGGAGGCCTGGATCGCGGAGGAGGGCGAGTTTCAGGTGCTGATCGGAGCCTCGTCTGCAGATATCCGGTAAGTGGAGTCCCAATCCCGCGGTATACCGTGCTGTTATCTGACTCAGGCATGGACTAGGTGTTCGGTCTCCCTGGATGTTAGGGAGTCCTTCACATGGGTTTTCTGAGGTCCTACTTTAGGCAAGGAGATCCTCGGGAGTGCGTCTAGTATAGCAGGGGAATTCCCCGAATGGGATCGCACAGATGTCCGGAAGCATCGCTTGAGTAAAGCAGGTAGTTGGGAGAAAGGCGGTTACGGGATGCCGGGTGTTGTTCAGCTGCAATATAACTTGCCTACGAGCGGCCCGGAGAAGGGCATGCTGTTCGGACCAGCAGACCCTATCGGCTGTCATCCTGTCACTTGTCATTGAATTCCTTGCCCTGCAGGTAGCCGTGAATAGATTGGAATTCCTGCCGTCAGTATTCCGTACGATAGCTGCGGAAGAAATACGTGCTGGCAGCCCAGGGTACCGATACCTACGACGGCACTCTTGATGAACTCCAATTTCGAGGCTTCTGAAGTGTGCGCTTGCTGTTAAGGTAGTTCACTCGGTCACCTAGTAAATGGAGAAGTATAGCAGGAAAAGGGGAATGCTTCAGTGAGGTTATCGTACACATCCGTGCCTGAGGCTTCAGTTGATGTTTGGCGCCTGAGGCAAAGAGGAAAATGCCCTTTCCCTGAATCGCTGCGTGAAGCTCGGCAACGAGTTTCACCCGGGGTTTCCCGCCAAGGTCGGGATGGAGTCGCCGTATCTCCGCTACGCTAGGCCGCGATCGGCGGGCGGTCAGCCGGCGCGCTTTTGCAAGCTCCCACTGACCTTATCCCCCATCCTCCGACACACGTTCACACCCGTTCACCAAGCGTAGAGGGTCGTTGCAAACCTCTGGCTACCTTCTCGACGAGCCTTCCGTCGAACCGCGCGAAGGGATCTCCATACTCGTGCTTTTTCTCCGTCCAGGACCTTTATTCCTACGCTCTCAGCCTTTCGTCATTCACCAGCCAGCCAGCGCACCGACTCGGCTTCCGCTTGTCGCGCCTCATCGTGCCAACACCCGCAATTGCCCGCACGCCCCCTCCTCTCCGATCGATCATTATCGCGAGCGCATCGTTCTCCCGACATTCTCGGGCGACTGAATGAGCCCGCGTCCGCGTCCAGTGGTGCCGGCTTCGCCATACAACTGAGGAGACGGATTTCAGGGTCCATCGGCCCTCACAACCGCACCAGAATGAACCCAGCAAATCGAGAAGGGTGGGGTCCTTCTCAAGGACCTCCTCCTGCAAATGGGATGGGCGGTAGCGAACAGTCTCAGTCCCAGGCTTCACGGCCTCTAGGTGCATTTGGGTTGGTGATATTGTCTCAGGCTGGACTGGTCAGACTAGCTAACCTCGTCGCAGTGTTGGCGGCTCCGCTCAACAGCCACCCCAGCAACCGACTCAAGCAAATGGACCTGTATTACCTCCTCCGTCAGGTGAGATCCTCCAGCATCTCTATGTCTGCGTTCGTGGTTCAAAAGTAAGACGCATCTAACTATTACATCATCAGGTCCCTTCTATTCGTCAAGCCAATCCAACCCACCACCCGGACATAACCTGCCGGGTCTATCGGGGCTCCCTCAACCAACACAGTCGTCGCCAGGCCAGGGGGCCTCAAGGCCGCATTCATCGAGCCAGGATCCAGCTCCCGCACAAGCTCACCAGGGTGCTTCGTACTCTCTGCCCGGCATCAGTCAGACTTTGCATGCTCAACAACATAACCAACCGCAGTCGAGCGTTGATAGGGAGCGCGAAATGAGGGAGAAAGAAATGCTAGACAGACATCAGGAGGAAATGCGCGAACGCGAATTGCGTGAGCGTGAGAGGCAGCAGCAGGAACAAGCAGCACATGAGAATCACGCAGGATCCATGCAAATACACCAGCCTGTTGCTGTAGGCCCTCAAGCACGATCCATCCACGGTCCAAACGGGTTGCTCGGTAATGCCGGCCAGATATCTGGACCACACGCTATGCCGTCAACTCTAGGCGCACCGAACGCCCAGGGCAACATATTCAATGGCGTTCCAGTGCAGCAAAATGATGCTGCAATGCGTATACAACACCATCCGCTTCCACCTCCTCCAACCCAGATGATGATGCCCTTCAGTGGGCCTGGTCCCCAGCCGCTGAACATGAACCAGGGGCAGCAGCCGATCCTCAATGTTAGTATATAATGTCTGAAGGATCTTCTTGGATCCTACTAACTTATCATCCAGGATGCTCTCAGTTACCTTGATCAGGTCAAAGTCCAGTTCGTCGACCATCCGGATGTGTACAACCGGTTTTTGGATATAATGAAGGATTTCAAGAGTGGAGCGTAAGTGATGACCGGGGATCGCTGTAGCCAGCGGATACTAACAGTCTCCAAGTATTGACACACCTGGCGTGATTGAGAGAGTATCGACACTGTTCGCCGGCAACCCAAACCTCATTCAAGGATTCAACACTTTCTTGCCTCCCGGATATAAGATCGAATGTGGAACTGGTGATGATCCTAATGCAATCCGTGTGACAACTCCTATGGGGACTACAGTATCGTCGATGCCTGTTCCTCGCCCCTTGTCCAACCCGCGACCCCCTGCCCCTAACGGTAGCGGGCCTGCCGCGGGCGACCGGCAATTCTTCGAGAATCCTCCTCGTAGCGGCGCTGGCAGCAACTGGCAACAGCAGCAGGGGGGTCCAGGAGGTCCGGATGCTCACTTTAGCCCAGGCACTCGTCCCGGAGGCCAGCCGGCGTTTGGCGCGCAGGCAGCCTCGGGGGCGCAAGCTCCTTTGTCGCCTGAGGCAACCCATTCGCGGGAGCATCCGGGCACTGGTCCTGTGTCATCCGCAATGTCCGAGCAACGGGTCGTTTCTCAGTTACAAAACGCTGCAGCTGCAAGCACGGGCGGCCTAGGCAGGCAGGTGCTATCCCCTCCCGGGCCTGCTACAACACCCCTAGCTGGCCAGGCCATTCACAACATGAATGCAAATGCCCAAGGCCTTGGTGGTGCGGGCGAGAAGCGCGGACCGGTGGAGTTCAACCATGCTATCAGTTATGTGAACAAGATTAAGGTTGGTCAACGAATCATCTGCGTGGGTTCGTTTGTAGGGAACTGTCGCTAACATGTAGTTCAGAACCGTTTTGCTTCCCAGCCAGATATTTACAAGCAGTTCCTCGAGATTCTGCAGACATACCAGCGAGAGTCGAAACCGATCCAAGACGTCTACGCTCAAGTCACTACTCTCTTCAGCTCTGCGCCCGATCTCCTCGAAGATTTCAAGCAGTTTCTTCCGGAGTCTGCAGCTCAACATCGGGCTGCCCAGGCTGCTAGACAAGCTGCCGAAGAGAGCGTTATGACGAGCAACATCCGCGGAGAACCCGCTTATCATGGGGCACCAGCTCCCATGCAGAGCACTCCTCGTGCTGATCAGCCCAAGCTTCCCCCGCTTGGTAACTTCGCACCGACGCCGTCCACGAACCGCGATAACAAGAGGAAACGGGGTGAGAGAATTGGTACAACTGCCTCCTCTACTACCATCCCCACCTCGGTCCCGCCTGAGATGGCCGCCAACAAGCCGGGATTCGGACAAGCCAACAATGTCAATAAGAGGCTTAAGCCAAACCAGCCATCGAAGCAAGCTGCGGCTTCGGAAGGACCTACAGTTGAACCCACTTTAATCCCTGCATTGCCCGAGCCACTCCCTCCCACTACATCCGCAACGCCCACGCAGGATGAGATCGCTTTCTTCGATAAGGTGAAGAAGCATATCGGCAACAAGAACACCATGAATGAGTTCCTCAAGCTCTGTAATCTGTTCTCTCAGGATCTCATTGATGCCAACCTGCTTGTACATCGGGCACATGCCTTTATTGGCTCCAACCCAGAATTGATGGGTTGGCTCAAGAGTTTCATGGGCTACAGGGAGAATGACAAGGCAGAGCTAGAGGCTAGAGCTCGCGTTGTTAACAGCAGAGTAGCTCTGTCGAACTGCCGAGGCCTCGGTCCAAGTTACCGGCTGCTGCCGAAGCGAGAGCGTATGAAGCCTTGCAGTGGGCGTGATGAACTTTGTCGGTCTGTGCTCAATGACGAATGGGCGTCTCACCCAACGTGGGCTTCAGAGGATTCCGGCTTCGTGGCGCACCGCAAAAACCAGTTCGAAGAAGGTCTGCACCGGATCGAGGAGGAACGTCATGACTATGATCACAATATCGAGGCTTGCCTGAGGACCATCCAGCAACTGGATCCCATCGCTCAATCGCTGCTCCAGATGAGTCCGGAGGATCGTGCCTCGTTTGTCCTTCCTCCGGGTCTTGGTGGTCAGAGCGAAACAATCTACAAGCGTGTGATCATGAAGATCTATGGCAGGGAGAAGGGCCGTGCTGTCATCGAGAACCTCTTTAGCCAGCCTTTCAACGTCATTCCTATCCTGCTGAACCGTATGAAGCAGAAGTTGGAGGAGTGGAAGGCTGCTCAGCGTGAGTGGGAGAAGGTGTGGAGAGAGCAGACGCAGAAGATGTTCTGGAAGAGTTTGGATCACCAGTCGATCGGGGCGAAGCAGGCAGACAAACGCCAATTCCAGCTCAAGACGCTTCAGAACGAGATACAAGTCAAATTTGAGGAACAGAAGCGGCAGAGGGAGCTACAGGGTCTCAGTCCCTCGACCTACCAGTTCGTTTATGCTTTCGAAGACACGAGTGTTTTGCAAGATGCCACTAGGCTGGTGTTGACTTACGCTGAGCAGAGTCATCCGACGGACTATCCTCGTCTTACGGCCTTCATGAAGGAGTTTGTTCCCCTGTTCTTTGGGCTTGATGCTGCCCATTTTGATGAACGGGTCCAGACTTCGGCGATGAGCTCGCCTGGCAATGAGGATGCTGATGAAGATTCACCAAGTGTTGAGGACGGCTACTCGCCTCGACACAAGGCAAACCAAAAACGCACGAATCTTCTGCATAGCGTGCTTGATAAGAAGCGAGGAAAGGGTTCGCGTAAGGAAATGGAAGACAGCATCGCTTCGGGGAGCCGTGGCAGCACTCCGGACGTCGCCTCTGCTGCTGATGAGGAGATGGCCGGAACAGTCGATAGCCCCAACGAGAACGGCACGAACGATGACTCTGGCATCGAGCGATGGCTGGATCATCCTGTGGAGGGTAATGTGCTCAACATGCGGGACGTTGCGGCCAATGAACCTTATAGGCGGGTGCGGTACAACATGTACTGTAACCTCCCGATCTACTGCTTCTTCCGGATGTTCGTCATCCTTTACGAGCGTCTCTTGAACCTCAAGAAGATGGAGGACAAGGTTCATGAGACCGTCCGGCGTGCGAAGCTGCCCAAGCCTGCTGCGAGCCTTAACATGCTGGATAAGCTTCCGACGGACTTCTTCGGTGACACGTCGCCGACGGCGAACTACTACGAACAGATTTTGCATACTTTCGAAGAGCAGATCAAGGGCGAGGTCGAGATGGCCCAGGTCGAAGAGACTCTCCGTCGGTTCTATCTTGCTCATGGATGGCAACTGTACTCCATTGATAGGCTGCTTAGTGCTTTGGTCCGTTTTGCTCTCGCCATACCGAATAGTGACAGCAAAGATAAGACTTGGGACATCTATCAGCTGTTCAAGAAGGACCGCGTCCGTGATGAGACGACGCATCAGGATGAGCTTAACTATCGCAAGTTGGTCGAGAAATACTCGAAGGACGGCGACGTCTACCGTATTACCTTTGTAAGTTGTCCCACTTATTCTCTCGAGTGCAATGGCTGACCTCTCACAGGATGCTGCCCAGATGAAGGCCTACGTGCAAATATTCAAGAAGGATGAAATGACTTTCGACACGAGTCTACTTAGCCCCGAGACGAGATGGCGGTACTATATCGCCTCTTGGACCGCTATCGACCCGACGGAGGGGGTGCCTAGCTCCGAGGTCAACCTGCCTTTCGTCAAAAACTCCTTTATCACCTTCGACGAAACCAGCGAAGACAACCGCAGCCTCTACCATCAAGTCAAGAGCACAGAAAACCTGGAGATCCGCGTATGCGTCAACACGTATAGATTGGTCTTCAACAAGGACACCGAGGAATGGATGGTGCGGCCGGACAGCGCCCGTACGGGTGGCCAGGACGGACAGCTCGAGGCTGAGAAGGAGCTGGAAGAGCGTGCGCACCAGGCGCACGTCAAGCTGGTCATGAACAATGCCTGGATGAAGGGCCTTAGCAAAGATGATGTCGATGCGAAGAAGGAAGCGTTCCGACGTGCGCTCGAGGGCGAGACGGCCGCAACCGGGGCCAAAGAAGATGAACGGGACGAAGAGATGCAAGATGCGTAGATGATGGGCCGTATTACAACGACTTGCTGATCCTGGCGTAGACTGGCGTGAAAGGCTGGTTGCTTTTGAAAAAGAAACGGTTGCGACGAGGGCATTTCTGGGTTACTAGTATCTATCGATCGCTCTTCCGGGTCGGCGAGGGAGCGTGCGTGGGGTTTTCCGGAGGCGACACTCCTGGTTTCTTTTCCGCCGTTATTTGGGGGACGTCATTTTATTCCGTATACCGAATGCTCTTATCTGGGTCCGCTCTCCGTTTGTGTTCTTTTGATTTTCTTTATGTAGAATACACTGTAGTCTGCGTTGGTACGTTTTTCTTACTCGTCCATATTCTTTTCCAGTCTATTCATTCCCGTCTCAGTACCTCCCTGGAACGTCGGTTGCACGTGATTGGGTGCCTACCTGACCTCTCCCCTCCACGTCCTTGCCATGGCAAGACGTTGGAGGACCTGCCCTTCTACCTTTCCTTCAATATCCTTCTAGTATGGGGATTTTCCTCGTCCTGTGGTATCTCTAGCGCTGTTATTTCTACCAGGCGATCTAATCAACCGCTTCCGGAACCCTCGGTCTATCCCGCCAATCCAATTCATGTCCTTCCACGCCCTCCCCTCGGCGACCGTCCGCCACATCGGGTCCGGACAGGTCCTCGTCGATCCGTGCTCAGCGGTGAAGGAGCTGGTCGACAACGCGCTCGACGCCCGCGCCTCCGCCGTCTCCGTCGAGCTCGCCGAGAACACGCTCGACGTGGTGCAGGTGCGGGACAACGGGACGGGGGTGGCGGCGGCGGATCGCCGGATGTTGGGCCAGCGGCACTGCACGAGCAAGCTGCGAGACCTGGGCGAGCTGCGGGCGCTGGGCGGGAAGAGCTTGGGGTTTCGCGGCGAGGCGCTGGCGAGTTTGGCGGAGGTGGCGGGGGCGCTGGTGGTGCTCACGCGGGTGGAGGGGGAGCCGGTGGCGGTGCGGTTGGAGGTGAGGAGGGCGGGGGGGATTGAACGGTATGTTTTGGGTTTGGAGAAGACTATGTGGGTTCCTGTGCGGGCTTGCTTTACTGACTTGGATTGGGAAGGCAGCAGCCGGCCTCTCATCCCGTTGGCACGACGGTCAGAGCGACCGGGCTGTTCACAGGCATGCCGGTGCGGAGGCAGGCGGCGTTGAAGCATGCTGCCAAGTACCTTGCCAAGGTCAGGAGGACGTTGCAGGCATACGCCTTCGCCCGGCCTGGCGTGCGATTCTCGCTGCGCGTCGTCAACGCCAGGAGTGGCAAGGGCAATTGGGTGTATGCCCCTGCGAAGGCGGGCGCGGGTCTGCAAGAAGCGGCGCTCAAGGTCGTGGGCAAGGAGTCTGCCATGCAATGTTCGCCGGTCGAGTGCGAGCTAGATGGCTATCACGTCCAGGCGCTGCTTCCCAAGCCGGATGCCGAAGCGTCGAAGATCGCGGGCCATGGGCACTTTATATCGGTGGATTCGAGGCCGATGTCGACGTCGAAGGGCACGCTGAAGCAGGTTGTCAAGATGATTAAGGAGAGCTTGAGGAAGGCTAATGCACGGTGTGCGGAGGTGAAGGATCCTTTCTTTTGCGTGGGCATTGGGTGCCCGCCCGGCAGCTATGATCCGAATGTGGAACCGGCGAAGGACGATGTGCTCTTTGATACGGATAGCAAGGTGCTGGATGCTGTTCGGGAGCTCCTTCGCATTGCTTACCCGCCGCAACCCGCTTCTTGCGAAGTTTCAAACGGTGTGGTCGAGACTGGTGGGAGCATTCCGAACCGTGAGGGGCAGGAGATTGCGATCCCGGTGCATATGGATGAGGAGGAACCAGATGTTGCGAAGGAAGCGGACGGACAGCAGCCATTACGATCGAACATGTACGGCATGGATGAGGAAGATCTGGGCATATTGGATCTAGCTACCGGCGTAGAAGAGACGGAAAATGCCAAAGAAGACGAGGAGCAAGGCCTACAAAGCGTCCAGCTCTTCAACCCCTGGACGCTTGCGAAGATGAACGCTTCATCGAAGTCCCGCGCTGCTCTCACGCCGGCTCCTGTGGACAGTCCGGTAGTGAGCACGCCTCGCCGTTCCCAATTTCGACCACTTGCTGTGACGCAAGGTCGGATGCCCGCTCAAGCGCCGACGCCTCAAAGCTCTCCTGTGCGTCCTACGGCAGCGGCATTCCCGTCAAACTCTCCATTCTCATCTAGTACGGTACATGCTGTATCGAGATATTCGCCAGATATACAAATACGACATGTACCCCAACCTTTTCAATCTAGACAGCAAGCCAACCATACAGGATGGGCCGCGATCAACGCTCCGGCTCAAGGCATGCCTCTGCCCGGAACACCAAGGCTCACTCCACCAGTAAACCATCCTCGACCGCGTATCCCTCCCCGAAATAGCAGAAAGAGACCGGCTGTACCAACAGCCAGAGATCCGGAGAGAGACAACTGGTTCAGTCATCTGCCTTCCCCACCAAAGACGCAACGACGAAGCCGCGATTCAGTTCCTCGCTATAATGCTATGGCACCACTACTATCCAGTCGGTTGTCATCTCCTTCCCCTACAGCAGCCTTCAATGGGGCAGAGACTCGCGTTAGGAGAGACCGTGACATTCGGGAGTTTGTAGGCCTTTCCGCTCAGCCCTCAGTTGATATGTCAGCCCCGTTCCAGCCTAGCATGAGGCTTGAATCACCCGTGACTCCCCTCACACATGTCCCTAACCAGACCACCGGATCGCAAGCCGCGAGTTCGCGTCCTCCATCATCTCATCATGAAGCTCATCCACAAGAACACCCTCCCACCGCATCCCCCGCAAGCCCCGCATCCTCGAGCAGAGCCCTTCCCCAACTCCTCCGCGACCTGCGCGCCACTCAACTCCCGGCAACGTCAGCCACCTCGACCGAGCCCGGGTCCCCTCCTCCCACCCGCCGTCGCCGCACGACCAACGGCCTGCTCCAAACCAAGTCCGCTCGCGCCTCGCTCGAGATCACGCCCCGGCGCTACCGGGTGCAGAACCTCTCGCTGACCATGAACACACGCGGCGAGAGCCTGCGCGAGATCCGAGCGGCAGCGATGCGACTGGACATGGCCGCCACCTTGCTCGAGCGAGATTGGGAGGCGGACGAAGCGGCCTACGATGGGTTCACGGAGGCCGTGTCGGAGGGCGTGCTGCGGGCGTGGGCGGTGCGGCTACGAGAGCTACTGGTGAAGCTGCGTCCCGGCGCGGAAGTGGTGGTGGGCGATGTGGAGGGGTGCTTGAGGGAGGTGTTTCACTCCTCGGCAGGCTCCGAGTGCGGCCAAGAGATTGAGAAAGCTTCGCAGTGTGATATGTTGTTCTGATTTGATTCCCCAGGATATATGGCTTTGGTTTTCCATTGACTTCCCAAAGGGCGCTGCGTGCTAGAGGTGATTTGCGATTGACCTGGATCTAGGCACAGTATCACCACTATGTAGTTTCATGGAGTTTACCTAGCTGCCGGACAGCACGTGGGATCCTTCATTGGATTTCGAGATGTAGCCACCCAAGTTCCTTTTCGCACCGTTGCAGATATAGATATCTAGCTTAGAGCTTCCATGAGAATTGCACTTTGCTTCCTTCCCCCAGCTTGCAATCATCGAATCAAACGATGTTCTTCTCAAGCCACTCCTCCCACTGCTCCTTCGTCCAGCTACTCGAGATGCTATTCTCCACAATGCCCTACAGATCGTAACAAAAGCCAAGGGGTTAGCAGACCTTGCACAGAACTAGAAAATCCCCTCCGCCCAAGTTCAGAAATAACTCACATTAAACAGCACAGTCGGCGTGACATGCACGCCCACCAACCGATTCGCCTTCACAATGACCTTCACATCATCCGTCACCGCATTCCCGCGATTCCCCCCTCCTCCACCATCGGGGCCAGGTCGCTCCCGAATCTCCAACAAGCCAAACACCTCCTCCTCCCGCACGCCCGCCGCGGTCGTCGTCGTCGCCGCCGCCAGGCGGGCCAGGCGGCGGTACGTCGCGTTGCGGGACTCGTGCACGACGGCCTCGTCGAAGAAGTCCGTCTGGCGGTCGAAGAGCGCGCGGGCGAAGGCGAGGAAGCGGTCGGCGGGCGCGAGACGCAGGACCGCGAGGGCGGCCTCGTGCACGAGGGTGGAGGAAGGGTGCCAGGGTTGGATCTGCGGGCGGAGGATCAGGGTGACGCGGGAGGCGTAGGGGGAGGGGGAGGAGGTGCCGCTGCTGCTGCTGCTGCTGCTGCTGGTGAGGAGGGGGAGGATGGCGTCGTGGATGGTGGTGAAGAGCTTTTTGGAGAAGGGGCAGACGAAGTCGAGGTCTGTTGAAGGAAGGGGGGGAAGGGCGTGGGTTAGTGGCAGTGGAGGTGGGAGGGGAGGCGGGGGAGGGAAGGATCATGTACAGAGCTCGAGGGTGTGGACGCCTTTGGGCGAGTCGCCGGTGACGAGCTTGAGGCCGGAGAACTTGGGTGCCAGCGCCATTGTGCCAGTTCACTTGGTGAAGTCAAAAGGTGGAACTGAAGGTGAGAGTTGTTTGTTTGATGGCGATAGATTGTTTGTATATAAGTATATATAACATGCCTCGGCCATGCGCGGAAGGACCGAACCAGCATCAGTCGAGCACCTCTTATCGAGCTAAAATGCCGACGTCAGCGGGGTTCGCGGAGCTAAGTAGGGATGTTTGCACCGTTTGCGCGTTGTGAAGGCCGAACATCAACCGACCGGAGGAGGTTGCAACGATCGCGGCATGGAGTGGAGGAGAGCTTCAAGAGAATATTGAGAATGGACATTGAATGCTGTCATTGATATCGAGTAGACACTAAGCGCAGAAACATCTATGACACGGAGTCGAACCCTTCCTCGATAATGTATAAAGCAGCGTACACCTAGATAATTCACTTAAAGCCAGTCAGCACGTCAATCCATGGAATACTAAAAAATTCATAATGGCTAGTCAGGAAAAGCTCTTTTCAGACACCCGTTTATAAGCAGCGACGATCCCCGGTCCAGGGGACTGGGTGATCGTACCTTTTCCGGCTCTTCCTATATTGTAATGTTTGGGTAAAGAAAGGATCTCATCATCGGAGAGCTTGTTTTTCTTTTTTTTTGCCGACCAGCCATGGGAGGAGGGAGAGAGGAACGTACCGAAGGGGAGTTGTTCAGTCGGGGGGTCTTTCAACCAGCACTCCAATTACCCAGTGCAAGTCGAGGAGAACTGGAGCAAATCTGATTCCAGAGTATACAGAATCCCTTCACCAGTCCACGACATGCATCGACAGTGTGCACCTTCAACCCGCCTTGAGCATGTCAAAAGGTGTTGTTGTTCATGTGTTTTTTGCGCCGCAAAATTTCAAAGGAGGAGCGTGGAGCAGGGTCAAGCTTACCTAAGCTTCATGACCAGGGCCACGGTGGCTATGCTGAAGTGTACGGCCGGCCGGTGGTGGTCCGCGCAGCACCTGAATGTAGAGACGGGAAGACTGTGCAGGAGAGATTGCGCACGACTTCTGAGACTGGAGGATCTATGAGGCGGAGGGAGATGGTTATTGAAGCAAATAGCTGTGCTGGGCACGCGTTGTGTCGGTTCCACAGCCGTTGATGTTCAGGGATAGACGTCTTGACGTCCCGAGTGTGCAAACATACTCTCCCATTCAAAAGACAATATGCCATATCCCGGACAGCTTTTTGAGTCCCTTTTCCGTTCATATTATGTGGCATCTTGGAGAGATGCGGGTATCAAGCTTGCCGCCGCCGCCATCGTCCGACTGGTTCTATCCATCGTGAGCGCGCAACGGCACCGTCCCTCCATCGAAAAACGCACCAGTTCTCCCCTCTTAGAACTATGCAGTTTGACCGCTCCATCCAACTGCCCAGTGTTCAACCATCCCTCATACGCACCCCCTCCCCAACCATCCCATCCCATCCCATATCCACCCCCTCCCCCTCAAAATCAAGCCCTAAGCCCTAACCAACCCATAAAACAGCGTCCACGTCAACACAAACCCAGACAATCCCCCAAACACATCGCCCACCCACAAATCATTCAAGGGTGCATAAAAAAACTTCCCCGGCCTCCCGTCCGCCCGCAGGACCCAGATGAGCACGGAGACGAGCAGGGAGCCGGCGAGGTAGAAGATGAAGCCCGGCCAGGATTCCAGCCCCAGCGTGCCCGCGGCGACGCCGAAGAGGGAGGCGGTGAGGTTGCGGATGTTGGAGATGGTCTGGTGGTTGCCGGAGCCGGGGGGGGTGGTTAGTGATGGTTTTTTGGAGGCGGGATTGGGGGGGGAGGGAGAGGTAGAGGTAGACTCACCCGCGCGTTGTGCTGCACGCTCTCCTGGACGATCGGATGGATCACCAGCTCGCGTTCGTCGAGCATGGTGGGCGATTGTTTGACTGACTGGCTAGCTGCCTGCCTGCCTGCCTATATATACTCCCGCCTCGGAGCTTCAGCGTCGGATGGTAGGATGCGTAAAGGGTTCCGTCCGCTTGCGGAATGGGCGTGACTGACGGAGGAGAGGTGACGTTTCTGTCGGAGCTGTGAGTGTCTAGGTAGAAAGATGGACCAGATGCCGTGGTTGTGCACGGACCTCCCGTCTTCAGGGCAGGCCCGGGGGGCGCCGGGGCGTTCGGCAGACGGAGAAAAGACCGGCCCGCTCGACGTTCGGCTAGCCGATCGTCCATGCATGGCCTACAAGGCTGAGAGTTTTTCTTTTTAATCACTGCCGATTTTCCAAGATGATCTATTGGATTTTGGAAGCTGGTGGATAGAACTGGCGGAGAGGAGACATTCGTTATATATCTGTATATTAGCTGCAGTTCAGGGCGATTTGCTGATCTAGCTAGCTCCTGAAACGGCAGTATTCATCTATTCTATGGAGGAATCATACGAGCAAGACTCGTATTGTACAAAGCCGTTAGTACGGACTCATGGTGGTGCAATCAACACAGATGTCCGTATTCATCGAGATATCTGTACCAAGACATCAGGCATGAGTGTTCTTACTAGAAACAGAGGCAAAGAACTCACTGCTGCAAATGAGCCGGCAATGCACAGCCCCTGATACCCGAGGCTCTTCGTAGGTACTCAATCGCAAGACGGAAATACCTCTCATTCACGCGAGGATGTGACACCGTCCCAAGGCTGATATTTGCTTCGGCGGCCTGTCCAAGGAATCAGATTCTGAAACGCCATGAGAGAATAGTTGGTGGGAGGGATACCTCAACGAGAAGAGCGACAGACAACGAGCCGCTCGAACATGCCACCTGCACGGCCCGAGCGTAGTAGTCCACGGCTGGGAGCAGGAGTCCCCGTGCTTCTACATACGCTGCGGAGTCTAGTAGAGAGTCGGACTCTGTCGATATGCTCTTGCCCTGCTGCCCCTCGCTGGTGCCGGATCCGCAGGAACCATCGTTCTCAGGTAGCCTCGCGAGCGCGGGTGGTGCCTTGCAGTTCCAGTGATGGGCAATCCCTAGCCCTGTTCAGAGGACGTCGTGCTCTGAAGGTGATACATACTTACTGTAAAGAATATCTGCATTATTGGGATGGCGCTGCTCGAGAGAAAGCAGCTGTCTCACACACCAGTCCGCGACATCGTTCACGGCCCCGAAATCCTTCTCGACGAAGGCAAATCGTTGCAAAACGTCGATGAAGTGGAGCTGGCGATTCAGCTCCTGGGGTCGGCTCATGAAGTCGGTGGAATCGAGCGATGTGGTTACGCTTCGGACCGCTAGCAGGAACGACCTCCATGCGTTTGGAGACGTGTCGAGCATAGTAGCTGTCTGAGTGATGATGTTCTCACAAGCGGCGATACGCTCTGTCATTGTACGATTTCGAACGTCAGAAAAGATAGATGCACAGGTTTGGTGAGTGATATGTAAGGTTCTTAACTATACTAAAGAAAACGGGTGATATGATGAGAGTGGAAGAGCAGCGCGAAGGAGAATTGAGGTCTATAAAACTCTTATAGACCAAGGAAAAGAGTATAGACAAGGGCCGAACGGATGATGGAGAGGGAACCGAACACCCGTTGACTGTATGATGCAGCTAGATTCACCGGAGAAGGACTCCTTCCGCAAATGCAAATACTCTTCCCTTCCAAGGTGCCTCACGAGTGGCCACGCGGAGAAAGTGAACGGATATGACGAGTTTTCTAGAATCAAGGCTGCCTTGAGAGGTATCCTACCGTAGGATCGAAGGCCAACCGTCCAACTGGCCAGCGCAGTCCAAACTAGCTCGAGAATTAGATTAGTTGACATAGCCTCAAAAGTATGACTCGAAGAACTGCCTCTAATGCGATCGTAGTTCTGATAGGTGTGGGAGGTCTGGCCGCGCTCTCCATGTCGGAGAGACCGGTCTTACACGGTCTACGTAACCTCCGACGTCGCTATAGAGAAAAAAGCCTGGTCAAGGGAGGCTGCAGATTTGCCCTTTGCTGGTTTAGGTAGCATCGTGACGGGCAGGCAGAAGAAAATAGATCGCTGTCAGCGGCACCCGACGGATGTTACGGAGGTAGTCGGAAAGCATGAAGAACGGGTGTAGTCTTAAAGGCGCATCGATAGAGCACGCAATGCGTGAGGCCCAGGCAGATATACAGTCGAAATACTGTATATCTCGTTGCGCAGCGTTGAGCAGCTTGAAGAGTGAATAGTGATGACGAGTCGCAACGAGAACGATCTACGCTTTGTAATGAAGGCTGAAGGAAAGGACCAAAGAACATTAGTCACGGAGTCGTCGCAGATGGAAAAGTGAAGCAAGGCCAGCGAAGTGACATAATCCAACCAAAGAACACTTGGCCCCGGAAATGAGTGGACGTCTGCTCCTAACGGGCACGCCAAGTATGCGGGAACGCGGCACCCCAGCGGCGGTTGGCGGGCTGCCGTGCACCTCCTTGCCCTGAGCCAGCCAGCCGACTCACCCACTTTCCCCTGTCGCACGTCAACCGTCCCCGTCACCCGTACCACCGAAGCACCCGACCGACTGCTGAGCCCGTCGGCGGCCCTCGAAACACGAACCGCCGAAGCACTGCCTACCTCTTCCCCTGGGGATCGGAGCGCCCACACCAGCACCTCACCTCTTCTCCTCTTCCTCATTCTCGTCCACTTCCTTGCACTCTTTCGCCCTCACTCCCTGTCGCCCTCCGCCCCAAGCGATGCGATGACGCCCTAGCCAGCCGACCTGCCGACCTGCCGCCCCAACACCCGGACCCGTGAACAAGCATTGTGCACGCGACTCCGAACCAGGTCATGAGAGCATAATGGAGAACATCATCTACGAAGACTCCCCTTTGGCGGCTTATCTCGAAGGTATGTCGTTCTAAGCTTCCACCCCTGCCCCCTCGATGCGCTCAAGGATGCGCCGCTCGCATAGTTCACAGCTAACCGGGAATCCAGGTGAAGGCAAGGTAGATCCGTCCTCCGAGCAAGAGACATCGGATCCGTCCTCACCCATCGTACCCTCCTTCGCTCCCCGCGGACCTTCCACATTGCAGGCCAGAATCCGAGATAAACTGCCACGGCCGCTGCAAATCCCGATCTCGAACCGCGACCCCGTCGGGAGGTTACAGCAAGCATGCTCCCGCATGGTGAAGTCCACCGGCCTCGCCCAAGCAGACAACGAGCGCTTCCTCGAACACTTCCGTTACGTCATCATCGCCTCGCAGCTGCTGAGCGAGTATACGGGCCCGAAGACGTTGCGGGTTCCTGGTGGTCCGACCGGCGTGGAGGGCGCGTCGCACATTGCAGAGTTCAAAGTGGCGTCCATTAGCTGGGTGGGAGCTGCGGTCACCGGGTTTGCCGCATTCTCGGTGGTTTGGCTATTGCACTGGTCTCGTGGCGGCGCTCAGATTGGGTTCAAGCGAGGCCGGATCATGGTCACCCTCGGTGCGGTTTCCCTGATCGCGATCATGTCTTACGCCTACATTCGACGGCAGTGGCTTCAGTTTCTTCGCCAGGAAGCGGTCAATACTGCTTCGACACTTTCGACGAATCTGCAAGCGTTCGACGCTTCGTCTACCGCGGCCCTCACACTGATTCAAGAGGTGGAGCTGGTCTCTCGCGGCTACCGACTGTAATTCATTTCTTCTGAGTGCGCAGATGACAACCACTAACATATGCACAGAAGCAGCCCACTCCCTCCTATTTCGCGACTGGAGGACCGAGGGCAGGCCAGACGTTGCGCAAGGCTGCGGCGGATGTTGAAAGGGGCTCTTTCTGCGCTTCTTCCACCATTTGCGGAAAAGGTGTCTGCACTCCGCCAGCTCGTCGATGAAAATGATCTTGAGAAGTACCTTGACATCTATGATGTCAGCAATCCGGATGTCCAAGAGGCCGCTCGCGGTTGGGCAGAAGACGAGTTCGAGGACCCTGAGAGCTTGAGAGCTCTTCGCATCCTACAATTCCGACTCAGCACTCTCCGACGGGTGTTTCTCTGCTCCTTGCTCGCTCTCGAGGCTGATGGAGGCAAGTCCGATTACGTTCGGTGGCGCATCGCTGTTGAAGCAATGGAGCAACTCGCTTCGATGACCGGACGATGGAGCGAGAAGATCAACAGCATATTGAGCGAGGAAGAGCGTGAGTGCCTCAAGCAAGTCTCCAACTGTTACTTTTCTAACCTCTATCAGAATTCACGGTACCTGCGTCGCCACTGCGAGGGAACCTCAACACCCCAGCCCGCGAGCGGTTGCGGGCGCAAATCCGGAAAATCTCGTCCCTCTCCCAAGGCATCCGCGGCCTCCAAGCCAAAATGCAGATCCTCCGAGAAGAATCGAACCGCAGCCTCGAAGACTCCGAAGACGTCTCGGAGCTCGGCGCCAGCCTGATGGCGCAGTACGAGTCCATCGGCGCGGACCTCCGCGGCCTCGTGCAAGCGTGGGAGTCCGGCAAGGCGGCCCTGGCGCTCAACATCGACCGGCAGGAGCGCCGGGTGTCGCAGGCCTCCTCGTCGACGGGGCTGCGATCGCCCGTGCCGAGCCTGGGCGGGCTGACGGCGGTCGATGAAGGCGGCGGCGGCCCGTCCGACGCCCTGCGCGCGCTCACCGGCGCCGCCGGGTACGCCTCCGATGCGCTGAGCGGTCACAGCTCTGACGAGGAGGTCTTCGAGGCGATCGCCCTCCCGCGCCAGCGCGCCCCGCTGTCGCGCGAGGAGCGCGTGTTGAAGATCGCGGAAGACCGCGTTCGGCAGCAGGCCGCCAGGGAGCAGCGCGAGGTCACGGATGACATGCTGAAGGAGCTGCAGTCTGTTATCCATCTGCGGCCTAAACGCAACCCGGCTGGTCGGATCACCTCTATATGATCGGCAGCCTTGCGAGTTCTTCATGTTACCTTGTCACCTTGTCATCCCGTCATCCACTCGCCGACTTTCCTTTGTACTCTCTGTGTGTGCTTTTTACTAACCATACTTCCGCCATATTCCCTTTCGATCATATTAGCACAGATGGGAGTGCTTCTTTTATTTTCCTCTTGGCGTTTTAGAGCGGAGCGCGGGAGAGAGTGTAAGAGTGGTGTCGGCATTCTAATCCGCAGCAAAAGGCGTTCGGTCACGTTCCGGTTTTTTGTCTTTTCTTTTTCTTTTGTGTTTTCCTATTTCCTCCTGTCCTTTTCCTTTCCTCCTGTTCATCTGCCTTTCTCATCCCTCCCTCCGTCCGTTCCCATACTCGGACTCTTCCTTGTCCCGCAAGCATCCACCTCTCCTCTTCCATCTTATCACCTTCCTCATCATCTCCTCTTCTTTCATCTTCGAATCACCGCCAGTTATGCGCTTTCTTCGGTCGGGACGGAGGGAAGGATTGGGACTTAATATCTCGCTTTTCTTTTCTTTGGGATATTCGATCGACATCATACCATCATACAGACAGACGTACATATAAACATCCAATGAGATACCCCGGGGGAAGCGACTGAAGGACAGAACCTCAGCTCACTTTAGTACTCTTCTTCACCTCGAACGATCCACTGTTATCCATCGCTGATTCTTTCGTCTTGTGCCACTCCCTCCCTCCCTCCCTCCCTCCCTACCTACCTACCTACCTCCCGTAACAAAAGAGAGAAAAAAGCAAACACGTAATGTAAACTAGGATACCGATATGAAGAAATAAGTGTAGAGTAGAATTCTGTTCATCAAGCGAAAACGAAGCAGATGGCATATCAGCAGCAGCAACCATAGGTAGCAAAGTAGCAAGCAATCAGCCAAAGGAAAAGAAAGAAAAAAAAAACGCCCAGACTCCGCCCTCCCTTCCCCGGTCCTCAACGAAGAAGGAGGAAGGAGAGAGTCATTGCTCGTTCTGTAACCCTGAAAAGAAAGAGGGCACGTACGCACCTCCCAAAAGGGAGATTTAAGGAGTAGTGAAAAGATGGCATATATCGAGCTCTCATCCCATTCATCCAATATACGCCCGCGCAATAGCCTCTTCCCCCCAACTCAAGTGTAGTGTAGAGTGACATGACAAGACATGACATGACAGCCGAATACCTCAAGCTCCCTCTCTCCATCCCTCCCTCCCTCCCTCCCTCCCTCCCTTCGCAAAGTGATCACCATCCGCGCGTGTCGGGCAAAGGAAAGTAAGCAAGTGAGCAAGAGACCAGGATTCAGATCAGAAAGACGTCCGAAAGATTATAGAAGAAAAGCAAGAAGTAGTACTCCAAAAGCATGCGCGGATCAAGATTCGCAACGCCGTCCACACGCATAACACCAAAAAAACCATCAACACCAGGAACGAACAAGAAAAAGAGAGAGCAGCAGCGAAGAATCATCACATCATCATCACCTCCCACCTCCCACCCTACCACCCTACCACCCCCAACATCAACCCCACCGCTCCAAGCCTCCAATAAACCTACCGCCCACCCCCCGCCGCACTCCACCGCAAGCGCTTCAACCCCGCCCCACCACCCACCCTCGAGCCACCACCCACAACCTCCCTCCCACACTCCCCCGTCGCAGCAGCCGTCACGCCCACCCCCTCCATCCGTCCACTCTCCTTCCCCACCATGTACCCCGCCGAAAAGCTCAACGCGCCGACGAGCACGACCACGCCCGCGCTGATGGCCCACGTGAGCAGCGTGGGCGAGATCTCATCGATGCCTAAGACGGTCGTCGTTGTCGACGACGACGACGCGGTCCGTCGGGCTTTCTTGGCCCCAGCCGCCGCCGCCGAGCGTTCCTTGGAGGAGGCGCGCGTGGCGGGGCGTTTGGATTTGGTCGGCGGCTGGAGTGGTGGAGAGGAAGAAGGAGAGGAGGAGGTACGGGGGGCGGAGGCGCTGGAGGCGCCGGGAGTGGTGCCCATGGCGACGGATTCGGGGACCATGCGGAGGGAGGACGGGTCGATGCGGGAGGATTGGTTGACCGTGGGGTGGTGATGGGTGTTGGTGGATTTGGAGGAGCGAGGAAGGCCTCGGGCGGCGGCCGCGCAGGAGAGGAGGGTGGAAAGCGAGGCGCGGAGGGCGGCGTCGTGGTCGGCTTGGTGGGAGGGGGACATGACGTTGTAGGGGGAGTGTTGCTGGCTGGTGCGGGTCGGGTAGGAGTGGCGGTGGGTGGAGGAACGCATGGCGGGCCGCTGGGATGAGAAGTAGTCGCGTGCGGAGGTCTGGCGGGCGCTTTGGGGGTGCTGGGAGAGCGGCGGATGCGAGAAGGCGGTGGGCTGCGGCGTGAAGCACGGTTCGGTCCCACGCGGGTCGTTCACCGCGGTGTTCTCGTCGTCGCTCTCCTCGTCGTCCCCGCCGTTGTCGGATGAGGCGGAGGAGTAGAAGTGGATGCTGTTGGACCGACGCAACTCGTGCTGGAGAGGGGACGGATGGAAGCCCTCGTTGGAGGACGTCATGACCCGGTCAGGCTCGCTCTCGCTCTCGTCGTATTCATCCTGGCTGCTCCCTCCGCCGCCGATGCTCGACGGACGCGGTGCCCGGCCGAGCTCCAGGCCGCCGCTCGTTCGACGACGCCGACGTCGGTAAGCGTTGGAGTCGTGGCGGACGTGGAGGCCGGTGGTGATGATCTCATCGGTGGCCGAGGAGAGGGAGGAAGAGGAAGGCTGGGAGGAGACCTCGACCCAGGAGTCTGCGGTGATGCAAGTATCAGCACGTCGTCGATGGATGCCGTCATGACCAAGGGGCAGGTCGGCGGGAGGAGAGCGCGGAGCACGGTTGGAGAGCAACACAGGAGCGAAAACATGAAGACCAATCGTGTTCGGGTACGAGAGGGACTCGGACATACCGTCGGCTGCAGCGCGATAACCGGTGGGGATAGGCATTTGCTGCGAACGCGTGGAGGTGTCGGTGTTGTGTTGGGTACTAGTCGTAGTTGTAGTAGCAGTAGTCGGGTGAACCCTCAAGGTACCCCGCACCCGTCGAGGCTGGTTCTGGGTCGGCGGCGCTTGCATGGCGATGGATGGCAGCAGCAGCAGCGCAAGACGGACGCCGGAAAGGGGGGATGGGGAGGTTGGAAGGAAGGAAGATGACGGATGCGGTGGAGGAAGGGAGGGAGGGAGGAGTTGGCGGAAGGAGAGCAAAAAGGGAGGAGTTGAGGGAGGGAGAGGGAGAGGGAAAGGGAGGGAGGGCAGTCTGGTACTATGTACGTCGATACAGTAAAGTAGGTATCTCAGTATCCAGTAACTACTGTCCCTTGTACCACGGCCGGTATGGATGTCTTAGTGCGGCTTTGAGGAGGGGAGGGAGGGGGATGATAGGGAAGGTAAAGGACTAAGGTAAGTGGTGATGGAGGTGGTAGTTAATGGTCACGCCCACCAATAAAAGGGGATCGGCACGGCAGGGAGGGCCAGGGAGTGTGAGAGAGGGGAGGTCGGGAGGTGCCGATGTCGTTTTAATGGAAAGAAAAACCAGCTGATGATGGCGAGAGAGGAAGAAAGAAAGAGAGAAGAGAGACAAGAGAGGGGAGGCAGCAGGTGTGAGCGTCACCTCATCCTGTATACCGGGTAAGTACAAGGAGGTATAGGATGGTACATAGCCAAACCGGGATGACCTCAAGGAAACCGCCTGTGTTTCTCTCCTGTCTCTCCCTCACTCTCTCACTCCACCATAAATATCCCTCTAAACATCGCCAGATACATAAATACTGAAACCATCAAAGAGATGCACCCCCTAACCTTCTTACTCCAAAGTACTTACTCAAACATGACAGCAAAGCAAAAAGTACAAAGTATATCTATTCCACATCACCATCTGTCCCCAAAGCGGAGCGAAGGGCATGGGGCACATGGGCCCGCAGATGGCGCAGATGGCGCAGATGGCGTCGATTGGGGCCGCGCATGAGCGATAAGATAGGTACCCGTGGCCCCATCACCTGCATCTGCATCTGCAACACCTTCATCCCTTTCAACCTGTGTTTCATCCTCACCTACCCCCCTGTAGGACATGAACTTGTGTTAGAGAAAGGGAGCTCAGCTGAGCCTGCCAGCTAATAATATATCTGCTTGTTTTATAATGTATACTAGTAGTATACATACGTATATGCATACATACTTATATATATACACAGGTCATCCAAATCCCGACTAAACCAAAGAAAAGGGATCAAAAAAATATCAGAAATTCTTGATTAACACCTCCTTACTCTCTCTCTCTCCCACATCCCTTCGCTATCCTTAAGTCTCAAGGCGCAAAACGCAACGAGGATACAAAGTATCACGAGAACCTTTCACCCATCCTCTCCCCTGTCTCTCCCTCCTAGTCCTACCCATGAACCTCCCCGAGAAGAGAGAAGGAAAAGGTGAAACAAAAGAAAGAAAGCACCAAAGCGAAATAAAACGGAATGAAAAAAAAAAGAGACATACGTAAACAAGTAAACAAATCCAAATCGAATCCCCAACACACACCAGACAAACACACACACAGGCACACAAGGCACACAGGCACACAAGGCACACAGGCACACAAGGCACACTTACACTCACCCCTTCCCTCACCCAAAAAGAAGAGAAGGAAAAAAGAAGATCATGGGCTATTCAAAGAAAGAAGCAAGAAGAAAGAAAGAGGGGGAAGGAAGAAAAAGAAGATGAAACATAAAGTAAAAAAAAAACATGATTCTCCTTCCTGTCCAGACTTCAATCATCGTACACCAATGGCGATAAGAAGGATCCCTCCTCACTTCACCGATTCAAGACAGAAATAAAGAAGGAAAAAAAAAAGCCATCCCGCTTCCTTCTTTCCTTCCTCACTCACTCATGTTACCACCCGTCATGACTCCCCTCTTCTCTCCCTCTCTCTTCCGATCACACACTCACTCCCACACACGCTATCCCACATGAAGAGAGAGAGGGGAAGAGGGAGATCCGGGGAACCCCACCAAGAAAATCGAAAAGAAACAACAAGACGGGGAAAAGAAAAAGAAAAAAGAAAGAGAAGGAAAGGCGAAACCCAACAAAAGAGAAGAGAAGAATCTCCCCTCCAATCAATCACACCCTACTTCCCATCCCCCTCCTTCTTCTCCCCATCACCGCCCTTCACCACCTTCCAAACCGCCTTCGCCGAGTCCCCCACGAAATCCTTAAACTTCTCCCACGGGTTGCGGTTGAGCCGATTGCTAATCTGGCGATAATTATACATCTCGCCCCAGCAATCGCGGCCCCACTCGCAGCCAGCCATGTTGACGAGGAAGTCACGGTCGCGCTCGTCGTAGTGGATGTGCGCGTCCGGGCCGTGCTCGCCGCAGGCGGCGAGGGGGAAGCTGTTGATCTTGCGCTGGGCGATGAAGGCCGTGTGCGGGCGGATCCACGGCTGGTGCGCGTACATGTGCTCGAACGCGTCCTGCTCCTTGTGCTCCCACTCCATGTGCTTCTGCTCGTAACCGACCGGGTCCCACCAGATGTCGAGCACCCGGTCCGTCCACGCGCTCCGCCGCGTGAAGAACGAGCCCAGGTTGAAGCCGCCGCAGTCCTGCGGCACGATGATGTTGATCGACGACGCCTTCCCGTCCCCGACCGCCGACCGCGTCTCCGGGTCCAGGTACGGCGCCGTGGGCGGGTGCGTGATGTTGAGCGGGTTGTAGTGGTTGATGTCCCGGTAGGTGTTCTTGCCGAGCTGGTTGAAGATGTGCGACTGCAGCGAGTACGACGGTTCCATGATGTAGGTGTTGAGGTCCAACCACCAGAACCTGTTGCGCGACGTGTCAGCGTCCGGAGCGTTCGGGGATGGCCGGGTGCGCACCAATTGCGGGGAAAGGAGGGGTGGATGGGAGGGAGAAAACTTACCATTCGGCGTGGGGGTACTTGCGCATGGTGTTGCGAATCGTGTCGACCTTCTCCCAGCTCTCTCTCCACTCGTGCGCATATCTCTTCTTGGTGCTCATATCCACAATCTCCAAGTGGTAGCCCCATTTCTTCGCGTACTCCTTCTTGTTGCTGACGCTGTACCTCTCGATCGCCCACTCTCTCGGTCCTTTCCACTCCATGACACCGCCGCCTTGGTTGGCGGCTAATATGATAACAAATTTGCTGCCGCCTCCAAGCCAAGAAGTTCTGCGGTAAACTCGATGTAGGGCTGCGGAGAGTAATTAGAGACCCATTGACATTGCCCTGGGAAATTGCCCGAAGGCTGCGAACTTACGGGTGACGTAGAAGAGTAGCCAGCACAAAAGAAAGCCCAACACCAGTGCGAATCGTAGTCTCATCCGCCATATCAGTCGTCCAATGCGTGCGAGCACACGGCCAATCTTGCCCCGGTTGTCCAGCGACCAGCGGGTCCGACCGTACTTCTCCTGCTCGGCGCTGCTGTCGAAGAGAGGCAGGCCGGAGTATTTGCGCATGTGGCGCCAGAAACCCAGTCCTTTCGAGGAATGCGAGGAGTAGCCCTTCACCTCCGCGCTCCGCGCCTGTGCCGACGCCCACGTCACATTGTTGGCGGAGCCATTGGCATCCCTCCTGAACGGACTCGTCGCCCGGCTGGTGCTGTTGAACGGCGTGGTCAGGCCGGGACTCGACCATCCACCGCCGCGCTGCGGCGACGGGGACCGAGACAGCGACATGCCGAAGTTCGCCGGGGTGCCTGGTATCGTCGGGAGAGCACTGAAGCTTCCCGGCGCGAGGCCTGATGTACTCCCTGTCGTGGTGCTGCCCTCTCCGGTCGGTTGTAGGTTGAGGCTCGGGGGCGGTTGCTTCGCAGCGGAAGAGCGCCGTCGGCGGTGGTTGGAGTTGGCGGAGGGGGATGGGGTAGCCAGATTGGATGATTTTGACGTTGCCGATGGAAAAAAGGTGTACAGTACTTCTGACGTCTCAGGAATACGAGACCCTTTTTCCCGCTACTGTGGCGCTCCGTAAACACTAAAGGCGACGCCAGGCGAACCTGTGTTTTTGTACACTGCGAGCCGGCCGTTAGAAGGAGTAGGCGGAAACCTTGTGCGCAAGGGGTCTCGCCGAAGAAGACAAGACAACATACCTGGCAGAAAGGGAGAAACGACGGGCACGATGCGAACAGACGGTGCAGCTAATGATGTCGGCAAGGGTCACTAAGCACCAGGACACCAGAGAGAAGCAGCGAGACGACAGAGGAGCGTGGTTGTTTGGATCGGGGGAGGGGGAGGAAGTCGGCGAGGCAGTGGACGGGCGAGAGTTGACCAGGTGTGCTCCGACGGGTGTCTCTTTGATTTGAGAGGATGAGAGATAGCGGGCTCCAGTAGGAAGAGCTAGTAGGGCAGGCGGTCCAGGGCTCCCCCTACGACAGGCTGTCTGATCCCGGCAAAAAGTGTGGATCTGTGCCTCCCAGCCAAGCAGCTCGCGAGGGTTTGGGAGCGGAGCACCGAAGAACGCCAACAGCCGGACGGTTCGTGCAACGGTGCCCTTTTCTCTTCAACCTTTTTCCCAGCTGCGTCGCGGGCAAAAGTCAGCAAAAAGGAGGATCAAGGTATGGAAGGTAGCTAGCGGCTGCGAGATGGAGGAGCGTTCGACCGGCCCGCGTCGGTCAGCAGCCGTGCGATATAAAAAGCAAAACTCGACGTCGGGCGGGATTCCTCCCAACCGACGGGTTTGACAGCGAGGAAAGGCGTACAAGGAGTAATAAGCCCGCGGACTACTAGTAGTATAGAGGTAAGGTAAAAAGGGTAAAAGGCTCCTGGGAGCCCCGGGCAGTAAGGCAGTCAGACGGGCAAGGCAGGTCAAGGTGCATATCCCATATAGGGAAGGAGTCACAGCGATATCCCTAAGACCAGCTCGCGAGTCAATTGCAGACCGATGCGATCCGTCAATGAGGTTACAATGGAAGTCGACGCTTGCCTTTCGGGCTGCTGGCCGGTGGATTCCCGCGGGCACGGCGGGCTAGAGGCGGTCGCTTGTCGTCGCTTCGGGACTTTTTCCATCTGTCCCCCTTCCGATATTTTATCATCCAGTCTCCAACAGGTCGGGCGGAGAGAGACCTGGGCGCCTTGCTTGGCTCAATCTCGCTGAGGAAGACGCCATATGCGCCTCCGTCGGGGAGGCGGCGCTGTTCTGAAACTACGACTGGACTTTCGCCCAAATGATTATATTACTACACATGCAAAGAGGAAGAGGCATGAACATGCAAGACATTCAGTGGAATAAACACCCCCTTTCAAGCCGTGAATTTCCTCCAGGAGCTCCCATCGAACCTACACCGTTCTTCACGATCCGGTTTGACCGCCCTTCCCTTTGGCTCTCCCAAAATAAAATAAAAGCAGCGAAGCTACCCACCCATACGACCTCCTACCCACTCACACTACCACTACCTTACCTTAGCACCATCGTATTCCTATCCTCCCTTTCGCTTCGCGTGCGCCGATGAAGGATTGCGCCATTTCCCCACGTCCGATGACCTACCTGACGATAGAAGAAAGGAGAAAAGAATGGAACGGCAAGAAAAGGATAGAGAAAACACGCGCTGATGATGAAGAGACGATGCTCTATATATTCCCTATGCCCGAGCTATGTATAGTAATCCAAGCCACTCGCTTTCTCGCGTTCTCGCCTCAAGTTCGCGGCCATACACAAGAGAGAGAAAGGGAGATAAGCAAGGTAGTAAGCCATATTGATTGCGCGACGTCTGACGGGAGCCGGAAAAGGGGGGAGGTCCAGAAGGCTGCCCTTTTCGTGCATCCCGTCTCCTTCCCATCCCTGTGGGTGGCTGGTTGGTTGACCTGAGACAATTCTCGAGGCTGGAGATTCCATGCCTGAGGATCCATCGTCCCCGCCCCGTCCAACGATGGCGGCTGCCTGTTTCTCTCCTGCCGGAGCGGTTCTCTTGACTGAAGTACCTCAGGCATCTATGGTAAGTATTTCTTCCACGTTCACTGTCCGCACTCATGCCGGATCGACATGGACGCCGACCTTCGCGATGCCACTCCAGCCAGCCTCTGTGACGTGCAGCGGTTAACTCGAGGGGTCTCGAGATCATCCCGCGCAGCCCATGTCGCTTCCCGGGTCGCGGCGATGGCGTCGGCTACACTCTGGCTAGAGCAGGGGTCGCAGAGATGGTCGCTCTCTTATTTCAACCGCAGCGAGCGGAAAAGCCCGTCGACGGGCAGCAGCAGCGAGAAGAAGAAGAAGAAGAAGAAGAAGAAGAAGAAGAAGAAACCGTCTCGACGTGCATCCAAGAAGATGCGGACGCGGAGGGATCCGGTCGTTGAAATAAGGGCGCCTGCAGCAGTGCCTCGTTACTCCCGCCGACCCCCAAGGCGCGTAGGTGATTTTCGATGGAGCGAATGGGCGCTTAGAAGCAGGCTGCTTCCCCCACGCTCACTGGCTCTCGCCCGCGCTCGCCTCCGCAAGAGCAATTCGACCACGTACTCCGCCGTCCCTCGAACGACGCTGTCTGCCATCCCGCTGGCGCCTATCGCATTCCACAACGCAAGCCGACAAGCCAGGGCCCGCCGTCCGCTTGACAAGGAAACGGTCGCGCAACGGAGCAGCTGTTCCCCAATTGAATCAATGACTCACCCGCCCTGGATTGCACCCCCGGCGTCGCCAGGCAAATCAGACGCCGGCGATGCCAGATGCCCTGGAAAGATCAGGCAGCTAGCAATATATATTTGGCGATGAGGGCCAATCCCTGGGAAGCGGACGCTGCAGTGCAAACTGAGCTATCGCGTGTTCACGGGGTCCGGCATAAGGTCCGGTACCTCGCTCCGTAGGCGTTCTGCCTGTATTTCAAAAGTCTTCTGTCAGATCCTTCCTTTTCGTTCTGGCCTTCATCTTTCCTTCTTTGCGTTTGCTCCCGTTCACTCGTTGGTGGCTACGTCAGTTGCCCTTTCTGTTCGTTTTCGTCGATTCGCATTGTTGCCTTGTAGTTGCCAGCCTTTGAGCCAGCCAACAACGAGCTTTCATTCATACGTTCATTACGCACTTCGCAGACGTTTGCCGTTTCAGATCATCTGCCGCATTTCTTTGTCTTTGGGTCTTTGGCATCGGGCCTGTCTTGACTCCCTCCCCACCATAATGGTTCATCTGTGAACCCAGAACAATATCAACGGTTTGCGATCCACGACGAGACATCTTGAAGAAGCAGTACCTCCCACAAAACCAGCCTCTAGCGAACAGACTTCCCAAACCCTACGATGGTAGGCACCTTGCAACCGCTTCCTCCCACGGTCTACGACCCCGGCGCCAGCGATGCTCCGTCGAAGTCCCGAGCGGTCACCATGTGGCCAAGCCCTTACAACGAGAGGCTTCAGGACAATGACATGCCTCTGGGATCCACGGTGTTGAAGAAGGCGGACGGAGAAGCACAATGGACCCAAGTCACCACCGGTGACTGGGAAGCCGACGCATCACGTATAGCCGCGGTGAGGGCGATGACAAAGCAGGCGGCGAGGACGTCGATACATAAGCAGAAGTCCAGGAGGAAGATGAAGCAGGCTGTTCGAAAGACCAGACCTGGGATCAAGGTCGATACCAGTGTGTCACGGCACCGGGCTCCTCCGCCGCAAGAGCTGTTTCCGCAGGATACACGGGGTGGATCCGGGAAGCAGGGTGAAGCCATTGGCTTGGTACAGCTGCGTGTGTTGGATGAAGCGGCAAAAGAACCTGAACCGAAGCAGAGCTGGTGGGCGAGGGCCAAGTCGATCAGGAGGACGGAGAAAAACAAGGACCTCCGTTCGGATGGGCAAGCAGAACGTAGCGTTGGACCACAAGCCGACGCTGGACGTGAGGTCACAGCGTTGGGTATTGCCGGTCTTGAGGAATCGTCTCTGCGTGTGGTTGACGGCAAAGCCGCAACGGATCATCTGTCCCCGTCCGATGAAGCGACGGGCGGCACGTTGGACCCTGGGCAATCCGTCACGATCGGTAGCGACATATCCCTCTCCGACGGCCCTATACCCATCGGCATCTCCATCCCATCCGACACCGTCTCAGAACACTCCAAAGGCCATTACCGCTCTGTGAGCGATGGCACAGCACCCACCCCTACCATCATAATCACTCCGGCTCAGATCAGATCAGTGTGGTCTCCGTCAACTGCTGGCACAGAGTACGAGCCGCCTAGGCGTATAGCATCGAGCGTTTACTCGCAGGCGACTCATCACGCCGCCGACTTTTCCACCCGGAGCGATATCCCGCCTGTACCATCTATACCGTCGAATCTGGCTGGTTTCCAGACGTCGACACCCCCTGTAGTAATCAGCAAGACCCCTAATAAGACATCCGCCAACCGAGAGTCGACGATGACGAGGTTCGAGGAGGACGAGGACATCAGACGCAAGGAGCGCGTCACGTCGGGGTTTACAGTCTTCGAAGAGGATGAAACTCCGACATCGGCTGCTGGTCTAGCCGCGCGCAAAGACGTCGGGCTTGCGATCGATACGAATATCCCGCCTACACCGCGACGGTCCCAAGGGTGGTGGAACTACATCACGACGCCGTTCCAACTCACCCCGTCCAGTTCGCGATGGACGAACC
Source organism: Myrmaecium sp. VS I D KN 1 (assembly GCA_019775845.1). Classification (NCBI taxonomy): domain Eukaryota; kingdom Fungi; phylum Ascomycota; class Dothideomycetes; order Valsariales; family Valsariaceae; genus Myrmaecium; species Myrmaecium sp. VS I D KN 1. The sequence continues at coordinate 278,210 of JADQAV010000010.1, read as the reverse complement.
GCGGAGGCGATACCGACAGCTTGCCCGACGTTCCTATTCTCCCACAAGCCGCTGCCTTCGGACGGCAAGACCATGAGCCTGGCAGACTGTCTCCAGAAGATGCGCGCAAGCCGCCTCCCAGTCCAAACGTTGCTTCGCCGAGCACCGTCTTCTCCTGGGAATCGACGAGCCCGACAAGCGCAGACGACCGGGGAGCTGCGACAACACCCAAAGCTGAGCCGCATGAGGGTCGTTCGCTAGCTGTTGTCCCTACCGTACCATCCATCCCGGAGGAGCGTGCGCTGGAGTCGCGAACGGTTCCGGCACAGGTTCCGCAGGTGCACGTGCCGCCGGTTGTGATCGAACGGAAGGCCACAGTGGATACAGTAGGCTCCCCAGTGTCGTTCAACTCCGAGAACACCCCCGTGCTCGGTGTGGCTTCCATTGGGACCGTGCTGTCTCCTCGGCCGCCGAGCAGGAATACTCATGACGAGCCTGCCGTTGTTAATTCTGGGCCTGCGGTGATTGCAAGCCCACCGGGATCGACTTCGCAAGGCAGCCGTGAGCAATCTGGCATTTCTCAGTCGACAACTTTGGTGGCAGCATCGGCGGGCACGCCGGCGCAGAACCCGACGACCATCCATAATATCTATGTCAACACCCAGGGCAATTCGAGAAGTCCAGAGACGCATATGTATTTTGCCCCTCCGCCGGGCTCTACTGGTCATTCACGAGCGGCTTCATCGATCCCTCCGTCATTTCCACCTCCGCCAAGTCAGCAATATGATGAGAAACCAAAGCGTGCGGGCTGTTTATGCTGCTTCAGGCTCAAGCAACCGAAACCCAAGGATCCCAAGAAGAAGAAACGGAGACGCTGCTGTTTGTGCATCATCCTCTTTTTCGTGCTTGCGGCTATCCTGGGTATCGTTCTCGGGGTAACGTTGTCCAGGAAAGACGATGGCAGTGACTCTTCACAGAGTTCCAGCCAATGGGTCAACTTGACGAACTACCCTGCGATCCCTACTGGTGTTGCTACTATCGCGCAGCCGGAAGCCGTGGATGAAGTGTCCGGGTGTGTCTCGCCGGCGACACTATGGAGCTGTGCGGTTCCTAAGGAACAGCAGGATGCGCTCGCACCGAACGATCCTGATCAGCCAAACTTCCGCCTGGTGATTGCTTACAAGAATGGCAGCGAGGCGAACCTCTCGTCAAACACCAGGAGAAGCCTTGACAGCGTCAGCTCTCCCGTCTCAGCCGGCGCCTTCATCCGGTCTCGACTTCTTAAGATCCGCGACGCTGCGACTGACTTCCTATTCACCGCGTCACCTGCTGTACCGAGCACCGCAGACCAGCAGTTTATCGGCAATACCACGGACAAGGTTTCGGAGCCCTTCGAGGGCGAGGACACGCCCTTCTATATCACCTTCCTCACTGCCAACAAAACAACAACGTCCTCCAGCTCCTCCAAACTCAAGAAACGCGCCACGTCCTCCAGCGCTTCCAAATCCAAATCCGCGGTCTCCACCGCTACCTCCTCTGCCGCGACCTCCAGCTCCACCGCCGGCCTTGATTCCGAGGTCCCGGCCCCGGTCACCAGCTCGGACGGCACCGCCCTGCCCGCGAACCTCCTCCCTTTTCCCTCCGGCCAACCGCTCAAGCTGTACGACCGCGGCCTGGACACGGAGCACTACGGCTTCTACACCTACTTTGACCGGTCTATCTTCCTGAAGAGTCTCAACACGAGCGAGGGCAGCGCCCTAGGCGGCAACCCGGCCGACGTGGATGGAGGGGCCTCCTTCGACTCCGCCACCGAACGCTGCACCTGGGCGCAAACCCGCTTCCGCGTGCAGATCTGGACGGGCGGGGGGAAGTCGCTGCTCGCCGGCAATGCCGCGACAACAACCACCACCGCGTCTGCCTCGCACGCCACGCCGACCGGACTCCTCGACCTAAACACAACGGCGGCGCGGGACTTCTCGCGACCGGGCAGCTTCCCTCTGCCCGTGACGATCAGCCTGGATCGCCACGGCGGCAACGCGAGCGAGAAGATGGTGTACTGCTACGGTATGGACGGCGCGGGCCGGGTCCTGGCCGACGAGCTGACGGTCATGCTCGAGGACCGCGGGTTCGGCGGCGTGCTGGTTAACCCGGCCAGCAGCGCGAGCGTGAACGTGAGCGCGGGTGGGGTCGACGGCGGGACGGGCGGGTGCGGGTGTGAGTGGCGGAATTGGGGGGCTTGATTGGAATGGGGGGTTTTCGTTTTCTTTATTTCTTTTTCTATGGTAATTCGAATGGATCGATCGGGTTTTCTTCCGGGTTTTTTCTTCTTTCTTTTCGGATGAGGAAGGGCAGTATGACGTGACGTTCTTTCTTCTACGAAGCTAGGGGATATAGAATGCATGCATGGAACTACTCCATGTATATGCGTCCCCCTTGCGTCCTTTCTTCACTCCTTGGAAGATTGACGAACCAGCCAATAAGTATCAATATAAGCTTATGGGCTTGCGATATATCCTTTCACACATCCTCTTGCTAGTTTATACCATGGTGGACATGAAGAACCTCAGAATATATTCCTCTCCTTGAACCTCCTTTAGCCATGCTTCCTAGCCTCGCACCTTAAATAGCAGACGCCATCTTCACTCCTTCTCCATCCCGTCTACCATACCCTATGTCTCCTCGCGACAGGCGGTCCGTTCGTGACTCTCTGTGTGTAAGCCCAGCATCCCTCACCAGGCCGAGCGATCAAACTGCCGCTGCCTCAGATCTCGATCGCACGCTTCTGCAGCACCATCGATCGGGCTCCCAGTCTCTCGGCTCCGAGTTCGAGGCCTCTCTCCTTATGGAATCTCCAGGCGAAACTATGTCGATCAGTGACGCCATGAGGGACGCCAAATCGAACGAAAGGCAGTCGGCGCCGATTGTTGCTGGATATGAGATGTGCAGGTGGCGAGTTTCTCATCGCAAAGCGTGTGCAAAGCCGGGTTAGCTCAATCGGTAGAGCGTGTGGCTCTTATGAATTAGAATCACCTCAAGGTTGCGGGTTCGAGTCCCGCATCCGGCTTTTCGGTTTTTTGTTTTGCGCTGTTGGTGTGGCTGGCTACTGTCTATAGAGCTACTATATTCTTCGGTCAGCGGGCTAAAGTTTCTTTCTTTTTTTTTTTTTGCCTTTTCTTATCTTTTTTTTTTCTTCGGTTGTTTCGGTTGATTTGGATTCATTTCTTTAGGTTGCCTGGGGGAGTTATCACGCATGAAGTAGTGCTTTAGGTACCGAGGTACTTCCTCCTCCTCAACCCCGGTATGCCTTACCCATCGCCATTTCAGTTGTCGTTTCACAGTATAGTACTTCGGGAAGGGGAACTACCAGGCAACCGTGGGAGCAAGGGATAGGTGTAGTATTCCACTATTTAGACTATTTTCTCTGGATTATTTAAAAGTCCTTTCGCTCTCTTTCTTTTTTCGTTATTCTTCTTTATCTAATATGAATTCTTCAAAGAGGGAAAGAGAAAATATTTCTATTGATATGCTTTCGGGGTTCCCTGCTTGCCCGTCCCCTCGAGCGTACTGTAAGTAGTACCTACCATGTCTTATCTCAGTGGACGAACACACCGTGCTGGGTTGCTGTCATCAGCATCATCCATGGTTTGCCAGGTGTCGGAGGTTCGGGGGCTGAGCTTCTTTGCTCTGCTTCCGACGGGATGCCAAAGAGCCCGTACAGTAGTATCTACGGAACGGGAGAGATACGGAGATCTCCTTTTCGGCTCGACTTGCTCCCTCTTCAACGAACGCGAACGCGAACTATATAACTTCATGCTATCACTATCGTACAGCAGTTCTTACGTGCCGGCACGGTGGAAACGTGCTTCGGAGCAACTACTGTACCACTCCATCGCTTTCGAGCGAGCAAGCATGGGGACTACTTCATGTGCCATCGACGCTAGTCCTAAAATAAGGGATATAACCGAGGACGGTTACTTTTTGCGATTGTAATTCTTCTTCGTTTCGCCTCACCGCTGCGATAGGTAAGGTAACCCGGCAACTGCGAGCGAGCGAGCGTTGGTAAGTGCTTCTGTTTTCCCCACACACGCGCGACTGGAATCACTGCAGACTGGATGAGGGAAAGAAGGCGAGCTGCGAGAGAGAGACAGAGAGCTGGAGGAGGAGGGACAGGGGGCGCAGGCTGGCGATGGCGACGGCGACGGCGGCGGGTGGTGCGGGTGGTGATCCCCGCCCAGACTAGGTAACTATGTACTACCTTAACCCCCCGGGCGGCGGGGCCAGGGTGCCAGGGCAGACAGACAAGCCAAGCCAAGGGGGGGGGGGGGGGGGGGGGGGG